>CM050165.1:177379006-177979006 GCA_027410445.1 Discoglossus pictus
AAGCAGAAAACATGGATACAACTGTTGAACTGATTTTGAGGCATGCCCTTGTCAGCCAATGAGCAGTGATATAGATCTTTAGATTGTAAGTCTGCGAGTTTCAATCCTGCAAGGTGCTTTAGGGAAAGCGCTATGGACACCGGATTCCAAGCTCAAAGACAGGGCCCTCCATTCAATGTGTGAATCTTGAACTTGTCATTGCCTGTAACTTAACTTATGTATAGCTCTACGGAATATGTTGGCGCGTTACAAATAAACAATAATAATATTAATAATAATAATGTATGACTCATATTTGTCAGCCAATAAAATCTACACGTGCATTTCCTCCTGAATTTAATTAATTTTAAAAAGGTTTTTCAAAATATGTTTTCATACAAAACACAATTTTGGTAATGTTTAAAGCATGCTCTTTTAAATAAATTTCCCAATTCTTTAGAAGTCACTTACCTCCTAATTCTTTATATATACCAACCCATACCCCACAAACAATTTACAGCAAGTCCTGCGCCTATTCATATATTTTTTATATTTTTAAGAAGTTAGTAAAAGTTACGTTTTAATACTTAAAGACTTGAAGAAAAAGTTGTGCCCTATAAAAGGATCTGTTTTCCTAGTTTTTGATCTGTATTTTATCCTTACGAGCACCCTTACTTTATCATTGGTTCCATATCCAATATACTTGAGCCACCTATTTTGTATATACATGCTCTTTTAAAGACATATTTCCTTTAAGATGAGATTGTGTAAGTACAAAAAAATGGTCTTTGTTAACCAGAACTAAAACGAGATGGAAAAAAGGAAATGATATCACCCTGTACAGGTTGGTAAATATTGATAAGCCAGAAGACAGGAAAAAAATCTGATTGTCTGTAGACAGTATGCTGAGACTCTCAGATCAAAGTAATAAGATCCACATACAATAGGTTACATATAACCTGCATTGAATACACTTTTGGAAAATTAGGAGCAAGTTTATCTAGTTTGAGACCTATAATGCTTTTATTCCCACAGATTACACAACTACCAATGTTGATCATTTGTTGAAAAAACTTCATAAACATATGACATTTTTCCCAGTATTTTAATTATTGTAGGATTTTACCTATGAGAAATAATGTTTCTTAGTATATATTAACTAGTTAGACATAATATATGTTAATACTTCACATAAATTAACATAGAGCTTACAGAGGTGAAGCCCTCAAAGCCTTATCATTGATCTATGAATTATTCTCCAAAGGTTACGTAGTATAATACAATTAAAGCTCTTCGGTGCAGCACGACCAGAAGAGGCACCTTCATTAAAAGAACTCAAGTAAGTGCAATCAAGTGTCTGCAGTATTTACAACCAGTAAACTCTCCTTCAGAGACAGTCTGCATTATTTGGAGCTCATCACTCAAATAACTATTGAGTGTTCAGGGTTAGCACTTCTGTTAAACAGATTCCATTCCCAAGAGTGTGACTGGCAAAGAAAAGGCAGTCATCTGGATGAAGTCAGATAAGTCAAAGCAGTAATTCTCGCCTGGGAACAAGGTAAAATAAAGGTTGTAGAGGCACTAAATAGGCTTCAAGACACATTTTGTGGGAATTACTGGTCTGTATTCATTATTCACTAATTTATGAATTGTAGTTAGCAAGGGTTGTATTTTTATAGCAAAATATATGTAGAAGAGAGCCTTACTGTATTAATCAGCTTTTTGTCTCATTCCTAAATTCCTATGCATGTTGTGAAATTGAATGTTCATTGAAATGACCCCTAGTGAGCCAGAATAAGTTGACTTTCAAACCTTACTAAATTGCAATTGTAGCTTGCATCTGTACAGAGGTGCGTATTCCTACTAAATAACTAAAATCAGTTATCTTATCAGATTAATCAGTATTCTACTTATTAAAACAGAGAGATAGCATAACTAACTCATCATTTAAGCATGTATTATGGTTACAGCCATTTTCCTATTAATAGTCTTCTTTTAATAGCATCCATCTTGCTAGGAGGAGAAGCTCCTTTGGTTTAGTTCAGCGCTGAAAAATGAGGACAAGTGTGTCTGTGATCATAGTTGGAGCAAATGCTGCAGCACAAGCCCACAGATGCTTTGTCCTGTGCATTTAACTTGCCCATTGGTTGCCGCCTTGTCACTTGACAGCCAAGTGAAATACATGGGGCTTTGGGTATGGCTGGGCCATGTTGTACATAAATCTGCAACTTCAGCATTAGCAAGATGGATGTCTTGCTATCAATAGAAGAATACTATTAACAAAATGGCTACACTAATGTTGGAAAATAGAAAACCTAAGTCATGAACAAGTATTATTAACCCTTTGTTTAATAAAGGGATTTGACTACTTATTAATAATATTGTAATTAATAATAATTTAATGATATATTGATACAAGAAAATATATTATCACATATATAGTTGTGAGCAGCAATTTTTTTTGCTAAAGCTGATTTCATAAAGGGGGCGTGGCTATGAGGTCAATGGGGGCGGGGCCTGAAACCTGAGCTTAACAGAAGATGGTGGCCATTTGCATTTCAGAGAAAGACAGCAAAGTGAGAGAGAGAGGGAGGGAGAGAGGTACAGAGTGAGAGAGACAGGTACAGAGAGAGAGACATGTACAGAGAGAGAGACAGGTACCGAGAGGGAGGGGTACAGAGAGAGAGAGAATTACAGAGCAAGAGCGCACACGGAAAAAGAGGGCGCACAAAGACAGCACACAGAAAGAGAGTGCACAGAGAGAGAGTGCCCAGACAGAGCGCACAGTGAGAGTGCACAGATAGAAAGCAGAGAGAGTGCACAGACAGAGAGCGCACAGAGATTGACAAAGAGAGGGATGGGTACAGAGACAGAGAGTGCACACAGACAGAGATCACACACAGACTGCAGTGCACACAGAGCGCAGATAGAGAAAGTGGAAATGCAGAGAGCACACAGAGACCGACACAGAGAGGGAGGGGTACAGAGAGAGAGAGAGCACACAGACAGCATAAAGACAGCGAGAGAGAGAGAGAAGACAGAGAGTGCACAGAGTGAGAGACAGGTACAGAGAGAGACAGGTACAGAGAGGGAGGGGTACAGAGAGAGAGAGAATTACAGAGCAAGAGCGCACACAGACAGAGAGGGCGCACAAAGACAGCGCACAGAGAGAGAGTGCACAGAGAGAGAGTGCACAGACAGAGCGCACAGAGAGAGTGCACAGATAGAAAGCAGAGAGAGTGCACAGACAGAGAGTGCACAGAGATTGACAAAGAGAGGGAGGGGTACAGAGACAGAGAGTGCACACAGACAGAGATCACACACAGACAGCAGTGCACACAGAGCGCAGATAGAGAAAGTGCACATGCATAGAGCACACAGAGATCGACACAGAGAGGGAGGGGTACAGAGAGAGAGAGCACACAGACAGCACACAAAGAGCAAGAGAGAGAGAGAAGATGGAGAGTGCACAGAGTGAGAGAGTTCACACAGACAGCACACAAAGGGCGAGAGAGAGAGAAGACAGAGAGTGCACATAGTGAGAGAGTACACACAGTCAGAAAGCACACACAGACAGTGCACACAGAGAACGAGAGAGAGAGCACACAGACAGAGTGCACAGAGAGAGACAATGCACACAGAGAGGGAGAGTGCACAAAGAGAGAACGTACAGACAAAGAGAAAGAATGCACAGACAGAAAGCGCACAGAGAGAATGCAGAGAGCACACAGAAAGAGAGAGAGCCCAGAGAGAGTCCACAGAAAGCGCTTACAGAGAAAGAGAGTGCACAGAGAGAGAAAGTGCAGAGAGAGCTTGAGCTCCAGAGCAAGAGAGACAGGTCAGAGAGAAAGAAATGAGAGTGAGCACACAAGACAGAGAGAGAGAGAAAAGTCCCATACGTGAGGGTCGTACGTGACTGGCTTGAGGGGGGGAGGGCTCAAAATGGCTTACGAGTTACAGGCTTCAAAAAATTACGGATTTAACAGCCGTCATCTTTTTCAAGCCTGTAACTCGGAAGCCATTGGGAGACCTCCAAAAGACTCCAATTCATGAAAAAAATTACTTACAGCCTCACACACAGCACAGGTGGAGAGGCAGGGAGCCTGTAAGTGAGGTCACAAGCTAATTTGATATTTAAAAAAAAAATAACTTTAATAGGCTACATATTAGTATTTAATTTGATATTTAACTGGTTGAATTTCCCAAGCTCGCCATAAGTGCCGAAGGTGCTCATTGCGAGGTCCGAAAGTTGCGGGTTGGCCGGCCCCTGCAATGAGAGGCAAAGCCACTCATTGCGGGGCTCATCGTGAGGGATTTAGAGGGGGGAGAACCTTGCATTGTGTGGCAAACAGAATTGCCAGGCATCAAATTTTATTGCCGTCATTTTTGACGGGCAAGTCGCTAGTAATTTAGAATAATGATTAAACTGACAATTAGTTTTCAGGCTTCAGTGGTCCTTTAACCACTGAGTTTACTTTATTTCCATACTCTAAAGTAGTTTGCAGCTTTTATTAAAATAAAAATGATGCATCAAGTCTCATAACTGTATATGAGAATTAATAGACTTCTACTATAGTAAAATCAGCACATTATTATTATTATTACAATATTGTTTTGCTATGTACATAGCTATTATTCTCATTCAACTCATGGATTAATTAAAATACAAATATTTCCTAGAGAGGATTTTATTCTTCAGGATCACTGGTGATAAAAAAGGACAAAAGTGATATAACTGAACTAACATAAATGTTTCCCAAAGAAACCAAGTTTTTGTCCAGGTGTTGTCCTAGTTTTGTAAATGTCTCATATTGCTAAATCAATAAATGTTCCCTCGGTTGGTATTGCTAAAACACTTTCCCAACTCAGCACTTTATATAAAAATCCATTGATTTCTATATTTTTACAATGCACATGAATTGTTTTTCTTATGTGCTAAGAACTAGTCGCAACTGGGTCATATTAAGATAATCATGCAGACAAAACCTTTCCTGTTTCCGAAGACAAGCTAACAAGAAGACAGAGAAGCAAAAACAATTACTTATTGTCTGAGAAATAGCTATGTCTCCAGATTTTGCTTCAACACAGCCCGTTAAATCAATAAAAAATTATATATTTTGATTAATATTTAAATTATTAAATTATTTGAAACATACACATATGGTCAATTCTTCTTACATGTTCATGTCCCTATAGTAATTTATTTAAAATACATTTCTTTGAAAAACTACACTTCAGAGTAGGAAAATTGATTTTAGAAAGAAAAAAAAAAAATACAGCCTTTAATTTATGAATTATTATATGTAATGATGATGTGCTGGTTGCTGTCATTTTAGATGCTACTAGTGTTCCCTGGTGGTCCAGTGGTTAGGTTTCAGTGCTGTGACCTGGGTTTGTTTCCAGTCAGGGAACCAAGAGATCACCCCTTGAATCCATGCAGGGTTGGGCCTGGTCAGTACTTGGACGGGAGACCACCTAGGATTACCAGGAGATGGTGTGGCCCACTGGAGATGGAAGTGGCAACCCACTCCAGTTTCTCTGCCATGAAAACCAAGTGAAACAACATGGTGTGTTACAGTCCATGAGGTCACGGAGAGTGGGACATGACTGAGCGACGCAAACACTCAGACAATATACAGAGGAAAACTTTTGAATGAAGAGGAATCTTTTGAACATAGACGAAAATGTAATTGCACAATGGAAGTGTGGCAGTTATGCTGCCAATGCTTTTATTGGGACTAATGGAAAGTTCATAATTTTACAAGAATACACACTACTGAGGTAAAAAATGCAAGTAAAAACCCAGTAAAAGAATAGAACACTACAGATTTTCTTTTTCTTATGAAAGTAAAATATTTAAAAGTTGTGTTTATTTTAGTTTATAAAGCACTTTGCTGTTATCAAGTTTAGTTATTTAAAGAATAATATAGTAAAATATGGATGTAGTGGCCCTTTAGTCAGCCAGGTCTCTGTAAATGCCAATATTTACTAGAAATGCTTTGTACTCTACACAACAAACTAAAGTGAAAAAATAATAATTCCCTAATGTCAAATCTTGTTTATCCAAAATGTATGATCATTGTGCTTTATCACCGAAAAGCTTGGTAACAATTAACTGTATCTGCCAAAACCTTGCTAGAAATAGCATTGCTCTTGGCCTTGCTAACATCCCTTTTCCCTGGACACATTTTGACTTCTAAAAAATGCTGCACTAACCTATTAAAACGATCTGTTCCTCATCTATTAAATTGCTCTCCTACCTGCTATTTAACATGATGGAAATGTTCAAAAAAATACTATGTCTTACGGAAAAGTCAGAATAGTATTTCAGTTTTATGGTTTCAAATAAAGATTGTAAGCTCTCAAAGGCAAGGCTCTTTTGCACCTTAGTTTTCTATATTTATGCTTTTTTGTTTGTATTTACTGTGCAGGGCCAATGTATATATTTTAAATCTATGCTGTAATATTATAATCATACAAATTAATTGCATCATAAAACCAGTAACATTATTTAAAAAATTCAAGCATAATTTCATTGAAATCAATTAGGCCAATGAAAGAGCAACATTAACAATGTCTATTTTGTATATTTTAATTATGTGTAATATAATTATCATATCTGCAGCGATAGCAGATAGTGAGCCTTATTATATTCACTATGCTATATTCTTTATAGCTTAGCTGACCAATCTATGCCTGCTCACAGTAAAGTATTGTCTTATTGCTTATTGATAATACATATATTATATGTGTATATCTCAATTAGATTTTAATGGGAGTTATGAATCTAATGGATACTTGCTTTTAGTTTACTCATTTCTCAGAACTACTCCTTTTACAAATCTATAAAAAACAAAAGCTGCAATTAGAAATAGACCTGCCAATACCAGAAAATATGGAAGACAATATTCAGTATAGGAAAAACTGTTTAATGGACAGAAATTCAACATATGTGCTTTTCTATGGCATATACGTGTAAGCACAGAACAAACACAGTTTATATAAATAGTAACTTGCCCACCATAAATTATGGTATCATAAAACGTTATCTCGAATTGTCTATGCTGCCTCTCTGTCCTTTCTCTCTCTCTCTCTCTCTGGTCTCTCTCTGTCCCGTCTCTCTCTGTCCGTCTCTCTCTCTGTCCCGTCCCTCTCTGTCCGTCTCTCTCTCTATCCATCTCTCTATCTGTCCTGTCTCTATCTCTGTGTCCTGTCTCTCTGTGTGTGTCCTGTCTCTCTATGTATGTCTTCTCTCTCTCTCTCTATCTATCTATCTATCCTGTCTCTCTCTATGTCCTGTCTCTCTCTGTGCTATATCTCTCTCTGTGTCCTGTCTCTCTCTCTGTCCTGTCTCCCTCTGTGTCCTGTCTGTCTCTGTGTCCTGTCTCTCTCTGTCCTGTCTCTCTCTCTCTCTGTCCTGTCTCTCTTTCTGTCCTGTCTCTCTCTCTACCCTGTCTCTCGCTCTATGTCCTTTCTCTCTCTCTGTCCTGTCTCTCTATGTCTTGTCTCTCTCTCTGTCCTGTCTCTCTCTCCTGTCTCTCTGTGTATTGTCTCTTCTCTCTCTGTCCTGTCTCTCTCTCTGTATATTGAATCTTGTCTCCCTGTCCAGTCTCTCTCTCTCTGTACCGTCTCTCTCTTGTCTCTTTGTCCTGTATCTCTCTCCCACTCCTGTCTCTCTCTCCTGTCTATCTGTCTCTTTGTGTATTGTCTCTTCTCTCCCTGTCCTGTCTCTCTGTGTGTGTATTATATGTTCCCTCTCTGTTCTGTCTTTCTCTCTGTACCATCTCTCTTTTCTCTCTTTGTCCTGTCTCTCTCTCCCACTCCTGTCTCTCTGTCTCTCCGTGCATTGTCTCTTCTCTCTCTGTCCTGTCTCTCTCTCTCTGTACCATCTCTCTTTTCTCTCTTTGTCCTGTCTCTCTCTCCCACTCCTGTCTCTCTGTCTCTCCGTGCATTGTCTCTTCTCTCTCTGTCCTGTCTCTCTCTCTCTGTACCATCTCTCTTTTCTCTCTTTGTCCTGTCTCTCTCTCCCACTCCTGTCTCTCTGTCTCTCCGTGCATTGTCTCTTCTCTCTCTGTCCTGTCTCTCTCTCTGTATATTGAATCTTGTCTCCCTGTCCAGTCTCTCTCTCTCTCTGTACCGTCTCTCTCTTGTCTCTTTGTCTTGTATCTCTCTCCCACTCCTGTCTCTCTCTCCTGTCTATCTGTCTCTTTGTGTATTGTCTCTTCTCTTCCTGTCCTGTCTCTCTGTGTGTGTATTATATGTTCCCTCTCTGTTCTGTCTCTCTCTCTGTACCATCTCTCTCTCTTGTCTCTTTGTATTGTCTCTCTCTCCTACTCCTGTCTCTCTGTCTCTCTGTGTAGTGTCTCTTCTCTCTCTGTCCTTTCTCTCTCTGTCTCTCTCTCTCTCTGTATTGTATCTTCCCTCTCTGTCCTGTCTCTCTCTTCTCTCTTTGTCCTGTCTCTCTCCCACTCCTGACTCTCTCTCTCCTGTCTCTCTGTCTCTCTGTGTATTGTCTATTCTCTCTCTCCTCTCTCTCTCTCTCTGGGTATTGTATCCTCTCTCTCTGTCCTGTCTCTCTCTTCTCTTTTTGTCTTGTCTCTCTCCCACTCCTGACTCTATCTCTCCTGTCTCTCTGTCTCTCTGTGTATTGTCGCTTCTCTCTCTTTCTCCTGTCTCTCTCTCTCTCTGTCTCTCTCTCTGTGTAATGTATCTTCCCTCTCTCGCTGTCTCTCTCTATGTCTGTACTGTCTCTCTCTTCTCTCTGTGTCCCGTCTCTCTCTCCCACTCCTGTCTCTCTCTCTCTCTCTCTCTCTCTCCTGTCTCTCTGTCTCTTTGTGTATTGTCTCTTCTCTCTCTCTCTCTGTGTACTGTCTCTCTCTCTCTTTCTCCCACTCCTGTCTCTCTCTCTCTGCCCTGTCTCTCGCTCTGTCGTGTCTCTCTCTCTGTCCTGTCTTTCTCTCTCTCTGTGTCGTCTCTTTATCTCTTTCTCCCACTCCTGTCTCTCTCTCATGTCTCTCTGTGTATTGTCTCATCTCTCTGTCCTGTCTCTCTCTCTTTCTCCCACTCCTGTCTCTCTCTCTGTCCTGTCTCTCTCTCTGTCCTGTCTCTCTCTCTATGTCCTGTCTCTCTCTCTATGTCCTGTCTCTTTCTCTCTCTCTCTCTCTCTCTCTCTGTGTACCGTCTCTCTCTCTCTTTCTCCCACTCCTGTCTCTCTCTCTGGCCTGTCTCTCTCTCTGTCCTGTCTCTCTCTCTCTGTCCTGCCTCTCTCTCTCTTTCTGTGTACCGTCTCTCTCTCTCTCCCACTCCTGTCTCTCTCTCTGTCCTGTCTCTCTCTGTCCTGTCTCTCTCTATATGTCCTGTCTCTCTCTCTCTCTCTCTCTCTGTGTACCGTCTCTCTCTCTCTCTTTCTCCCACTCCTGTCTCTCTCTCTGTCCTGTCTCTCTCTGTCCTGTCTCTCTCTCTCCTGTCTCTCTCTCTGTCCTGTCTCTCTCTCTCTGTACAGTCTCTCTATCTCTTTCTCCCACTCCTGCCTCTCTCTCTCTCTCTGTGTACCGTCTCTCTCTCTCTTTCTCCCACTCCTGTCTCTCTCTCTGTCCTGTTTCTCTCTCTGTCCTGTCTCTCTCTCCTGTCTCTCTCTATCTCTCTCTGTACAGTCTCTCTATCTCTTTCTCCCACTCATGTCTCTCACTTTCCTGTCTCTCTCTCTCTGTCCTGCCTCTCTCTCTCTCTGTGTGTACCATCTCTCTTTCTCCCACTCCTGTCTCTCTCTCTGTCCTGTCTCTCTGTGTATTGTCTCTTCTCTCTCTGTCCTGTCTCTCTCTCTGTGTGTACCGTCTCTCTCTCTCTTTCTCCTACTCCTGTCTCTCTCTCTGTCCTGTCTCTCTGTGTATTGTCTCTTCTCTCTCTGTCCTGTCTCTCTCTCTCTCTGTGTACCGTCTCTCTCTCTCTCTCTTTCTCCCACTCCTGTCTCTCTCTCTGTCCTGTCTCTCTGTGTATTGTCTCTTCTCTCTCTGTCCTGTCTCTCTCTCTGTGTGTACCATCTCTCTCTCTCTTTCTCCTACTCCTGTCTCTCTCTCTGTCCTGTCTCTCTGTGTATTGTCTCTTCTCTCTCTGTCCTGTCTCTCTCTCTCTTTCTCCCACTCCTGTCTCTCTCTCTGTCCTGTCTCTCTCTCTCTCTGTACCGTCTCTCTCTTTCTCTTTCTCCCACTCCTGTCTCTCTCTCTGTCCTGTCTCTCTGTGTATTGTATCTTCTCTCTCTGTCCTGTCTCTCTTTCTGTGTGTACCGTCTCTCTCTCTCTCTTTCTCCCACTCCTGTCTCTCTCTCTGTCCTGTCTCTCAGTGTATTGTATCTTCTCTCTCTGTCCTGTCTCTCTCTCTCTGTGTACCGTCTCTCTCTCTCTCTTTCTCCCACTCCTGTCTCTCTCTCTGTCCTGTCTCTCTGTGTATTGTCTCTTCTCTCTCTGTCCTGTCTCTCTCTCTCTGTGTACCGTCTCTCTCTCTCTCTCTTTCTCCCACTCCTGTCTCTCTCTCTGTCCTGTCTCTCTGTGTATTGTCTCTTCTATCTCTGTCCTGTCTCTCTCTCTGTGTGTACCATCTCTCTCTCTCTCTCTCTTTCTCCTACTCCTGTCTCTCTCTCTGGCCTGTCTCTCTGTGTATTGTCTCTTCTCTCTCTGTCCTGTCTCTCTCTCTGTGTGTACCATCTCTCTCTCTCTCTCTTTCTCCTACTCCTGTCTCTCTCTCTGGCCTGTCTCTCTGTGTATTGTCTCTTCTCTCTCTGTCCTGTCTCTCTCTCTGTGTGTACCATCTCTCTCTCTCTCTCTTTCTCCTACTCCTGTCTCTCTCTCTGGCCTGCCTCTCTGTGTATTGTCTCTTCTCTCTCTGTCCTGTCTCTCTCTCTGTGTGTACCGTCTCTCTCTCTCTCTCTTTCTCCCACTCTTGTCTCTCTCTCTGTCCTGTCTCTCTGTGTATTGTCTCTTCTTCTCTCAATCATGCGCCTATTTTGATTTTTATTGCAATGCCCATTATAATAACTTTAATATAAAATTAAAGGATTCCCACTTGAGCTTTTGACAAAGGATTCATTCTCTAGGTGCTTCCTATTAAGATGTGCTTTAATTATAATTATAAATATAATTATTTAATTATAGTTAGTTACCTCAAAAAGTCTAAAATCAATGTGCACTCTAAAACATGGGGCTAGATTCACTAAGTAAAGTTGTGATTGGTTGAGATTGGTATGTTCTCTATTCATTGCAGCCCCTTCACAATATTCACTATAAGGATGTTGGCAATGCTCACTAATGCTCCAACTGCTCTTTTACAATTACATTTTATCTTGAATCCTATTTTAAATATGCAGAAATATTCCCAATTACATACATTTCCTTTGCAGCTTCTATTTTAGCACAAGGTCAGTAAACATGATCTGCATATTGTATAAGAATTTGGGGAAAATACACAGATTCGGTATAGAAGCACCTTGCAAATAGAAGTTTTGGTTAAATAGGACATAAAGGGTTTCCTGTTTTTAGTGCTTATTTGCATTTTTAAACATCACTTTATTAACAAGTGCATAAAAGCTGTTTTTACTCACTGAAACTTTTCAAACAGTCCCTGCAAATGCAGTGTTTTAAGAAGTACTGTAATTGCAAATACAAAGTGATTGGAAGCCTAGCTTACAGCCTTATTAAATTGCGATTCGGCCAATTGAATAGGGCCCTATATAAACACAGAGCATATTTTTTTACAGAAGTTTTTAGTTAGTGAAGACCTTGCTCTTGGATATTAACTAAAACGATCTGTAAAAACATATGTTATGTGCTTATATAGAGCCCTTTTCAATTGGCAGAATCACAATTTAATAAGGCTGTTGGTCAGTACTGTTAAAGCCAAGAAGATTTGATAATGCCAGTTTTTGAAGAATTTCTGGCAATGATTATTGTATAGTATAATTACTATAATTCAAACTACTTGTTACCGATATCATTTTAATAATTTACTTGTTGTGATGAGCGTGTTATCAAAATCGCAAGGTCAAACATTTTTTACAACAAAGAAAAGCAATTCTTGTGAGATTTCCAATAGAATTTGAAAAAAACTTTTTTTTTGTTAATACAATCTGTCTTTCACCTACATGACTGTGGTTCTGTAAATCCTTGAAAATCTTCAGTGAGGATAAAGTTGTAAAACTGAGTATATATATATATATATATATATATATATATATATATATATATACACATACATACACGCACAGCATATTCTAAATACCATTTGCCAGATATTTGATGTAGGCTTAGTTAGATTGGTTACCAGTTAGATAGAAGGTTTACTCACTGTGGAGTTATCTTTTCATGCGGGAATTATCACAGCAGCTTAAACCCGTTTCCTAAGAAAAGTGAACATCTGTTTGTGGTTGGCTGACAAAATAGGGCTTCTCCCTGACTTCATAAGAGCCAGCTAAGTCCAAAGCCTAAAATCCACTTAATAACAAGGGCTAGTATTTCAGAAACTGAATCATCACTGCACATAAATTAGCTGTACATTGTGAGATTAGACTAACTTGACAGATTCTAGTATGTAGTAAATCTTTATATAATATTGTTTTCTTACAGGCAATCTGACTGTACATGATTGGTGGGCAACGAGATGCAACAAAGTACCACTGTGCAAAATACATGTATGTCAATAACACATGTTTTTTTTACTTCTTTCTCCAATACTACAAATACAGGAAAAAAACTAAAAACTAAATATTAATTGTATAGTTTCTCATATTAATTAAATGTGAACTAGGGTATATATATATATATATATATATATATATATATATATATATATATATATATATATATATATATACAGTAAAATCCCGATTATCCTGCACTCAACCAACCAGGACTCTCAAGCAACCGGCACCTGCCTCCATTCCCCAATTGACAAAAACTCTCACTTAATCGCCATTATCCGGCACAACCGGGATCCACATTTTTTATATTAAAATGTTTCTGTAGTTTTTTTTTAGCTTTAAATGACTTAGATTAGATAGCAGTAGCTGTTTAATAGATAGTTTAAGGGGTTTTAGAAGTTTAGGATTAATTAAGCATCCTAAAACAGTGACTCTCAAGCAACTGGCAACAACACTTATCCGGCAATAGGCAGCCCCATGGGTGCTGTTTAACGGGGAGTTTACTATATATATATATATATATATATATATATATATATATATATATATATATATATATATATATATTCTTTTTTTGGAGGGTTGAACCTGATTCCCTAATTTTTTTACGTCTTTATCCTGACTCTACAAATGTGCTGCATCTCTCTAACGTTTGCCATTAGAAATAATGTTTTTGTTTAGTAAAAATATATCACTGTATATGTTCATGGCATATATATTTTCCCTCTATATTATAAATGGTGGTGGAAGAGAGAGATATTTCCCACCTCTGTGGACCCCGACCTGAATAATTTAGCCTACTGGGCATATGAACACAATATTGGTGGCCATGTCAATAGATTCTATGTTTGTATTATTGACCCGCTGAATGAACTTGTAGTTTTCTTTTGTGCAGTACTGAACTGGAGTGCCATGTAGAGAGGATTATTAGGGTGTCATGTGTAGAATAGAATTAATTTAGTTTTTGTTTGCCCTTTCCATACAATAAGAAATTATTTATGATGTAAGTACATGTAAGCTTCAGTTTGAACAAAGCAGGTCAAACCTATTTTCACTTAGACCTTAAGATCAATATCATCCTTGCTCCAGCTATCACAGGTCTCTCTGATCTCTGCTCATCATCTATACTGAAAATAAAACAAGGCACATTCAAAGGGCTGTTTAAATAGAAAAAATGGCAACGCAAGACTGGTAAAAACATTGCTTTGTTATCTGTACGACCCTCAACAATTACATCACTCACAGCGGATTTATATTGCAGAGCAGAACAAATGATTAGATTACAGCGGATCACTGTCCAGTCCTTTGTCTTTCTTATTTGATTTATCTCAAAAATATATAAACTGTGTCCTGTTGCATTGTGCAAACTAGATTTGAAACAAGCATGAATTTAGTATTTTCAGGATATGGGATACTATGAGACCTGTATACAGACCTTGGAAAAGACATACACAATAGCAAGGACAAACATGTTTTGAGTCCTGATACATTGTGTCTATTCTGTACATGTAGTTAAGGTTCTCACATCGCATTCCCTTCTGGAGACAAAGTGTGGATTAAGCAAATGTAACAGATATTTAAACTGTATAACAAAAAGCCAAGTTTATTTTATGGGAAATGTGTAGTTTAGATGTGCTTTTTGGGGCATTTAAACTGAGGTAACTGATAAAGACTACTTTAAAGGGCCAATGCATAATTGTCAGTTAATCAATATTCACTTTGTAACATACTGTCTTTTTTGTATTTTTGTATTTTTGTTCAGTCATGTCCTTCACATCTGTCAGCGACTGCCACCCTGAGCTCCATCTACCTCATGTTTATTTCTTCATCTATCCAGCTCTGCATATGTGGTCCCCTTCTTTATGAGCCTTCAACCTTTCCCACCATCATAGTCTTGTCTTGGGAATCCTGTCTTCTTACTATATGGCAAAAATATTTGAGCTTTAACCTCATGATCTTACCTTCCAGTGAACAGTTTATCTTGATTTCCTGTAGTGTTGATTTCTTCGATCTTCTTGCAGTCCAAGGAACACTAAGCAGTTTTCTCCAACACCACAATTCAAAGGCGTCAATGTTACTCTTTATGGTCCAGCTCTCACATCCATATGTTACTACTGGGAATACCATAGCTCTAACTATGCAGACCTTTGTTGACAGTGATATATATTTACTTTTTAATAGTTTATCCATACTTGCCATAGCTTTCCCCCTCAGCAGCAAATTTATTTTAATTTCATGACTACAGTGACCATCTGAGGAGATCTTGGATCCCAGGAAAATAAAATCATCACTTCCTCCACTTCTTTACCATCTATTTGCAAACAACTAAGATTGCTGTTTGCCATTAGCTTTGTCTTCTTAATGTTGAGCAGCAGGCTAGCTTTTGCACTCACTTCTTTCACTATCATTAACTGGTCATTTGGTTCCTCCTCACTTTCAGCCATCAGAGTAGTATCATCAGTGTACCTGAGGTTGTTGCTAGTTCTCCCGGCAGTATGGATTCCATCTTTGGATTCTTCCAGTCAGGCCTTACACATGATGTACTCTGCATATAAGTTGTACAAATGAGTTGACAAAATAAAACCTTGTTGCAGTCCTTTCCTGGTCTTAAACCATTTGGCTGTCCCATGTTCAGTTATGTCCGTAGCTTCTTGGTCCACATACACATGCGTTAGTAGACAGAGGAAGAGAGAGAGAGCATTAAAAACTAGCTGTACATTGTACTAGCATTTTGTCTCTGCAGAAAATAATTATACATAATTATACATAAATAATAACACAATATATAAACAGATTTTCTTGCTCTTTAAGAATAATCTAAAAATACAAGTTAGTGTGGGATAACAGAGTCCCTTTAAAATAATTAATTTCTCATGATTAAGGTTTTTGTTTTTCATTATGGGAGCAGCCATTCTGATATTTACAGTCATGCCTTAATAACAAGATCTCCATCTTGTTAATACTGCAGCTCCCTATTTATGTGCCACATACACTCACAAAGGCTTTATTCTGTGTGTTTACGGTACATCAACGCAAAAAATAAGCCCATTGTACGCTAACACAAATCATGGGTAATGTATATTTCCTAAGTTACAATTTGGCAAGAAGTCAATATTTTTGCACATGTCCTTCAGTAAATAAATTCAAGCATGGATGTGATATGCAAGGCAATAAAGCAAACCTGAGGGACTATTAACTGAAGCATCTTGATAGAATGAGCAGACTAAATGGGGTTATTGGTTCTTTTATGATGTCAAATTTACAGTTTCTACTAAAATGCAAACAAGGGATCTAAATGCACAATTGTGTATGATGTTCAGAAATATGCATTAGACACATCTTTTACATTATAACTCACTGGGGGAATTTACTAAAGGATCTTGGGTGCGTACGTTGGCTCAACCGCACGCAATAACCTCCAATACAGAATCCCAGGTCATTTTGAGATTTACTAAAGGCTTGTTCCATGGTAAGCCGTAAGGGGGTCATCACGAGTTATCATGAACAGGGTGTTTAATTGTCTTTTTAAAGCATATCATTGTCGTGTTACATGTGGATACCATGAAAATCCAAGTTTTCTGATATTTACTAAAGACAAATCTTGATATTCAGTATCACACTTTTTGATCCCATGATAATACCAATAAATATAACCAATATTCAGCCATTAACCTACAACATAAGCAACTAAATATAACATGAAAATTATGTCAGCAAAACCGCAAATTAATCCAACTTTATTTAAATATAAAATATTAATACCAATTATTAATTAAATGTAATATTTTTTAATTAATTACTTTTTTTTTTGTTTTATTATACATCAGCAATTATGTAATCAGTGGCGGCTGGTGACCTTCAAAGTTGGTGGGGCGGAAGACAGAGACCTAGACTCTCCCCTTACAATGACTCTGCCCAATAGTATAAACTCCTAGCCTTCACATGTTGACCGCTATATGCTCTGCCCACTAACAGACTCCACCCACTTACTTTATTTTTATATATATATATATATATATATATATATATATACAGTAAACTCCCTGTTATCCGGCACCCGCAGGGACTCCCTATTGCCAGATAAATGTAGTTGCCGGTTAATCGGGAGTCCCCGAAAAAAAGGGTCTAAACGACCCTTAAACCCCCCTAAAACCCCTCAACATGCCTTTAAAAAGGCATTAGCACCTAAACTGGGCCAATTAGGCCAAGAAAAAGACATTTAGAAAAAAGTTAGTATTTTTTTTTGGCAGTCTCGAACGGTTTAGCGGGCGTTTCTGTAGAATGGGGAATTGATGCCGGTGCTGATTGCTTGAGAGTGCCGGTTGGTTAGGTGCCGGATAACCGGATTTTACTGTATATATACTTTACTTACTTATTATCTTGATGAGGGTGAGGTGGGGCTGGTTCTGCTCACTTTTCTTATGCTGGGACGTGCCTCCATTTGCTTGTTGCGGGTGAGGTTGTGCTGGTTCTGCTTACTTTTCTTTTGCTGGGAAGTGCCTCTAATTTCTTGATGACGTGCAATAATTAAATAGAATACATAGAATACATTAGATCAGGACGTACTGTATGTTAGTGGCAGCTCATAGAAATAGGAGAGAGAGGGATAGAAACAAAGAGGGATGGAGAGAGAGAGAGAGAGAGAGAAGGATAGAAAGGGATTGAGAGGAAAAGAGAGAGGGGGGGTGGATAGATCCCTCTTCATCTATTACTCTCTTTTTCCCTCCATCTATCCCTTTTTCTATACCTCCATCTCTCTCTTTCCCCCTCTATACATCCTTCTATCCCTCTCTATCCCTCCCTATTTCCCTCTCTCGATCCCTCTCTCCCTCTCTATCTCTATCCTTCTCTCCCTCTGTCTCTCAACTCTCTTTCTCAACTGCACCTGAAAGAGCTGTTAAACAACACATGTTTGACCTCTAACATATGCTTGCGCTACTCTATTCACGATATGCAATGGGGTTGTTACATAATGCTACATTTCGCATTACTGAGCCTCATTGTAGACCTAATTATAATACCTGTGATTTTAGTAAATCACATGTAGACATCAGTAGTGCTAATGCATGATGTTCAGTGGTAGATATCAGTTTAACATGTGTCTATTTATGAAATTTCCCCCAGTGTGTGTCTTTTGTCTACTTATATAATTACAAAAATAATAATCTCTATATAATAGACTAGAAAGTTTGCCAGCATTGATATCTATTACAGTTTAGTAAACATAGTGACGAACATTAGTAGACTTTACGACTCTGCATAATAACACTCTTAGAACACAAATGAGTGGCTAGCTATGTAATTAAGAACATATCTTAGTGAATACAGGGATGCATGTTTCTCCATATCAGTCAGTCAGCAGTGAATTTAAAGTTGTTAGTGTTTACTGGCTGACAGGGACATGTCTCCTAGGGCAGTTATACATGTAATGTAGAAGCAGAGTTAAACTAATTAACCAACTTAAATTAGCAAATAAAATGGTGCTTTCTTTCTTTCTTAAAATACATTCCTTTATGGGATATGGTCAACGTGTTGAAGCTAGAATTACTTTAATGTCCACAGTGACATCACAATATTGTCTGTGATATGATGGCAGTACTGGCATGATGCCCATAGCTTTCTCTTGCGACCACATACATATGGACTGTGCAAGCCTTGGGTCCTGGAATACCTTATACTTTACTTAAAGGTACAACGAACACCACTTTTTCACAGTTTTCAAAAGGCATGTTTTAAATATTGCAAATGGGTTTGGCATAAAAAATATTAATTACAACCAGAATAAAACTCCTTAAAAATAACAGGAATTGCACAGAGTATACTGTACTATGTATTCAGACATCTATATTAGTCTCATTGGCAGACAGGGGCAAGCCCCTAAAAACAGTTAAATACTGGAATAGGTTTATTGTACTCTGAGAGTATCATTTGCAAAAATAGAACACACCGTGACACATTGACAAATATCCTCTTTCAACAACAAAAAAATGTAACACCACTGCAGTTTCCTACAAAAATAAAAGTCAATATCAGCAAGACAGAATGACTGCATTTATATTTCACATTATTCCCATATATGATTGTTTCTGGTGGTGGTTTCCCTTTGATATCTACTTAAAAAAATACTGATTCATTTGCTTATTTATATACAATATTGCAAGAAGCGAAGTACATGCTGTAAAAAAAAAAAAAAAAACCTTTCCAAGCAATTACATAGAGGCCTATGCATAAAACATCCCAAAACAAGGCACAAGGTAGGCCTGGAAATGACTTGTGCCACGCTGTGTATATATACATGATTTATCTTTGCCTCTCTGCATTAGTCTGCAACCTGTTCATTACATTCTGGTGCAAATGAGAGGACAATGGAGCAGAAAAGAGAGTGTCTCTTAGCACAGATATACAGTATATATTAGATATTATTTGTACTTCTCTACTAGCTGTTCCTTAATATCCTGCAACACTTTATGATACAACTATATATAAGAAACCAAAACAGCTATATCTTGTGCCAGAATAATATATACTTAAACAAATAGACAGACAGATAGAGAGATAGATGTATAGACAGATAGATGGATAGATAGATAGATAGATAGATAGATAGATAGATAGATAGATAGATAGATAGATAGATAGACAAGCCAATAAAAAGATAGATTGATAGATTGATAGATAGGCAAGCCAATATAAAGATAGATAGATAGATAGATAGATAGATAGATAGATTGATAGATAGGCAAGCCAATATAAAGATAGATAGATAGATTGATAGATTGATAGATAGGCAAGCCAATATAAAGATAGATAGATAGATAGATAGATAGATAGATAGATAGATAGATAGATAGATAGATAGATTGATAGATAGGCAAGCCAATATAAAGATAGATAGATAGATAGATAGATAGATAGATAGATAGATAGATTGATAGATAGGCAAGCCAATAGATAGATAGATAGATAGATAGATAGATAGATAGATAGATAGATAGATAGATAGATAGATAAGCCAATATAAATATAGATAGATGGATAGACAAGCCAATATAAATATAGATAGATAGATATATAGATAGATAGATAAATAGATAGATAGATAGATAGACAAGCCAATATAAAGATAGATAGATAGATAGATAGATAGATTGATTGATAGATAGGCAAGCCAATATAAAGATAGATAGATAGATTGATAGATTGATAGATAGGCAAGCCAATATAAAGATAGATAGATAGATAGATAGATTGATAGATAGACAAGCCAATAAAAAGATAGATAGATAGATAGATAGATAGATAGATAGATAAGCCAATATAAATATAGATAGATGGATAGACAAGCCAATATAAATATAGATAGATAGATATATAGATAGATAGATAGATAGATAGATAGATAGATAGATAGATAGATAAGCCAATATAAATATAGATAGATCGATAGACAAGCCAATATAAATATAGATAGATAGATAGATAGATAGATAAATAGATAGATAGATAGATAGACAAGCTAATATAAAGATAGATAGATTGATAGATCGATAGATAGGCAAGCCAATATAAAGATAGATAGATAGATAGATAGATAGATAGATAGATAGATAGATAGAAGGAGAGTAGCAACAACAAGAGAGGGGTGCTCACAAATCAAAATGTCTGACAGCCCGGGTACAACATGAGCATGAAGAAATATATTCTGACTGGCTGTAGACCGCCCCAGGCCTCCTGGGGTCGGTACGGAGGGCAACGTGACCCGTGCAGGAACGGGAGTAGGGTAGAGTAGGAGTGTCTAGCTGGGGGGCAGGGTCGTGACCCTGGTAGGAGCGGGAGCAGGGTAGGATAGGAGTGGCTAGCTGGGGGGCAGGGCCACCTAGAGGTTTGGCGCCTGTTTTGTCAGTGTGCCCCCAGCTAGCCAAGAAGGCAGATGTGCTGCACTTCCTCTCCAACGGGGAGAGCGCGGTCGCGGCGGTTTCTGGGGGTGATGGCTTCCCTCCGCTCCCTCCTGTGTGGTGCAGTATCGGGACTGCCTTGGAGGACCGGGCGGAGGGCTTGATGGAGGTGTGCGCCGTCTGCGCGGGTGGTCGCAGCGAACGGCCACGGGGTTCGGCGGTTTGGTATGTACTTATAGGGGGGGGGGGCTGTGCAGGTGCGGGAGGCATTCTCCTTGCTGCCCCGTCCACGTTAGGGAGTTCTCAGCCTCCACGTGGGCTTGCAGGCTCGGCGGGACAGCCAGTGAATAGTAGCCTTCTGAGGGTTGCTTCAATATTAGAGAAAAAATCAGATGGTTCTAAGTATTAGATTGGAGTCATCAGATACCCTTATTAAGCTACACTTACACTGCTGCAGAGTATTTAATATACACATGTTATAGTTAATATGGTTCTATTCTGGAATGTCACTGGTTACTTTATCAATTGCTGCATAAGCATGCTGAATGTTTTCAGTACATGATACTTATGAGTGTGATCAGAGACTGAAAGAATACATCAGTTGGCGGTGCCGTCGGCACCACGTATGTCTGCCTGGTCATAGGCATGTTTACAACAATAAATAAAGAGCATAAGAGAGTTGCCATAGGAGTTTAGTGTGTCCTTCAGGGGCCTGTGCGTGTGGTACTGCCTATCTGAAATAGTCCAACGCTTCACTACATGTACAAAGCCTTAAAGTATGTCTGCCAAGTTACTGGTACAGTTTAATTTGTAGTGCAGCAATTACAGCTACATTTGGAGCCTCGTGAGGTCATAGGCTGGTAGGCTGCAAAATACGTTTACACAATGTGCATAGGTGAATGTAAGCACAGTGCCCATTGAGGGATCTCAGCATTAAAGGTGACTGACTTCCTTAACCAAAATCATTGCTTGATTGTGAATACTCATTGCTAATGCTGTAATGGCTGGCAGATAATTCTGTGCACTGAAGCTCAGCACCAGTTCCAGGAAATTGTCAGTTTCAATTTGTTCCTTCCTATGAGAGGGAGGTAAGCTGTGAATTAATGGTGTCAGCTTTTCTATGGTTAAAGACGTATAATTTTGCAGCATTGTGCATAGGATATATCACTTCATTAGTTGTTTCTAATCAGGAATATTAAGCCGCGATCAAATACATTGTAGCATGAGTGTAAGTAATATCTGGAGAGAAATAGAATAATAGTGGTTGACTAGTACTGATTTCTTGTATTTTACTTGCACCTTGCAATAACAATTCCTCGCAGCTGCTATTAATCATCAGATTTCCACGGAAACATGAAGGTATGCTTCCCAGTATCATAATACACTCTGTAAATAAAGCTCATAGTAGAGCTGCCCTTTATTATACCCTTGCTGGTTAGACAGTTTAAGGGGAATTGTGTCGGTAGCATTGGTTAGCCAGTGGGGGGTGTATTGTTTCACTTCCCCCAGGATTAATGGGACAGGTTGGGGTTGAGCCTTAAGCTTAGGCGCACGCCCCTCCCCCTCCCCATTACTATGGCTCACAAGTTCATCATGAACCCATTCCTGCCAGAGCGGCTTACATAATATTCAGATAGGCCCTGGTAGGGTAGCAGGGGAGATCCTGCTCCACGCTGATGATAGCCAGTAAGCTTGAAACAGCGTACATGGATAGGATTCTCAGCTTGAGTAAACCCAAAAAATTAAAGCTGTGTAATACAGCATGCCTAAGCTTAAAGGAAGCCATGTTAAGACAGTTTTCCGGTCAAGCTACATAGCCGGTTATACCACTCGTTATATCAACAGTACTGGAGCTTATCCTCGGATCTGTAGTTGTGGTTTCAATCCCCGTTTCATATGTAGGCTATATGCCAGAATATACTGTATTTGTTTTGTTTTATCATAAATACATACATAGGTTAGGTATATCTTAGTATGTAGCGAAAAAGTCTATCATTAGTGGTCGGTGCTTGGGCGGTCCTCTTCCCATAGTTCATCTCCGGGGTATTCCCGGGGTAGCAGCCACAGGTCCTGTAGAATTTGAGCGGTGGTCCGCCTAGGAGATCTGGGCAGGGATATAGATGTCCTTTTCAGCCCCGTCTGGGAATCTGCCTCTGTTTATAACTACTTACCCTAGGTTTTCGCCAGTGTCAGGTGGTCCCGGTATCCCGTTGCTTAGCGGGTTTGCGGGGCAGGTACCATTTGTGGGGCACTTAGCTTAATCACATAGGCAGACCCATATCCCTTGGATTTCTTCCCTTAGTTACATTAGAGTAGGCGGTTCCACATGGCGTCCTGTTACGAAGGCGGGCTTTAAATTTGCATTGCGGTTGCTCGTGGTTAATTAAAGATTTCTAGGTTAAATATGTAACTTTATTAAATTGGCTCTGTATAACCCGGTTCGACGGCAGGCCCCTAAATTTGGCCTGGTAGAGATAGTGTGCTTTAGGCCGTGGTTTGGTTCAGCCCGAATTTAGGCTTGTACCATGCCATTGGCATGTACAGCTTTAAGCAGCCATATGAGGATAGGTTCCCCACAAAGGGGGATCATTCAACTTGGTTTGCAGTAAGACGTGCAACGCAGCAGACATAAGCAAACAGGTGTAATTTAGGTCCCAGTTACAAGGGAATGGAAAGCCAGTAGCTCAAGTGGCTTAGTATGCCAAGTCCATGTGGGTAAGTGCAGGTGACCTGGTTAGAGCTAGTTGGGCCGTTCAGCGGCCTGCGTCGTGTTTGGGGGGGCAATGCCCTTCCAGATACAACGGCGGGGTCGTTGTCAGGTCCGAGGGGGCAAGTTTTGGTCTCCGTCGTGTTCGAGGAGGGTCAATCAAGTATAGGCCGAGCGGGGGCAGAATGGGCTTGCCCGTTTGAGTAGATTGTGCTCCACACCCTAATTTCTGGTGCCAGTAAGGTATAGTACGCCTAGCACAGTAGAAAATGTTTTCTGTTCAGGGTGGTGGTACGCATCTGGTAAAGTCTCGACTCGGGCTCAGCCGGCGATGGTCCTGCAGTAGGTATCCCGTTTTTCGGTGGGGTATCCCACAACGTGTGGCAGGGAAGGGGACTCCATTTCCCCCCACGGGGCGGCGTCTCGCGTAATGGAGGTTCGTAGGCCTGCCCAGGGTGCCAAGTCGCACAAGTTAAAATGATGGCTCAGGGGCCGCAAGTAGAGCTGACAAGATCGAGGTCCCTCGGTTAAGGCTGGGAGGAGGCTCCCTAGAAGGGGGGTTGTCGGGTAGGGCCCGGAGCCTGTTTCAACGGACCGGGAAAAAAAAAAGGGCCTGACGTCAGAGGTACCGGTGGTACAAGTGGAGGAAGGTATCACAGGAGGTATGGCAAAGGGATGTAAGGCAAGTGGTAGCCTTTCCCAAGGGCCAGAGATACCACTGTGGAAAAAAGAGGTCTGTGGAAAGCACGAGGCTTTGGGTGCTGTACAGGTATCTCTTCTTCGGCAGGTAAGCCGGTGAGGAAGAGTTTGGCCTAAAACAGACAAGGCGCTCGTAACCTCAGGTGTGTTGGTCGTGGGATCCTAAGGTGATCAGGGGGCCGCGTGGGTCCGAGGGGAACCAGAAAAAAATGGAGGTAGCTACAATGTCCGTGGTGCATTGATAGCTCTCCTTTTTGTGACAATACGGTTCTTGGACCTCGCGCGTGAGTTGGTTGGTGTTTGTTCCTCACGAGAAAAAGGTGGTTCTCGATGAAGAGGTTTTCTGCAACTGAGCGACACGTGTTTCAGAGCTGGGTATATCTCGTGGGGGAACAGGCTACCCATGAGCTTTGTGCATGAGTAGAAACGGTAACAGCCGACAGGCCGGTGTGCCCTGGGGCTTGGAGAAGGGAAAGTCAAAGTAAAGTAATGGATGGGCATTCGAACATCGGACCAAACAGGCGTTTGCCTCAGGTGCCGATCTAGGGCCCCAGCTAGGGCGCGTGGCCCAGAAAAAATGGAAGTATGTTTTCATTGGTCAGAAGGATGGTAATTTCATCAGTGGGATGAACAGGTGGCGAGTGGCTCTAGTGCCGCCTATCCGGGAAGTGCTCCATGTGATGTTATAATCACTAGTAATACACCCGGACGACCGCGGGTTTTATCAAGGGTAGGAAAGGAGCAGGCTTGGTAACAGCTGCCAACGGGGCTAGCTTAGAGGGTCTGGGGGCAAAAGCCAGGGAAGACCCGTACGTAAAGTAGTGGACTAGCCTAGAAGCAGTTTTCCTCTAATAAGGATAAGCTAAAGGTTTCTCGTTCTAATTGTCAAGATTTAGCCGGTAGTAGTCAGGACTAGGTGGAATTTTAAGGGTAGGGGCTGGGTAGATAGTATGCTGGCCTAGGCGTTTTGCGGGGGGAGTCGTATTCCGCAAAGGTAGTCTGCGGCCTTCTCCGTGGCGGTGGTGAGGGGAGTCGCCGGGACAGTGGTAAAGTGGGGGTGATCCTACCCTACGGGGGCACGGATGCTCCATCATGGTAGGCCCTGGACGAGGGTCAGGGCGCAGAGTGTACTGTCTTGTTTCCCAGGCTCCTCCCCTCTCTTGTTTACGTATATTTAATTAATGGTTTGTTATTACGTGAACTTGGTTTACCAATAAACGCTGTGGCCAGTATGCACCCCAAGCAAGTTGTTGTGTCTAATTATTTATTGATTAAGGGTTTAGAAAGGATTCTGCATAACAAGATTATTCAGGGAGCAAGTTATACCCAAAATGTCACGCGGACACACTCACTGGGCCTTTCACGGGTCATGACTGGCTGTAGACCGCCCCAGGCCTCCTGGGGTCGGTACGGAGGGCAACGTGACCCGTGCAGGAACGGGAGTAGGGTAGAGTAGGAGTGTCTAGCTGGGGGGCAGGGTCGTGACCCTGGTAGGAGCGGGAGCAGGGTAGGATAGGAGTGGCTAGCTGGGGGGCAGGGCCACCTAGAGGTTTGGCGCCTGTTTTGTCAGTGTGCCCCCAGCTAGCCAAGAAGGCAGATCCCACCCACCCATCCCTTATATATTTTGGAACATAGGTGTTAAATTATTGAAAATTGTAAATATGTGTACAAAAAAAAAAAAAAAAAAAAAAAAAAACAATATATATATATATATATTTAGGTATGAAAAATGGGAAAATATGTGTTTTAAAAAAAAAAAAAAAAAAAAAAAAACAAGTACCCATACAATAAGTCGAGTATATTACTCTAATTTGTTTACGTTATTAGCAGTTGTATATGTATTCATTTCAGGCCGAGTTATGATGTGCCTGTATTTTGTTGTTGTCACAGCAAGGCGGTGGTGAGGGGAGTCGCCGGGACAGTGGTAAAGTGGGGGTGATCCTACCCTACGGGGGCACGGATGCTCCATCATGGTAGGCCCTGGACGAGGGTCAGGGCGCAGAGTGTACTGTCTTGTTTCCCAGGCTCCTCCCCTCTCTTGTTTACGTATATTTAATTAATGGTTTGTTATTACGTGAACTTGGTTTACCAATAAACGCTGTGGCCAGTATGCACCCCAAGCAAGTTGTTGTGTCTAATTATTTATTGATTAAGGGTTTAGAAAGGATTCTGCATAACAAGATTATTCAGGGAGCAAGTTATACCCAAAATGTCACGCGGACACACTCACTGGGCCTTTCACGGGTCAAGTGATCTGTGGGGTGGGGGCTCAAAGTAGGTCAGCACCTGTCTCAAATATAGTGAGCAGTAAGGTGCTTTATTATGTTGATAAAAGTCCATAGTTTAACTAGAAATGTGGCTATAAAGCATTTTTCTTCTTTTTTTCTCACTATATATTGTATGCACTCTATTATTTTCTACTCACTATATAGATTGTTTTTTTTTCTGCTTTCTGTTGGCTCCTCGCTCTTTACTTATACACATATTTCTATACATTTTATAGCCTAAAATATATTCCTCTTTTTAAGTGTAGTTCTTCAAAAGAGGCTATTTTAAAATGTTCACCACAATTATCCTTTAAATAAATTAGTGTGCAATATATACCTTATTTTTACGGACCAGTGAAAATATGTTCTGAAATACAAGATTCTGAAATAATACAAATTCTAGACAGTGTGCCACAGGAAATCTATCAGTTTAAATCACAGTGCTGAAACTAAGAGAACTGCTACTTTGCAAATAAATAAGAAGAATACATTCAGTCTGTTGTAAAACAAGATATTCACGGTTTGCCTTAATCTTTTACAAACACCTGACAAGTGGATTTGTACTTCTCATTTTAAATACACAGTTAAGGTTCCTTTATCTCCTCAAGTAAAGCCTTTATTTAGTCAGAAAATTCAAGGCACTTAAAATAATTCCAGACACTAGACACAGAAAACAGTACATAACTACTACATAAGCATTAATACACAAATAATGACTAGAAAATCTATACTAATTAGCTAGCTAAGCATATTATGGCGTATAACAGAATAATACTTTATACTTTATCATTCTAAGTGCAATGATGGAATAGCAATTCCAATTAACTGTTTTTGGCATAAGATTAAAGCAGCAATATTATCAGTTTTGTTAAAGCCAATTTAAAAAAAAAATGTTTGTTCTTTTTAATTTTGAAAAATCTGATGCAGTGACTTGTTCTCAGGAACATCACACAAGGATTGGATGGCAGATAAGAAAATAAAAAGGTTCATCATGTCCGCCCATGCTATCTACTTAAAAAGGGCCATTTACCTCAATGTAAGTGCTCGAAATAGTGTGAAAGAGCACAAGATTGTATGTTAAATTATTATTTTTTATAATGACACTAATAACAGCTACAAATCTAAAGTTTTAGGTCTGTTTGCAAATACACTGTGTCCTGTCTCCTGACTATTCCAAGATTAATAACATATGCCAAAAACGAGCGGTGAAGGCTCCATGAAGGCAAAGATCTATAGCAGTTTTCCCTGAACTCGGGAATGAAGCAGGAGCAGTTAACCCACAACTGTCCTATTTAGGTGTTTCCATCATTCCATTTGCTACACAGATGAAGCGTTAACTCTCTTTCTGCTTATGCTCTCTGCACAGAGCTGTTGCTGGACGCTTGACACATGTAAACAGAGATCTAATTTAGGTGAAAAATGTATATATTTAAAAAATTCTAAAGTATTTCAGTATGCTTTTAGTAGATCTTTACTGTGATGTGGTTCTAATTGTGCTGAATTAAGTGGCCCATTAAGAGTAACATAATTAAAGTAGCACTGTAGTGTATTGATAAGTAAAACTCATATGTTTGTTTGCTGGGCATAGGCCATTCAAACAGAATGCAGTTTAAAATAAATAATAGTTAACATTTTATATCTTTTAAACTGAGCTTTGCTTTTAAATGCACTACAGTGGTTCTTTAATTCTCAGGCTAGCCTTATGCTTATCACAGGCATGCAAATAATGAAATCCTGCTATGTATACAGGACAGTGTATGGCTCTATTCATGCCTTGATTAACATGCCTTTCTATTTTAGGGTTTTTGACACTTAGAAAAGATGAGAATGATGGGCAGGGATAAGCAGTGTGATATATACCACTGTAACATGCATCATGGAAATCCTTGTCCATCAACAAGATAAATGACAACTTTCTGCTTTATCTCCTGAAATGTAATTCATCCATGTAGTGAAATATGAGTGAATACATATACAAGGACACTAACATAAAACTGGCTCCTCTGGCAATATGACAGCGGCAAATTTGCCTTAAAGTGCCAAGCAAGGACTAAATGTAAGAAGCTGTTCTTTGGATTTGTTAACTAGCAGCTAACAATTATTTAAACTTAATCTGGCTTGAAATAAGTTGCACCACTTTATTGCTCTATGCTGCTAGCGAAAAAAGCAATACCATTTTTTATGAAGCTCCTTTATAAGGATCACTGTAGTTCAAGAAAAGAGACATTTGTTAAGAAAGTATCAGACCACCGATGTTACTAGCTGTGTAAGCAACGGGCAAAAGACATTTTTTTGGGGAAAAATGATTTTGTTTGTAAATGCAGGAAACCAATTTGTGTTTGTTACATATGATGGGTTTTGTGTTTATCAATGGAGGGAAGGGTGGGAATTGAGAAAACAGACCTTTGTTTCATAAATGGATAAGAATGAAATTGACAACATACCCCTACCCCTTTAATGGCCCAGACGCAAAATCAAAAGATGCAACATAGCTCTCCAGAAATATGAATGCCCCCCTCACACACACAACTTTCAACAATGTTATCCAGATTTCGTTTTGGTGCTGCAGATGCAACAACAAAAAAAATAAATTAATTAAAAACTTTTTGTATGACAAAAAAGGAGAAATCATTGTACAATCTACTAGTCAAAACTACCATTTTTTAAATATAGTTTCTTGGTGGCATTTAGTGAATTGTTGCATTTACTAAGTGCATTACTATTTTCCCTTATATATGAGGTATAATGGTGATCCCAGAGTGCAATGTATATGTATGTTCCAACTGAAATGCCTACAATCAGTTCACAATATACAGCATACTGGCCAATCAGTGCAAGTGCTTAAACAAATATTTGCCCTTCTTTGACCAACGAATTATTAACTCATCGTAGACACAGAAGGCATAATATGCTTTACATTTAGAAGCATAAGGCTTTATTTTGCATGTTATAAATAAACTAGCGAATTGCCCGTCAAAAAATGACGGCAATGAAATTGTAAGGTAGCTAAATTAGTAAATGAATATAGTGTACCTATTTTGAAGCATTGTGATGAAGAGGTGGCAATCTGTGTTGATGTTGCTGCAGCATTAGTGGTGTGGAGCTGCTGTGTAAGCATGCTGAATGTGTGCACTGTGTGGTATGAATATCCGTAGGTGGTTTGTGGCGTTTTGCGAGTTTCTTGTGGTGTTTTGCGAGTTTGTTGTGGTGTTTTGCGAGTTTAGAGTGCTGTAGCCTCGTTTTCGTTTTGTTCGGCAGCCATTTTTTCTGTCGCTTAGATTTTTTTTTAGTCTCAAAAGTCTTTTATTTCGAGTAAAATCGAGGTGTAAGTTGCATTTTTGGGGTCCTGGGTGCTCCCTCTTGGTGTAGGTAAGGTTTTTATGTATGTGCTGTGTGTATGTATTGTGTTTTAAATGTTTGTATGTCGGCGTGTTGCGTCCGATGTTTGCGAGGTCGTAATGTGTGGTAACGTGTTTCATAGGTTGTTTGCGTTCCTCGTAAAATTTAGCGAGTGTCGTAATTTGTGTGTCGTGTTTTTTGAGTAGCGATGTGAAGTTTGCGAGGGTTTGAGGCCCTTGCCTTCGGCGCTCCATGCCAGCAACTGAGGCCCTTGCCCAGTGACCTCGCCAGCAACTGAGGCCCCTCGCTTCGCGAGGGGCCTCAGTTGCTGGCATGGAGCGCCTTCGGCGCTCCATGCCAGCAACTGAGGCCCTTGCCCAGTGACCTCGCCAGCAACTGAGGCCCTCGCTTCGCGAGGGGCCTCAGTTGCTGACATGGAGCGCCTTCGGCGCTCCATGCCAGCAACTGAGGCCCGTGCCCAGTGACCTCGCCAGCAACTGAGGCCCTTGCCCAGTGACCTCGCTACGCGAGGGCCGCGGCTCGCTGCGCGAGCCCGCAAGCGTGAGCAACGACCCGTACGCTCACAACTATATATGTGATACTTAAGAATGTTCATAAATATATTTTTTGAAGGATTTTAAACATGACTGTACTTATGAAATAGGTGGTCATGAGGCAAGTAGGTCATTTTGGCTGGCCACATATGAGCCTGCGTTAACCAGCCACAGCTTAAAGGAACAGGAATACCTTGTTTAATGAGGCGGTTTAACATGGGGAAGATAGGAATAGGGAACTCATGAATAAAACACAATTTTGAGGTTGTAAATGAACTTCAAAGAAACAGAAAACATAACACTAACACAAACTGAACATTAGTGTAACGGCTACCCCGGTAGTGAGAGGGTATCAGCCGTCGGAGACGTCCTTTTCGCTGGCAAGCTGCTGTATAAAAGTGAAGTTGGTATCAACCATCAGAGAAAAACGTTAATAACTGAACTCAGCATGACAGTTACAGATCATTAAGACATTCCAAACAGTTAAAGGGCCAGTGTAGTAATAAATGTTCCCAGGCAAAGGTAAGGTTCTGTTACAATTAGCATAAATATAAACTTAATTTATTGATGTTGAAGCTTCTGAGTCATCTTGGATTCTGTTTTCTTTGGAGAAAAAAAAAACAGTGTTATAGTGAATCAGAGCGGGAAAAGGGGTCCGGCAGGCAAAAACAGCTTTATAGTGAATCACAGTGTTAAAAGAGGTCCGGCAGGCAAAAACAGCGTTATAGCAAGTCAGTGCTATAGTGAATTAAAGCGTTAAATGGGGTCCGGCAGGAAAAAACAGCATTATAGCAAGATTTAGCGTTAAAAGGGGTCCAGCAGGCAAAACAGTGCTGTAGCAAATCAGCGCTAAAAAGGGTAGCGCTAAGCGGGTATACCTGTATTAGTTAGGCAGTGATGGAGCTCCTGAATGGAGAGCCCTAATCACATATAAAGTTGAGAGCAGGCGGGTTGTTCCTAACGCTGCAGGCTCGCGTAGCTCCATGCCAGCAACTGCAGACGCTCCATGCCAGCAAATGCGGATCTCGCAAAATTAACGGACTTACGACAAACAAATACGAGACACGTTACGACCCATTACGCCCTCACAAAAATACGACCTTACCGCCCGGAACCCGTGCACATGAAAACATGAAAACCACAATAAATACACACAACAAATACATAAAAAGCTTACTTAAAGCAAGGGGGACACCCAGGACCTCGAAAACTGAAGTTACACCTCAATTTCACTCAAAATAAAAGAGTTTAGACACCCGAAAGCGAGAGACAAAATGGCTGCCGGAAAAAACGAAAACGAGGCTACAGGACTCTAAAGACGCAAAACACCACCAAACACCTACGGATTTTCCGAAAAAGACGTAAGAGATCCGAAAACAATGACGCAACCCGCGTGACACGAAAAACATTAGAAACACAAGAAATACACACAACAAACACATAAAAAGCTTACCCACAGCAAGGGGGGCACCCAGGACCTATGCAAGTGAAGTTAGACCTCGATTTAAGTCCAAATTATAGAGTTTAGACACCCGAAAATCACCTAAGCGAAAGAAAAAATAAGCGCCGAACAAAATGAAAAAAACAAACAACGATGCTCATAGTACACAAACAACCAAGAGCCTTGCAATGAGTGACAAAGGCGCTCATTGCAAGCCTTGCGATGAGCACCGAATGAGCTTAGCGCGAGGCTCGCTATGAGCACCAAAGAATCTTGGAACACCAACAAAATTAATTTCGCACACAAACAACGTTACCTGCCTTACAATCTTATTGCAGTCATTTTTTGACGGGCAAGTCGCTAGTGCTAAATAATTTGGACCCCACTTGAAATTTCTTTATAGAAAGTAGGTGCCTTTAGGGGTCTAGGGTGAACAGATGTCCTTTACATAAAATTAATTCTCTGCCTCTCTCCCCTAATAAAGTAAGAAAGCTCCTTTACACCAGGTACCAGAGGGCCCCTACCCCATCATGGGCCTGGGTGCTTTGCACCTGCCAAGTGTAACCAGGCAACTGGATGATGGGATAGAAGGAAACCCTTGCCTCAGAGGCTAACATTTTCCAGTCACTCCCTGATTAGAGATACGATCATTCTTGGATTTTTTTTAATTTCAGAATGAAATCACAAGCCAGGATCAGAGACATTCACTAGATCATAATACAGTTGCAAACAAAAGTATGTGAACCCTTTGGAATGATATGGATTTCTGCACAAATTGGTCAAAAAATTTGATCTGATCTTCATCTAAGTCACAACAATAGTTAATCACACTCTGCTTAAACAAATAACACACAAAGTATTAAATGTTGCCATGTTTTTACTCAACACACCATGTAAACATTCACAGTGCAGGTGGAAAAAGTATGTGAACCCTTGGATTTAATAACTGGTTGAACCTCCTTTGGCAGCAATACCTACAACCAAACGTTTCCTGTAGTTGCAGATCAGATGTGCACAACGGTCAAGAGTAATTCTTGACCATTTCTCTTTACAGAACTGTTTCAGTTCAGCAATATTCTTGGGATGTCTGGTGTGAATCGCTTTCTTGAGGTCATGCCACAACATTTCAATCGGGTTGAGGTCAGGACTCTGACTGGGCCACTTCAGAAGGCGTATTTTCTTCTGTTTAACCCATTCTGTTGTTGATTTACTTCTATGCTTTGGGTCGTTGTCCTGTTGTAACACCCATCTTATGTTGAGCTTCAGCTGGTGGACGGATGGCCTTAAGTTCTCCTGCAAAATGTCTTCATAAGCTTGGGAATTCATTTTTCCTTCGATGATAGCAATCCGTCCAGGCCCTGACGCAGCAAAGCAGCCCCAAACCATGATGCCCCCCCCCACCGTACTTCACAGTTGGGATGAGGTTTTGATGTTGGTGTGCTGTGCCTCTTTTTCTCCACACATAGTGTTGTGTGTTTCTTCCAAACAACTCAACTTTAGTTTCATCTGTCCACAGAATATTTTGCCAGTACTGCTGTGGAACATCCAGGTGCTCTTGTGCAAACTGTAAATGTGCAGCAATGTTTTGCTTGGATAGCAGTGGCTTCCTCTGTGGTATCCTCCCATGAAATTCATTCTTGTTTAGTGTTTTACATATCGTAACAGGGATGTTAGCATATGCCAGAGACTTTTGTAAGTCTTTAGCTGACACTCTAGGATTCTTCTTCACCTCATTGAGCAGTCTGCTCTGTGCTCTTGCAGTCATCTTTACAGGATGGCCACTCCTAGGGAGAGTAGCAGCAGTGCTGAACTTTCTCCATTTATAGACAATTTGTCTTACCGTGGACTGATGAACAGCAAGGCTTTTGGAGATACTTTTATAACCCTTTCCAGCTTTATGCAAGTCAACAATTCTTAATCGTAGGTCTTCTTAGAGCTCTTTTGTGTGAGGCATCATTTACATCAGGCAATGCTTCTTGTGAAAAGCAAACCCAGAACTGGTGTGTGTTTTTTATAGGACAGGGCAGCTGTAACCAACACCTCCAATCTCATCTCATTGATTGGACTCCAGTTGGCTGACAACTCACTCCAATTAGCTTTTGGAGATGTCATTAGTCTAGGGGTTCACATACTTTTTCCACCTTCACTGTGAATGTTTACATGGTGTGTTCAATAACAACATGGTAACATTTAATTCTTTGTGTGTTATTAGTTTAAGCAGAGTGTGATTGTCTATTGTTGTGACTTAGATGAAGATCAGATCACATTTTATGACCAATTTGTGCAGAAATCCATATCATTCCAAAGGGTTCACATACTTTTGCTTGCAACTGTATATGATCATTAATGACATATACTTTATACACCAGTTTAGGCCTATTCAATAGTCCAAATTGCAATTACTGGAGCCCTTAATGGAGCCGATAAAAGTTACTGATATTTAATTGGCTACATTTTGCTACTCGTAATCCATTTGCAAGTTACATGCTCAAAATCACTGCAGTTGTCAAAAACGTAACTCCATCATACCTCCTCCTTTGATGTTTCAATCCCGTAAATGTTACCAGTGCTAAAGAGGCAAAATCCATATTTAATTGCAATCATTCAACAAGCCCGCAATTGCCTTCAAACCCATACAGGGCAAATGCATAAAAAAATTATACGAGTACTAGATAGGACTTGCAAGAGGGTTAAACACCTGTTCGTAACAGTGTAAAAGCAAATAAAAACACACTACTGTACTTTAAAATACTGTGAAAGCAATGAAAGGCAATACAATTAATTGCACAACAGCCTCGAGATCGCAAATCTGCAATAACATTTTTTTTTTTACATTTTATTCCCATGTTATATTGATCCCGAGAATCAAGGAGTAAATACATATCATTGAACCCACATGGACTAGAACAGTTGATTTATTAATTTGTATTGATTTCTACATTTCTGGATTGCGAGTCCGATCACAAATCGTACTTCTAAATACTAATCAATTGTAGTCTAAACTCCATGATGACGGTCTCATTTACTATTGGCTCTGCCTAAATTGTAACTTAAAGGATTGCTTAATTGATCATGATCATGCCCTGAATTGCTACATACGGGTTCATGGTTTATGGTTTTAGACTTTAGCACTGTATATGCAGGCTTGAGTCAATTAAATACATCTGTAACTGTAACAGATGTCTAACCAGCAGATATACGGTCTGTAAGAAGATAATTACGGGCTTGGAATTAAATGGATGTTATACTCATAACTGATATATCTTAAATTAAGAGGTGTTTCTTAATGTGTCACTATCACACATGTTATTTTTTCAGCTATTCTTGCTGTTTAGTTGTGCTTAGAGATCTGTGCATTCTGTGACAGCATCAGCAGTTCACTCCAAGGCATGATCCCAATCTGTGCAAAATGCTGGCACTTTACAAAAAAAAAACCATAATAATAATGAGCATCATGTTCTCCTGGCACTTGTGCAGAAAAGCCGGATCCCTCCTATTTTGTTGTGCTTACTGCCGCACATAAAAACAAGCACTATGCTGCTTGATGTAGCTGCTATGTCCCGAGGCCACTGGAGCTCTGGCTCTCTGTGACTAGTAGCCATTATAAAAGGCACTGAAGTGTTTAAAAGGTATGTTGTGCAGTAAGTAGTAGTTTGGGGAGTTGTTTATTTTTATTTCACTTGCTGAATCAAAAACATATTCATGGTAGAAATACTATTGACAGTTTCTTATCAGACCACCACCATGATTATTCATATGCCTTCAATATATTATTTTCAAGAACTACACTTGTAAAATGTTTTTTATTATTAATATTATCTTATATTGAGAATGCACCAACATGTTCCACAGCGCCATACATTGAGTACAAGGCAAACGCATTTTCAGTACAATTTAAATGAATAGAGGACCCTGTCTATGAGCTTAGAATTTTGTATCTTGTGAAACAGGACGGTGATAGATGTATTGTACATATTAAGGATGAAGGTGATAAGCTTCATTAAGTAGATGTGTTTTTAGTGAGGTATTGAAGGATTTGAGACAGGAGGAAAGTCTAGTGGAGCAAGGAAAGGAGTTCCAAAGAATAGGGGCAGCACAAGAAAAGTGCTGAATATGGGAGTGAGAGAAAGTGATAAGAGAGGAGGAAAGAATAATGTTATTAGCAGAATGGAGAGGGAGGGTGGGGGAGTATTTTAAAACGAAAACAGTGATATAAGGGTGCATTTTTGTTAAAGTCGTTATAGGAGGTTAGCCAGTGACTTACAGAGAGGTGCTGCAGACATGGAGCTTTGAGTGTGGTAGATGAGTCTAGCGGATTTGTTCATTATGAATTAGAGTAGTGACAAGTGGAAGATAGGGAGGCCAGCAAGGAGAGAGTTGCAGTAGTCAAGGCGAGATATAATGAGAGAATGTATTACATTTTTTTTTAATGTAAAATAAGACAATATAGCCTCAATTTTATTGCCATTTTACATTTTTCTGTATTATCTATCATTTTGTTTTGTGATGTTTGACTTACCGAGGTGGAAGAAGACTTTGAATACACAAAAAGGTTCTGTATGCACAGTGAGAATGTGGCATCTACAACTGCCACTGCTTTCATTAGGAGTGAAGGAGAGCTCATTAGAAGGATACACCCTTCTGAGAAAGTAATAGACAGCATCAGCTGTTTAAAAAAGATCCTTGCAGTAAGGAATAATTAGTTGTAAAAGATAAAAATGTAATGGCTTTTCTAAAACATTTGATGAAGTTTAGCTATTCAAAGAACTATAGCACAAATTGGAGCCCAGTGGCCCTTTTAAGGTTTTAACAAAATGTACACTTTGTAAGCAAAAATGAAAATCACACCGTTTAAACAGATTTACACATTCTTCTAAGGCATTATTCAGTTGTTACAATAGTAAATTAGGAAGCACATTTTTGAGAAACAAATTAAGCAAAATTATTATACTCACATTGCATTATAAAGTAACAAGCTAAGTATAATATGTGTTAGTGCTACAGTCAAGAGTAATAAGGAAATCTATCTACAGCGTGTCTAAATATAATGGAGTTATCAAAGAGAAACCTTTCTTAATTGTCAGAACAGAACAACTTCAAAAGACATCCCGAAGCGTCTAGTAATATAATTCCGACAAGCTTCTTATCTATTCTGAGTTGTCGAATTAAACTATCTTGTCATGAATCCTAGTTTTTGCCATTATAAATCAAAGAACTGACACACTTCTGATCATTGAACTGTTACGTTAAACATCACTATAACAGGTACAAGACAGATCACATACAGCAGCTACCTCTTTATTTTCTAAGTGGTACTGTGTCAGCTGCAGCGTGCAAATGATCTAACAGCACTGCTTGCCATTAACAATTAACCCTTCTAGCTGGTATAATGTATTGTACTAAGTGGTACACCAGCAGGTATACATTACCAGGTTGTGCAGGCAGCTATGATAAAGGCTTGCACCGAAGAAAAGGAACTGGCTGTGATCCAGATTCATCCAGTATTTATTCCTACCTAAATGAGCACATCCTTAAATCTGTAATCTCAGGAACAGCCGACTGAAGCTAACTGTACACCTGTTTTAGTTATTCACTTTGTTATGTTTCATTAAAAATGGAATAATGGCAAAATAACAGTGAATTTAATGTGCTAAATTTAACTGGTATATGCAATTTATAAATTGTTGTTCTTCAGTCGTTCAGTTGTGTGCAACTCTCCGTGACCTTGTGGACTGCAGCACTCCAAGCAGATCTGTCTGCTACTGCCCATCTCCGTCTTTGCCGTCCCCTTCTTCATGTGACTTTAATCTTTCCCAGCATCAGTATCTTCCCTAGAGAATCAAGTCTTCTCATAATACGGGCAAAATATTTGAACTTCAGTCACATGATCATATCTTCCAGTAAACAGTTTGGCTATATTTCCTGTAGTAATGATTGATTGGATCAAGTTTTGACAAAATAGTGGTTTGAGGCAAAAAGCATAGTTGCAGTTATTTAGAATTTTTTACACAATGGGGCATATTAATCAAGCTTGTGATAACAGTGGGCATTAATAGTGGGGTAAATATATCAATTTCTTATGTATTACTAGCAGATTGCTCGTCAAAAAATGACGGCAATAGAAATGTAAGTCAAGGAATGGTGTTTGGGCCAGACATTATTTTTTATGGTGGTGTAAGATCTCGGCGCTGATTGCGAGGCTCTTGGTTGTTGTATTTCTTTTATCAGAGGCGATTTTGCTGTCATTGTAAAATTGGCGCTGATCTGTTTTTTGCGCTTATTGCAAGGCTGTCCCCTGGTGTAGTTTGTGTACTATGAGCAGAGCTGGTGCTCGTTGTGAGGTGCCCGGTGAATGTCTTTTGCGTTTATTGCGATAGTGTTTTTTTTTTTTTTGTGTGTGTGTATGTATTTTGTGCTGCTAATTAAATAAGTAGTAAATTAATAAATTAATATACTTTACCTATTTGAAAGTAATAAATGCAGGAAGCATTGTGCTGCAGAGCTGACAATCTGTTTTCATGTTCCTGCAGCATACAATGTATGTTTGCACTGTTGTGTAACTGAGATGTAAGTGTCAGCAATGTGTGCAGTGTGTAGTGTAAATAGGCTGCTTGCGCAAGGGAAAGCCGTTAGTGTAGCTGGGTACTTCCGCATTCTGTTAGCGTTGCAAAATGGCGGCGATTGTGTATGTGGTAGGCGGGTTTCTATGATGAAGCGTCCTTGCAGTTGACGTGGGAGCCTCCACCTCCGCAAATGAGGCTCCTCGCTTTGCCAGGGTCTGCATTTGCGGTCCGAAAGTCGTAGAGGGTCGTAGGGATGAGCACCTATGGCACTCATCTCCACCAGCGCAAGGAGCGCCTATTCATAAAGATCGCATTGGGGTCCCTCCACACAAGGGCCCCAGGGCATTGCACCGCCTGCACCGGCAGTATCTCCGCCACTGATTACTAAGAATTGACATCAACAAGAGTTTTCCAGGCTTCACAATGATGTAAATCTGGACCATATCGCTGATGTTATATGACATTTGTACAAACAATTCTCTACGGACACAGCTATTAATTGCAAAGCACTCTATTAACTACTGTAATACTACCACTGTTATTACACAAAGTCTATTCACTAAACAATGGCCACTCCAATTTGAAAACAGACTCAATAGTAGAGGAATGCAATCAAATATCATTGCACTAGTGTGAGCTGACTTGCCTTAGTGAGTTTAGCCCATATATAATACCTGTACGTCAAAGGAAATATTACAGTCACTAAACATATAAAATGGCCAACTGTGCCAGACTGCAGTCAGTTAGTATAAAGTGGTCTATTCAATAGTACTCTCTCTTAGCCCTATAAAAAGGGGAATTTACTAAGCATCTCACATTATATTCTGATTTTCTATGGGGGAACCAGCCCATTTCACCTTATTTCAGCTCTTCTCATCTCATCTCAGATAAGAAAATGCTTAGTAAATTCCCCCCAGTGTAATTTAGATGTAGATCTAAAGCAGAGAATCATACTAAAATAAATAAAATAAAACAGAATACCAGTGCGGATGTCAGGCATATATTATTTGCCATCTGTGATTTAGAGGTTTACCACTTTAAATTTTAGGAGAATAAAATGGTTTAAAAATAGTACAAACATATACACCATAATTATCAAAGGAAAATAGGAAATGCTGTGCTGTTTGTCCCTCCAGCTTTATACCAGCTCAGAAGCCAATAGACTGTGTAAGGTTTTACTTAGTTGTTTGTGCTACATCAAGGAAATCTGAGTGTGCTGAAATGTTTTTAATGCAATGTCAAATAGGCACAAGGGACGCAGCCAGTTATGGATGGTCACTCTCTCCTCTTTTTCATCAATCCAATTGTGAGTAGGATCATTTAATTTGTTTTACCAGATGGGCACCTAAATGTCCTAACACGCTACCATTTGTAACCATATGGTCACATCTGCTCATCCCTCTGATTGTTTAGCTACTGCTCATATCACTTAATTTTACTAAAAAACGCATTGCATTCCCAAACCTTTTCTCCTTACAGAAAGTATTAGACTTTCTCTTATATTCTGAAATACAGTTTTATTTATTATAAGCGTATAAGGTTATGATACATTAATATATTTACATACATTAGATACATGCTATGCTATCCTATTATAAAGCACAGACTGAACAAAATGGCTCAGTACAGCAATACTGATTGATACTGTAGTTCTGGCTCTGTTTCAACCCCCGTTATACTTTATTCCAGTCATCTGAATTATCACACACTAATTAAATAAATGGCAAAAACTGTATTTTGTTCTAAAATAAACACTTCTCCATATAACTCTTTTTACTGCATTGTAGAAATCTAAATTACACTGAGTTTTAAAGCTTTTTATGGATATTACCATTTTGGTCACAATGCTCCTTTAAAATTAACAATGCAGTTTACTGAAGGAACTGTTTTTTAATATTTACCAAAAAAGTCAGGGAAAATACACCTACTGTTATAAAAACATTAAAGGGCTAGTGTGGTCAAATTTTTTTTTGCTGCAGTAGAATCTAGCATTTTGATTTCTGATCATTTATTTCCTGAATTTGGAAGGGATTTTTTAGTTCAGAGGAGGCTTCTATCTGCACATTGGAAAAATGGCAGCCAGAATTGCTTGTGCTTTCATTAAGTTTAATAGAAAGCTTAATAGTATACAAGGACACTCCCTCCTGATACAGCATCAGAAAGAGGAATCTTAGAAAAGGAAATTGATTCTTCATATCTCACCAAATCATTATCTCATCTATTTTTATAGGATTTTGATAAGAGAGTTGTCACTCATGGGCAATATTAACCAATAATCTAAAAAACTGCAGGGTCTATCATATTAAAAAATATATATTTATGAACAAGGGCAGTACTTTATTATCAATTATTATATTGTACACGGTAGCATCCGTGTGATACATCATTTATGTCACCAGAGCTGGACTACTACTGATTAGGTAATATGATCCACCACCATGAATCCTTCTACACCACTCAACTGGAGCAGCCCGTAGATCCTACTATGCTCAGGATCCAGGAGAGTAAAGCTACTAAAGCAACTATAACACATAGGGCCACATTCAATTGCAATTTGGCAAATTGAATAAGGTTCTATATAAGCACAGAGCATATTTTTTACAGAAGTTTTTAGTTAGTGAAGACCTCGCTTTTGGATAGAAGTTCACTGAAAACTTCTGCAAACAAATATGCTCTGTGCTTATGTAGAGCCCTATTCAATTGGCCAAATCACAATTGAATGAGGCCCTTAGAACATACAGCCTTATTAAATTGCAATTCGGCCAATTGAATAGGGCTCTATTAAAGCACCAGCATATTTTTTTACAGAAGTTTTTTAGTTAGCGAGCTTCTATCCAAAAGCAAAGTCTTTACTAGCTAAAAACTTCTGTAAAAAAATATGCTATGTGCTTAATTAGAGCCCTATTCAATTGGCTGAATCGCAATTTAATAAGGCTGATAGTCCCTAGAGACCACATTTTGGCTACATCAAACACAGTTTATATTCATATGAGTGCACTTGAGATTTTTGATCCTTTCAGAAGCTGCAAGTCTACAAAGCCATTAAGGAAGATAGTTTGAATATTAAAGGACCACTTTGAATTATGTTTTTATTTATTGGTTCTGAATATCTAAACATGACAATAAGTAAAATGTTTTAGAAGGCAAAAGAAATAACCACAACATTTATGTATTTCAAATTTTATATCCAAATATTTTTCTGCAAATCTCTATTTTGATTTCTTCTATGTTGCTATCAGTTACTTTCTCAGATGTCTTCTTAGACTAATGATCCTCTATGTATCCCCACTAACTGTATTCAGTCTTTTCCCACCTCAGGAAGTTTATCTGCTTAAGCCGAAATGTTAGCTTCCACAGCACCATAATGAATATGAAAAACTAGTAACTTGCCAGTCAAAATTGACGGGATAATATTTAATGTGTGTCCTGCTCCCCTTCCCCTATGTCTCTTCCCCCCTCTCCCTCCCATGTGTCTCTTTTTCCCTTCTCCCTCTGTCTCTTTCCTCCCCCTCTCCCTCCACTGTGTCTCTCCCTCTCTCTCTTCCCTGTATCTATAACCCCTCCCTCCCCTGTGTCACTTTCTTTTTTTCACTCAGTTTTCAGTGCTCTGATATAGAGCAGTACTGATAAATTAATTAGCACTATGACTGAAAGCCTATACAATGAAACCATAATGTTTCCCAGTGCTGCTAGTGTCCCTTTAAAATAAATGGACCAAATACTATGTTACGGAATAGCAGTATGAATAGTTTTAAGGACACACACATTGATGGCCTAATGTCTGTTGAGATCCCTTGATATTACACATTATTCTTATTATTACTTTTTCGAGGACTCAAGAATTGAGATTTATATTTCACCTGTTGAAAGTAAAAGTACCGTATTGGTCCGAATATAAGCCGCACCTTTTTTCAGATTTTTAAACTTGCGAGTTACGGGTGCGGCTTATACTCGAGACCGTAAAAAAAATCATTGCCGATTTGCGAACTTTGCTTGTTATGTGTGCGGCTTCTATTCGCGAATGCAAAATTACTGCCGATTTGGCCGATTGCAAGTTAAGGGTGCCGATTTTCGTGCTTTAGACTGCGGTATTGAATAGCGATTTACGGTTTTAGTGATTCTAACATCCTGTAAGGCCTGTAACCTGCAAAAAAGCTACAGTGCTAATTAGAAAGCCTGTTTCTTGCAATGGCTGATCACTTGTAGAGTCTTTTTCTCTCCAATTTTACGGGTGCGGCTTATATTTGAGTACTATCTTTTTTCTATTTTTTCCCCTTGAACTTTAGGGGTGCAGCTTATATGCGGGTTCGACTTATATTCGGACCAATACAGTACTTTGACACACAATATTTGACTATTTCCACACAACTAAATATATATAGTCTCCTTTTAACACAGAACTGCTGCTAATTTAAAAAAAAAAAACAACAGGACAGTGCGACTAAAATGTCCAAAGTGAGCACAATTAGTGAATAACTTAAAAATGATATGAACAATAATAGATTTCATTTACTAACATCTTATACTCCTACTCGGAAAAGAGTCAAAGCCTAAATGGGTATTAGTTACAATAATTTAACCAAATTCATTTTAAGCCTGTAAATAATTAATTAGTCATGCCATTAGTTTTAAGTAACAGCTATTAGCATACTAGCCAAAAGTGATTATGCTTTAACTACAATATGCTGGAAGTGAATGAGCTCATGAAAAGGAAATAGGTAGCCTGAGCAGTCACAACTGTATAAAGTTTCACACCGAAGGGTTAAATGGAGTTTTTCTACTTCTCCTAAATCAGTATGTTTGGAACAGTGTGTTCATAAATTAATGGTGCTTACAGTATGTGCTTGTTTTTAAATAATTAAGGGACCACCGTAATGCCCTAACAACATGAGCAAGATGTTTTAATTAGGCATTGATCATTAATACAATTCATATTTAATAATTAAAAAAAGCTATGCTCAATATTACATTTACTTTTAAAGGTCACTTGGCTGCTGCTATAAGGTCAATGGAGAGAGGCAGACAATGTAAAATTTTCAGTCATAAAATTATATTATACTAGCGAATTGCCCGTCAAAAAATGACGGCAATGAAATTGTAAGGTATCTAATGCTGTTTGGTGTATACTAATAAAATAAATAATACATTAATAAAGTAATATACTTTACCTATTTTGAAGTAATATATGCAGGAAGCATTCTGTTGAAGAGCTGACAATCTGTTTTGATGTTGCTGCAGCATTAGTGTTGTGGAGCTGCTGTGTAAGCGTGATGAATGTGTGCAGTGTAATAGTGTGCGTGCGCGAGACAAATCCGTTAGCGTAGCTGTGTACTTCCGCATTGTATAAATTATTGTCGAAAATGGCGGCTAATGTGTGGTATGCAGCTGTGGCGGAATATCCGGAGCTGTTTTGTGGTGTTTTGCGTGTTTGTGGTGGTGTTTCGCGTGTTTAGGGTCCTGTAGCCTCGTTTTCGTTTTGTTCGGCAGCCATTTTTTCTCTCCCTTAGTTGATTTTCGGTGTTTAAACTCCTAAATTTGTACTTAAATGGAGGTGTAACTTCACTTGCAGAGGTCCTGGGTGCACCACATTGCTGTGGGTAAGCTTTTATATGTTTGTTGTGTGTATTTATTGTGTTTGTAATGTGTTTGGGGTCGCGCAGGTTGCGTCCTTGTTTTTGAATCTCGTATGTCTTTTTCTGCAATTCCGTAGGTGTTTGGTAGTGTTTTGCGTCTTTAGACTGCTGTAGCCTCGTTTTCGTTTTTTTCGGCGGCTATTTTTTCTCTCGCTTAGAAACATTTTCAGTGTCTAAACTGTTTTAGTTTGAGTTAAATTAAGGTGTAACTTCAGTTTTTGAGGTCCTGGATGCTTCTTCTTGCTGTAGGTAAGTTTTTTATGTATGTGTTGTGTGTATTTCTTGTGTTTTTTATTTTTTCATGTGAGCGTGTTGCGGGCGATTTTTGCAAGGTTGTAATGTGTCTTGTATTTTTTTGCGAGGTCCGAAGTTGCTGGCAAGGAGCATCTTTGGCGCTCCTTGCCAGCAACTGCGGCCCTCGATTCGCGAGCGTTAGCAAGCGTTAGCAACGGCTCGCATGCTCACAACTATATATGTGATTTCCTCCATTGGTTATAGCCCTGTTGTATTCAAGTGGTTTCCTTTGGTAACAAGCTTTTGCTGTGGAGGCAAACAATAACTGATTATTGTATCTCTTATCTAATCAGATTTTTCATAAAGCTCCTGACCTCTCTATCTCCCCCCCCCCCCCACTCTCCCATACTGACCTTATCAGAGAGGAGACAAATATTCCACTTTGAGGCAGATACTCTAATTTATTATTAAAATATGCTATTAAATATAATTAAATATGAATTTTATCAACTCATCTTGTTACAAGATTACACTAGCCCTTTAAATTGACTTTTCTACATTTGTTTAATTACTCTATTTGGAACAGTATGTTCATAAGTTAATGGTGATTACCGTATGTGCTGCTTTTTTAAAGTATTAACATGTCAAAAGCAGCTATCTTTTGTACAGCTCACAATTTGTATTAAGTATGTGATACAGAATTGTGACAGATGTGCCATCTTAAAATAGTTAGTACAAAAATCAAATTACTTTTATTTACTTAAGCGTACTAAAACTCCAGAAAAAGACTTTCAAGAGTCACAGGTAATTTACGATACAAAACAGAATGGCTTTCCGTGAGAGCTAACAATAGGCAGTCAGTTGACTATCAACCTTCACCTCAGTTTGTGCCTCTGGGTTGAACTAAAAGTACCTGATATATTGCAAACATATTTTATCCCTCTACTACAATGATAGTTTGCAACAAATAAAATTGAAATAAATTCTTTGTTAGATAGCATTGCTACCTTAAATTATAGTCTGTGCAGTCGATTTACCTTTCCGCAAGATAAAACGGTTGTTGCCAATTTCACCAATGGGGTAGGCAATGAGACGTGTCACATCATATACTTTTATTACCGATACAATGACATTATTGAAGTCATAAACAATGCAGTTGCTTCTGATATCTTGGCCACTTGTAATTTTATTCAGTCTAAGCAGACGGTAAACAATTCTAAGAAAGGAGTGATTTTACTTGGTTTGGCATGCTTCATTACAAAAATACAACACTGGCTCCTTCCTAAGTGGCATTAGTCCAGACATTGTAATAGCATTTGATTGTAACCTATATCCTCTTTCAGTCATGTCTGACCACTGACTTGGTGAATCAATACAAGAAGCTACTGGATACAAGATTATCCTGAAATCTAGTCTAGCACTATGCCTGTCATTCGCATTAAGACAAGATAATAATATACAGTACATAATAATAAAACCATGTACTAATTATTTTGGTTTTAGTTTAAAAGCACTCTAATTATATTGCTTACTATTAAATAAAAATATTGTTCTTGTCAATTTATGTTTTAATTTGGGTACAAATATGGTTCTATTGTAAATCAGTGTCAATTGATGTTAGATGTTCTCCATCGTATCAGTGGAGATGCCATGTGAAAGGGGACACTAAAGCACATCATCATGAGCATGATAATAACTTACTTTTTGGTACTATTTTGTCGCTCCAGTCATTGACAATGTCCTTACATATCAGACAGGAAACACAACTGTGTTATAGCAACATTATAGTTATTTTTGAGTGGTGATACTGCAGATGGACGTTTTAAGATCTGCAAAGCTAAGAAATAAGAGCTCAATATTTAATGAACAATTTCATTGATGCTTCTGAGAACTAATATCAAAGCCAAGCAGCTTCTGGGCCACATCACAGTCCAGATTAAGAAAGAGCTAAACAGTTTTTTTTTTTTAAACTGAGATATTAGAGGGAGGAAGCACAATGAATTGAGTAGGGGGTGGTTTCTTTCATCCTAGCATCCCCACATCTCATAGGCAGAGATAAAACATGTCAAGCTAAGGTCCAGGAAGTACAACATGTTTGTGAGTGTAACACATTTTCTATCAAGCATTTAAAAGAGAATGTTTTAAACAGTACAAAAACAGTTGCCTTCATCTTATTATCCAGCACAGTTACGTTTTATGCTGCTCTAGGCCCATTCAGTTTTGTGCTCCACCCCAATGACCCAGTTACCATATGCCTTTATAAGTTTACCACTCACCTATCTAGAAAATGATGTTTATTTGTGTCTATGTAAGTATAGATTAGGAAAATGCCAGGAACACATGGACAGACTATTATGTGTACAGTAGACTCTCAGTTAACCAGAACTCAACAACCAGAACTCTCAAGCAACCGGGAAAAAACATGAATACTGTACTTTTTACATTTTACAGGGCTCAACAAATGCCAGGAGCCAGGTTGTCATGCCACAAAATGCTTACAGGCACCTACATTTCATCCACTGTGTGTCTCTGCAATTCAATGTTACCTGGAAGCAGACAGGCATGAGTGACTGAGCCAGTGCAGTGTCTGCGTTACATTCCCCGGGGTTAGCACCTCACCCACCAGCCGAACATACCTGTGTGTAAGTGAGGAGTGAAAGCTGCTGCTGCTCTCACTGGCAAATATACTTAGTTGAGCATCCTATGTGCAGCTAACCTAGGCCTCTTTTAATAATGACTCTCAAGCAACCAGAAACTACATGTATCCGTGGGTGCCGGATAACTGAGAGTCTACTGTACTTAGATATTTCTATGCATATTCCATGGCATTGTGTTGTCAACTTCAGGCAGCCCCCTGAAATGTGCTGCCCAAGGGCTAGGTCTCGTGGGCCTTGACTGAAACACACCCATGAACCAGCATGAGCTTGGCTTTGAAATGATTGATCTATGTGCTTCAGGTTTGCAATCGTCTCTTGTCTCTATGCAGCTATTGTTTGGATTACCTTTATACAACTAATTGTTAACTAGACAAAATTAACATAATTTGTCAAAATAATTGAGGGTGGAGTTATGTACTGATTGTACTGTAATTAAATTTACATTATTTTTACCGTAAGCCATTCATTTTGCATACAAAAAAGCTGTATAAAAACTTCTGTATAAAACCTTCTATGTTCTTTTACATACATTATTTACTAAATGTAATAGTTATATGCCAATAATCTTAATTATTTATTGTTTTATAAATAAAGGTAGATAATTGTGTGACTGGTTAGCTGGGTTCCTAACATTTCAGTTTTGTCTCATATATATTTTAATGGTTTCATGTATCTGGTATGATTACAACTTCTCTTTGGCTCCTATAAATTCTGCTCAGCTCATTATATTTAGTTATTTTTGTCATTCCTGATCTAGATAGTGTGGAATAATACAACCACTACATGACCTTAAACTCCAGAGAAATAATACTTATGTTCTTTCTCGCTCGCTTTCAAAATGATGACATCAGTTGGATGTGCAAACAGCCTGTCTCACCTGATTCTCTAGATGCCAGAGATCAAAATTCACAAAGTGAGTAATTTATCAATGTCTAAAGACTGTAAAACTGGTACCATGCAGGTAAAAAGAGACCATGTGTAATTTCATAGGATTTATTACTCTGAAAGATGCATTATTATTGAGTTACAGATTGGAAAATATGTTATTATTGTTCAATAACAAATAGAAATAGATGGGAATCAAATGACAATTAAAAAGAGCATATAAAAATAGCTATTTGTGTTTGCAAAATGAAAAATATAATTTTAACAAGTACAGCAGATATAAGTTAATAAAAAAAACATAAAACTTGTCTTTTGTACTTGGAATGGCGATGGTGCTGTCAATCACAATGGAGATTCAGGGCTAGCCATGGGATAGGTCACTTCAAGCTGATGATATGTTAGCCTGGCTGTCAGTCACTTGAAAATATGAAGGTCAGCCAAGCCCAAAAGTTCCTGAAAGTCAGCGAGGTTGTTCTGCAACTTCGAAAAAATTGGACTTACTGCAAAATTTGTTAATACTTAAGTGTAATATAAAAACATAATCACATATACCCCAGAATTCCCTAAGCAATGCAGAGGCTTTGATATGCTTATCTGACAGTGTCAATGTCAATTGTCTAAGTCAGTGGTGGGATTTACTAAACATCTTCTCACCTGGGATGAAGTGAGACTACATTTTTCTCCATAGGAAATATTACATAGAACATCAAAGCAGTCACTTGAGATGCTTAGTAAATTCCCCAAAATGTGAAGTTATATTTTCCACATCAAAGATCTAGTAAACATTAGTGGATGATAGACAGTGATAGAAGGAAGTAGTCAGGATGTCTTAGATTGTGAGATGTATATATAGATGTGGCGTAAATATATATCAACATGTTGTTTGGTCTCAGCATATTTTCTCTTAAAGCAATTATTGCAAAACTTTCTAATACTTAAGTAGAGACAAAATGTGTTTACGCATACCTATTGATCTCTTAAATACTGCAGAGGCAACAATATGCTTATCTGAAGGCTGCAATGTTTATTTCCTATGGAGAAAATGCAATTGCAGTCCTTCACATTATCAAAGATAGTTTCGATGTATCTACCTCACAGTGAAATAAATAAAACTATAATGTAATTGTGAAGAAAATCAAAATGTGTTAAAACAATATAAAGTTGACTTTTTGTATTTCTCTTGAAAATATCTAGAATTTGCATTTTAGTGGAGAGTAAAATTAATATTTATTTCTCTGGTTGTGAAAGCTCATGTTTTACATGCAGTAATAAAGTAACCACTCTGGAGAGAATTTACTAAAACTGCTCACGATCTTGTGACAATGCATTTTAGTACATCGCAAAGATTTACTAATGAAAACATATTAAAATAATCTCTGCAATGTGGCGAGATGTGGTGGTAGCTTACCACCTAAAAGGATGTCTATATTTCCCTATTCAAGGCCCAACGGAGCATGTTCTGCCATCCTGATCTGGATCTCACAGTGGTGTGAAAATAAAGTGAAATCAGTACATAAACCATACTAAATAAATTAATTATATCTATTAAACATAAATGCTGGTGTCTTATGACCCTGGCTAAACTCTTCTCTGCCACGATCATGGTAGGGAAAGAGTTTGTATTTTACTAAATACATTAAATAATAAGGGGTATCCCTAGGATTCCTTGGCACCATCATGCCTACCATCTGTATGAGTGAGTGTGGCATCTCAAAAGTAATGTCCATCTCTTCACTGTTGCAGTCGCAGTTGCAGGACCAGTAAGATCCCTCCACTTAGCACACCCTTTGCCATTGGGTGGGTATATATGCTTTAAGTGGATGTATATCGATAACATTTTGATTTATATTTTTCCAGTAACCAATATAACATTTCCTGTTTATTTTGTCTCATTTTATAAAATATGTTAATTTAGAGGACTACTTTGGTCAATTTTCTTTCTCTTTGGTCTTTTGAATAACTAAGCTTGATAATAGGCAACATGTTTTTAGAATGCATAATAATAATAGTAGTAAATGCAGCCCTTTACATATGTTTTATATACAGTTATTATGGATTTACTATATGTATCTATTGTTTTTTCTGGACTGTCACCTCAATATTGTATTTTTGTAAAAAGACCTCCTCACTGAAAGTACTGGTGGTTGTAGATGCCGCATTCCCATTGTGCAGTTAGAAACTTCCTATGTTTTTAAAGTGTAACCAGAAGGTAGTTGATCAGCAGAAACCAAAATAGTAGATCCCACTGCAGGTTAATTGTATATAAAAGATATGACATTAGAGACGTGGTTCTTTAAAGTAGTATACTTTAAACATTTAACTATACCGGTAATTTAATAATAAAAAAACATGATCCCACTTGTGTTATACTGATCATATATTTTAATTTCAACCAAATACATAAATACTAATTAAAAATACACTTTTGGGGGGGGGAAACAGATTGTATTTGTTGTTTTTCTACAGCCTAAAAATAAGTGACAGTTCAACTAATGTGAATGCTTGCAAAGCTTTCCTGTCTCAGCAGGAGCCAAGCAAGAAGCAAAAAGCTATAATACGAGCTCATCAAGTAATATAACCCTGATCTGCAGGGATCATGCTCTTTAGTGGTGTGATGCAATTTGGTCTGTATGTTAGTTCAGTTTTAGGCCTCTCTTAAACAATGGCCATCAATCATGTGTAACTGTGGTATTATTCTTCTTGCTCAGAACTGTAGTGCACACCAGAGACCAGGCTGATACTATCAAACTCATTTCATTTAGGACGTCAGGTTATATCCCCAAAGAAAACGCACATGTACATTATCTCTCATGCCACCCAGTTTTTCTACTTACAGAAAGCGATTGCAAGACTTATTTTGTAGTATAAAAGACAAGGTCTACTTTATAACTGCAGAGATAATGCAGGATACATCAACTAAGTGGTATCGGATGTCTTAAACTTTCAATATGTGGGCAACCAAATGTCAGAGCATTGAATAAGGAGCATAATTGGTCTCTCGAGACAGAAAAAAATGGCCTCTGTAACAATTGATTTGAGTGATGAGGCTGAACATCTCTAAGGGAATTGTAATGCCATAGCCTAAAACAAGAATGATGACGCATAACATCAGCTATGTATTGTGAATTATAGAATTAGACAGATACATTATAGATACTATGATGCACACATATAAATTAGTTGTTTGCTATGTTATTTGGTAGTTTGATTCCTCTATTGGTCAAGATGAAAACACTTTACAAGCCTTGTTACTACTCCAGTGGAAGCTGTATACTTATTTTAGTATTCAGTAGGAAGGAAAATAAAAGGATAATAATGCTGATTTAAAGCACCACTGCACAATGAAAAGCAAATATTTGTAAGCTTTAAATCTGACTCAGAGCAGGGAAAAGTCCTACACCTAATTTTTAATGAGAAAAAAAGTAAATTGTGATGCCTCTGCAGGACTTGGGGGAGATCCATGATACATTGGTGTAAGTTGTGTATATGAGAGGAGTGTTTACATTTCAGGAGAGCTGTTGTTGCAGTGAGTGATGCAAGGGTCTGCTTCTGGGCCAGTGAGAGAGAATGAGCATTGTGTCTATTTCAATCTTATCCAATTACTCTTTGTTCCCTCCTACCTAACCCCTCCCTTCACTGGTAACCAAAGCACAGACCCTCATGATTAAGCTCCGAGGAAGTGATGTAACAAATACAAAAGCTGCTAATATTTAACCTCATTCAATTACTGTGAATTTGAGCTCCGAGTTCGCAAGTGGAGATCGCAGGCAAATTTGCTTTTTAATTGGTGTCTTTTTGCAAGCTCCGATCGAGTTCCGATTTTCGGCCATGTAAAAATGTCCACCGTCCCGATCGGGACCCCCATAGGGTCCCCACATTAACCCCATGCTGAGTGTCCCCATTGGGACCCCTGCAATGTCCTCACATTAACCCTTGCAGGGGGAGACCCGATTGGGACCCCCAATGCATTTAAAATTGTAAAATTCCCAGCCGCGGGTCCTTAAAGGGCCCACGGCACACAACTGACATTAACTCCCCCAATGCTGGGGGTCTCCATCGGGACCCCCGGAGGGTCCACACATTAACTCTTTGCAGCTGGTGTCCTAAATACATATATATGTATTTAGGGTTAAATGTATGTAGTTAGGGGTATTAATGTATGTATTTAGGGGATAAATTGAATGTAATGTATATTTTATTTTATGTACTGTATGCTTTCTTAGCTTTTGTAATTGTTTTTGTTTAATATTTGTAAATTAGGTTTTTTTATTTTCAGTAATGTGTGTTTCTTTATTTTATGTAGCGTTCTTTTCTTATTTTCTATAGTGTTCTTTTTTATTTTATGTAGTGTTCTTTTTTATTTTTATTTTTGTATTTTTTATTTTCAGTAATTAGGTGTTTTTTATTTTATTTTCTGTGATTAGCATTGGGTAGGTAGTGTAGGTGTTAATAGGGTAGGGTAGGAGGGGGTTTATAGGATAGGGTTTTACTGGGTACATTGGGGGTTAAATAGGCCCAGTTAGGGTTATTGGTCCAGTTGGGCTTAAGTAGGACTAGATAGGGTTACGTGGTTAGTGATAGGGTTAATTAGGTATGGTGAGGGTTAAATAGAGTTTAATGACTTAGATGGGGTTAATTAGTTAGAGGGGGGTTTAATAGTCTAAAGGTGGGGTTAATAGTGTAGATGGATGTGATAGTGTAGAGAGGGGGTTAATAGTGTAATGTTTAGACTTTGTGTCCTGAGGGTCCTGGATGACCCTCATGGCACTTATAGTGTTATTATAGGGGTTAATAGTGTCCCATAAATGTCTGCGGCACGGGGGTAACCATTTGTGTGCCGCGGGCCCTTTAAGGATTCGAAGCAGGGACTTTCAATTCTTAAATGCTGCAGGGGTCCTGATCAGGAGCCCTGTATCATTGGGGGTTAATGTGGGGACACTGTGGGGGTCCCGATTGGGACCCCCGCATCATAGGGTTAATGTGGGGACCCTGCCGGGGTCCTGATGGGGACCCCCAGCATGGGGTTAATGTGAGGAACGTGTGGGGGTCCCAATTGGAACCCTGCATCATAGGGGTCATGTGGGGAGCCTGCGGGAGCACTCTCAGGTTTCATGCCGTCATGATGACGGCCTCCACTATTGGCTGAAAGTGAGCAGCAGCTAAGAGCTTGCACTTGCAAGCCCAGCTCTGCTTACTGTGGAAACCTGGGTTTCCGATTTCGGATATTGGGCAGTGAGTCTCAGCTTTGGCTATTTGAATAGCCTCGGAAATGTAAGGGAACTGCAGCTCGCAACTCACTCGCTGACATGCGGCCGATGTCGACTGAGTTGCGAACTTGCAATTGAATGAGCCTAATTGTTAGTTTGGTACATGCTTGACCAACAAGTGCCTTTTTCCTTGAACTGTAGAGGGCCTTTTAAGATGACAACGGCCACCTAAACACGTTTTTAGAGTTCTTTTTAAAGTTTTATGATATTTATAATAAATGTATTTAATTGTAGTTGATGCAGTTGCTTATATGGGTGGAGTTAGTGGCATAATAGGTGATTGGCCATAAAATGTTATAAGGTCAAAACAGCCAATCAGATTGTTGGGGGTTCAGAGGAACTCCTCATTTGCATATCATCTCACTGCATTCCCTGCAGTATATTTTGAATATGAAAAATGTATTTACATTTTTAAGCAATGTAATTCTTGGGTTTTGTCATAAAGAAAAAAAAGCTAAACAGTAAATCAGTAAATCCACGTCTATGAAAGTATCCAAGTGTGAGTTAAACCTCTGTGGAAATGAAAGGGAAATAAGAATATCTAAATATGTCTTCACAGGGGAGGATTTACCTCCAAAATACTTGGTCATACACCCACCCACAAAGGCACAGACGCAAATAGTAATACAAAAAAAAAGATAAATATTATTAAAAACTCTCCTTGTTCATGTAGAAAATACACTTTTTGCCACTGAGTAAATGAACTTGTCCACTGTAGAGTTTATAGCATAGACCTTCTTCAGTATATGTTGGGCTATAGCATTAATAATTCATTTGGTATTCATTTAATAATATGAATAGTAATGAGCTCATTTGTTATTTATACTGATGTCATATGAACGTGCAAAGGCGTTACACTGTAATTTAGTATTTAGTAATGGAAATTTAAAATAAAGTGTGATCAAACTTTCTGACATTTTTTTTTAAAACAAATTTCATCCAGGATGATTTATGAGTTCTAATCTTTGATAATTAACTATGATATACAACAGGGCACTGAACTGATTTCACACTGACTTATTAGATTTCTCCGTACTCGGGCTGCTTGGCTGCGCAAATTTTACCAGACAATCAAAAACAACTGCACAATATGATTTGATGTACAAGAAAAAGATTGTATGTAATATTAATGTAAAGCATTTTTTTTACAAATGCAAAATGTACAATACAATGAACAAATAATTTTCCACCAGTTTGAATTGTAAGAACTGTTCTGCATGAAATGTTTACTGATATGCACATTATGATAAACAAAGCCCTTGTGTTCTGGGGATATACTAGTAGATGTTCACTCTATGTTTGCTGGGCTGAATATTGCAGAATATTTAACAGAACGTGTTGCTATGTTATTCTTAGGAGAAGATTCACTAAGCTTCACAGGAGCTGCAAAGTGCTTCATTGAGGCTGTTGTTCCTATTTTTCTTTAGGCAATAAAAACCACAGCCATCATCCATTATAAGCTTAGAACATATCTGGAAATTATTAACTGCATTTTGCTATGTAACACAAGATGGAAAATAAAAGATTAACTGCATCTTACATATAAAAATACTTTGTGATGTTACAATTTTTTGGAAGTTTAGGCTTCACTCAACTATTATTGTTGTTGTTTAGTCGTTCAGTTGAGTCTGACCATCCATAACCCTATGGTCCATAGAATTCCAGGCACATCTATCACTATGTCTCTGGTCGTGCTTATCCATATGGTTATCTTGGCAAAGATACTGGAGTGGGTTGCCAGTTGCTTATCCAGTGGACCTGGATTTGTCTAACCTCTCTGCTATGAACTGCCCATCTTGGGTGGACATGCTATAGCTCACAGCTTCATTGACGTGCACAAGCCTCTTCACCACGACAAAGTAGTGATCCGGAAGGGGTCACTTAAATTTGCAGAATAGTATATTCTTTTTACATTTAGGTTCTCGGAATTGTGTGGTCCCTGAGAACTTATCAGCCAGTTGGTGAGGACAAAGAAGGATGATGATGGTCTAACACTCTAAACATACCATTACCATTAGTCATAGACAGATTATGAATGTATTTGCAGTCACATTTAAGTCTGTTCAATTCGGTGCATAACTAAATGAAATTCAGTTTGTCTCACGTAGCATTACTCTAGGAGTACAATAAACAATGGATAGACATGTACATACATTAGGAAACAGATAAAACAAGTCATCACATTTGCACATACATATGTTAAATGAGGATCCTAATAACAGGAGAGCTTACAATCTAAGGCGTTAAAGGGAATAGAAACATAGAGTAAGGGGACTGCAGGATGGATAAATGATGAGGGGGGGTATGCAAACCAGAAATGGTAACTTAGTATAACATTGTATAGGAGGGTTCCAAAGAATGCGATGATCTATATGATATTATGGCATATTTAAGGTTTATTTATTTTTTATTGTGTATGTTATTGTATCCCCTTCTGTATTTTTTACCTTGTCGTGATGAAGCTGTGAGTTATACCATGTAGGGTCACCCAAGATGGACAGATCATAGCAGAGAAGTTAGACAAATTGTGATCCACTGCTGAAGGAACTGGCAACCGAAATGACACTAGTATCTTGCCAAGAAAATCTTATTGATAGGCATGACCAGAGACATAGATGTGCCTAGGGTGCTGCGTTCCATAGGATAACAGAGAGCCGGACAGAAATAAATGACTAAACAATAAAAAAATGATTGTATACATGCATATATCCCATCTTCTCATCCTTTTGTTTGGGCAGAGCCTCTTATAATGGAGATTTTCTTTGTCCCTACATTCTGTCAGAATTCCCTCTTTTGAAGCAAATTCTCATGATTAATGACATACTCTTCTCTGCCAGTCTCAACCACATTACAATTCCTTTGTTCCTTTTTTACTAGAAGCTGTAAGGTTGAAATCTGTATAACTTATTGGCGTCTATTAAAATAAGAATGGGAGTGATGATTATAATGGCACTAATAATTTTAACATTAATTTAATGGTGAATAACTGAAATAATATTGACTTTATGTCATGCCTGCACATTGCTAATCTCCTCTTCATCCCGACTGCAATCACTATGCTTGTAAAGTGATATTCTTGGTGGAGGTTTAGAGAGTCCATTGTGGTCCACAACTTGCATATAAAGTAAATTTGGGCCTACTGTGTGAGTGCATCTGATTTGCTCAGACAAGTAAAGTGTGTTTATTTCCTGTGTGCGGTGATTTGGTGCAGGTGAGAGGGGAGTATTTTTTGCCTGGATTAAACTTGCTTATAAGTTTGGACTTTGCGTGTGACTGTTTAAAGGAGGGAGTTCAAAGAAAAGGGTCAAATTGTACTATTTGTTGTCATTTGTAATTATGAGTCAGTTCAGTGGCAACCTCACTCAGTGTACATCCTGTCACATGTATGAACTGCTGGAACAACTGATCCAGGGTCCATAACTCTGTGAGAGGTGTGATCATGCTGCCTCTCTGGAAGCTCAACTTGGAGAACTGGAAAGGAGAATTGCAGCACTTAGTGATATTGCTCCACTGGAAAGGGAGTTGCTGCTCACTTAGATGGGCCTAGCATGGAGGGTGGAGATGGGGCAAGTGAGGATGTCCAGGGAGGTAGCTGGGTTACAGTTACAAGGGGAAGCAGGGGGAACAGGAGGAAGGTCAATACTGAGTTGACAAACACAAACAGTTTTGCCAGATTGAGTGAAACTGCTGGGGATGTCCATTCAGGAATGGCAATGCCAGATAGTGCTGTTCCCTCTAACAGCTGGGAGAACCGTTCGACTGAAGGAGAGGGGGAGGGGGGCAGCATAGGCAGGGTAAGAGAAAGGTTTTTTTGGTAGGGGACTCTATTATTAGGAAGGTAGACATGGTGATTTGTCACCCAGATCCCAGCAATTCAACAGTCTGCTGTCTCCCATGTGCTCGGGTTTGGCATGTTGTGGATCGGGTAGATACATTATTGGGAAAGGCTGGAAATGAACTGGCAGTCTTGGTACATATTGGTACCAATGACAAGGTAAGTGGAAGATAGAGTGTCCTAAAGAATGATTTTAAAGATCTAGGGAATAAGCTTAAAGCAAGGACCTCCAAGGTAGTATTTTCCAAGATACTACCAGTGCCACCTGCTAGCCCAGGGAGACAGATGGAGCTTAGGGAGGTTAATGCGTGGCTAAAAAAATGGAGCACTAAGGAGGGGTTTGGATTTTTAGAGCACTGGGCTGACTTCTCACTTCGGTACAATCTCTATAGCGGGGTTGGATTGCACCTTGATGAAGAGGGAGCTGCTGTACTATGCGGATAGGATGGTAGAACGGCTGGGCGAGTTTTTAAACTAATAGGTGGGTGGGAGGGACTAGATACAAGTAATGGGGTAGTAAGTGTAGAGGGGGTAAGGAATTAATTAACTAGTCATGTGGGAGATGGGGAGGGTTAGTATAGTTAATAGGGAGGCACTGCTAATTAACTCAAGTACAGTGGCAGGCACTTCAGAACTACAGACTCATAACATAAGGTGTATGCTTGCTAATGCCAGAAGCTTGCCAGGAAAAATGGGAGAGTTACAATTATTAGCAGTAAATGACAAATGGGATTTAATAAGCATTACTGAAACATGGTGGGATTACTCTCATGACTGGATGGTTATAATCTATTTAGGATAGATAGGGGCAATGGTAAAAGAGGAGGAGGGATTTGTCTGTATGTTAAGCCTGAATGTAAGCCTATAGTCAGAGAAGATATTTATGGTGGACCTAGTGATAATGTTGAATATTTGTGGATAGAGTTAAATAGCAGAGCAGCAAATTCTAAGAGAATGTTAGTAGGAATATGCTATAAGCCCCCAAATATAATTGAAAGGGAGGAAATGCAATTATTATTACATATTGGAAATGCAGCTAAGCATGGGCAAGTTCTAATAATGGGAGATTTTAACTACCCTGAAATAAACTGGATGAATGAGACCAGCAGTTCAACTAAGGGAAGCAGGTCCTTGAGTACACTTAAAGATCATTATATGGCCCAAATTATTCAAGAACCTACTAGAAATGAAGCTATCTTGGATTTAGTCATCACAAATAATACTGATATGGTATAAAATGTTGAAATAGAGGAAACCTTGGGAAACAGTGATCACAACACAGTCTCATTTGAGATTGAATTTAAAAAACAAAACTGTAAGGGGCCAACAAAAACTCTGAATTTTAAAAGGGCAGATTTTAACGGTCTAAGGGCAGTTATACAACGTATAGACTGGGACAGAGAACTGACAGATAGAAAACACTGAACATAAATGGACAACATTTAAATCCTTACTAAATATACATACACATCGGCATAGACCATGTGGGAATAAAAGTAAAAGGAGTAAATCACATCCAACCTGGCTTAACAATGATTTAAAGATAAAGGTATGGAGTAAGAAACAGGCATTTAAGGGGACAGAGACAATTTTATGCGAGTACAAGGAAGTCAACAAGGCTTGCAAAAGGGCTATTAGACTGGCTAAAATTGAAAATAAAAATAAATTGCAAAAGAGAGTAAGACTAACCCTAAAATATCTTTTAAGTATATTAATGGGAAGAAGGCCAGGAAGGAAGCTATAGGAGCATTACAATGTGAAATAGGCCATCTGACAATTAGTGACTAGGAAAAGGTAGATGAGCTAAATAGGTTATTTTCTTCTGTATACACAAGGGAGGTACCAGTGGTTGGGTCAAAGCAACAAAATGGGGCTACACTACCTAAAGCAAGAAAACATCCAAAAGAGTTTGGAAAAAATAAATGTTAATAAAGCCAAAGGTCCTGATGGAATACATCCAAAGGTACTGAGGTAACCCGGTTCTATAATAGCCAAACCATTATATCTAATTTTTCAAGATTCACTTAACACTGGGTCGCTACCAGATTAGTGGAGAAGAGCAGAGGTGATAACTATATTTAAGAAGGGAGCAAGAGCAAATACAGGAAATTATAGACCCGAAAGCCTCACTTCTGTAGTGGGAAAGTTGTTAAAAGGGTTAGTAAGGCATAATATACAAGAATATATCTATTGAAACAGGATTTTAAGTAGGAGTCATCAAGGGATAGGTCATGTCAAACAAATCTATATAGTTTCTATGAGGTGGTTAGTAGGAACTTGGATCCAGGCAACTCAGTGAATGTAGTCTTTTTAGATTTTGCAAATGCTTTTGAAACAGTGCCACATGGGAGACTATTGTGCAAACTAAGGGATACAGGAATTGCAGTAAATGTAGGCACATGGATTGAGGGCTGGCTAAAAGTCAGGAAGCAAAAAATTGCTGTAAATGGAACATTCAGTACTAAGATTGGACTTACGTGATAAGTGGGGTTCCTCAGGGTTCAGTATTAGGTCTTCTCCTTTTTAACATATTTATTAATGACTTAGAAGTAGGTCTGGAAAGTATTGTCTCCATTTTTTCTGATGACACAAAGTTGTGCAAGGTAATTAAATCAGAAAATGATGTACTTTCCCTCCAGAGGGATTTGCATAAATTAGAGGAATGGGCAACTAAATGGCAGATGAGATTTAATATGAATAAATATAAAGTTATGCATTTGGGAAGGAAAATATCCATGTAATTTATAAGCTTAATTGAGCAAATCTAGGGGTATCAGACATTGAAAGGGATTTGGGAGTGCTTGTAGACAACCACCTACGTAACAGTGTTCAATGCCAAGCAGCAGCTGCAAAGGCAAGTAAAATATCAGCATGTATTAAGAAGGCTATAGAAGCCAGTGCAGCAAATATAATTTTGGGCGCCATTTCATAAAACAGACTTTTAGAGCTGGAAAAAGTACAGAGAAGGGTAACAAAACTAATAAGGGGAATGGAGGGGCTAAGTTATGAAGAAAAACAAACCAAATTAAACTTATTTTCTCTAGAAAAAAGGCGTCTAAGAGGGGATATGATTACCCTATATAAATACATCTAGGATCATTATAAACATTTGTCAAGGGAGCTTTTTGTGCCAAGAGGTTTTCAACTAACAAGAGGACATCCCTTGAGGTTAGAAGTAAAAAGATTCCAACTTAAAGAAAGAAAAGGGTTCTTCACAGTAAGGGTGGTTAATCTGTGGAATTCTCTACCAAGGTGGTGACATCAGATTTGATAGATAACTTTAAAAAGGGATTGGATATTTTTTAAATAAAAAGGGCATTCGTGGTTATCCTGGTTAATTAGAGAGGGAGTATTGATTCAGGGAGGAATCTGATCGCCAATATCTGGGGTCAGGAAGAAATTATTTTTTTCCCTTTTGAAACAATTGTTTTTTTTTTTCTGTTTGCCTTCCTTGGGACTAATTAACAATCCACAAATTGCAGATCAGAGGAGATCTTAAAAGGTTGAACTTGATGGGCTAAAAGTCTTTTTTCAACCTGAATTACTATGTAACTATGTAACTATAAATACCATGAAGAGATAGCCACAAAGAGCTTCACAGCCATTTTGGTGAATCTACGGCCTCAGTCATCTGCTTAGCAGCTCTTGCAAAGCTTAGTGGATCCAGTGCCATGTAAACAGATCTTTTAAACTCATTCATCTACATTTGAAAGATACATTAACAATAATATTCTTTCCCTTTCTCTCTTTCTCTCTCTCTCTCTCTCTGTATTTCGTATGCTTCTATCTTATTTTTCTGTCGCATAATTGCTTTAAAGCTTTGCTATATTTTTATTATCTAGTAACTCAAAAATGCTTATCCATGCCCCAAGGACATTAAAATATAGGAAATACACAAAAACATAAGTATCTTAAATATTACATTGTTTATGACTATCAATGATGAATGTCATCTGACAAAGTGCTTTAGCGTTTGCTTGAAGCTAATATGTTTTATTAATCTTTCTTAGACATAAAAAAGGCTAAATGACAGTGCAAAGAAATACATCTATAATCTATTATAATTGCCACAAGAAGCAGAGGAGATGTTTGATTCAGTCAATAACCATAATGTGATAGGAATATTATTGCATTCTGTTTTAAAAGCACCAATATACTCAAGTGATGAACAACATGGGAAATTCCACAGTATGCAGTAAGTAAAAAGTAGTCTAGAGCCTAGACAAGAAAGTGTGTACTCCAGCGTCGTATTTAGGTTTTTATGCTGGCCCAGGCTCCTTCAGATATGTGCTTCTCTCAATGAACCAGTTACCACACATGTATATATATATATATATATATATATATATATATATATATATATATATATATATACAACCATAAGACAGAATATTCTCTGTATATAGACATTTCTGTGCATATCCCAAGGAACTAGACTGGCACCGTCAGGTCTTCTGCCGCCCCCCTGAAAATGTGGTTACCTAGGCCTGGGCCTCTTAAGCTTAGGCTGAAAAACACCCATGATTTACTCCAATACAATTAAAGTAAACGTCTTCAAGTCACTGTGGGCTAGTTATCAAAAAAACACAAATGTTGGGTTAAGAAAATGGCAATATTAATACTTCCTATGTTCTCTATGGAGAATATTTATTAAAAAAGATTAAACTTAAAGGTCCTGTGTGGTCCTTCGTTTTGAAGTACACTATTTTGAAGAAATACACTTGAAATCATGCAAAATGGATCTCCCATTGAAGTCTATAGAGCTTACTATACCGCTTACCATTCAACCGCAGCAAGGGCTGTAGCCCGGCCCTGGGACTGGGAGAAAAATGGGTGTCTACTTGTTGCCCTTAAAGTGGTAATAATCCCAAAATATTTTTAGTAGCCCAATGCAATAATTACAGCCCTTATGCTCATATGACCTGGCATATAACCAGGGCATTGGGAAGAACACCACAAGTCAACAAGCGACATGGGGCCATATTCAATTCCAAGCCCCCAACTCTATCACAGGCAGCTGAATGTCTGCGGGTGTGCTGCGGGCTCCTGTTCATCTCTGATTGCGATGCTATTCAATTGCTCAAGCCCGCAAAACTGAAACCGTAAACCATGCACTGGCTCGTAGTAGTTCAGGGCTTGAACATGATCAATTAAGACAAACCCGCAAAATAAAGAATTATAAAAATGGATGCCAATACTGTTCTAGTCCATATGGGTGGCCTCATATGTATTAACTCATTGATACCCGAGATCTATTTAACCCCGAAATTAAACATAAAAATACATTAAAATTCCTGCCAATTTACGAGCTTGAGACTATTGTGCAATTAATTCTAATGTCTTTCATTGCTTTTCCCGTTATTTACAGTACAGTATTGATTTTTTATTTGCATTTACAGTGCTATGAATAGGTGATTAACCCCCCTGCGGGTCCTCTCTAGCACTCGTATGAAGTTTATCCATCGCAATATTTTCAAGGCTGTAACTCGTAACCTGTTTAAATAGCCAATCAATTTGCGACCTCACTCAAGGGCTACCGGATCGCAGAAAACCTCAACTGAATATGGTCCATAGTCTTTTCAAATGCCCTTATGGCCATTATATTAGCTATTGGGTCAGGTAGCCACATGTCTACTGTTTATTAAAGTCCAGCTGCCGGTTTCAAAAGTCCATGGGCCTTATTCTATTACCGGCCGCAGCCGCTGCGGGGCCGCAAGGACCGGCCGCAAGCTTTACGGCTATTCTATTCCCCTCCGGCGCCTTGCTATCCCTTGCGGCGGATCGCGCCGGAGGAAAGCCTTTGATCTAAAACGGCCGCAAGGAAATCGGCCGTAAGAAAAGCCTGGTTGCGATTCTATTGCTCCGGGAACCCTGTCTGCAAGGCTAAAAACGAGCCGCAGCTTACTTGCAGCAAACAGGTCCCGCTAGCACCAATTATGCACATAAAATAGCTCAAATAAAGCCATCCTGCACTTTGTGGAGTCTATAAAGTGATATTCGGTGTTAGCAAAAATAGCACATAATTACCCTATACTCAAATCCGTAAAATATTTTTTTTTTAATATCCGTAAAATATACATGTAAAAAGTCCAGAGTGCTTGGAGCACTTCAGACCCGCCCACGTCGCAGCCGGAAAATAAACAGTTAATTTGAACTCGGATTTGGGCTGATGTGCAAGCTTGAGAGGGGGTTCCTTTTAATCCTCATGTCCCCCAATATGATCCCTAGCATTTACAGAGCTGTACAGTGCAGGCTTGAATTTATTTTTACGTTTAAAGATTTCAGAGCTTACGGCCGGTTTCAAGATATGCGGCCGGCCGTAAGGGGAGATCCTTGCGGGGCCGTATAATAGAATCGCGAGTTAACTGAACCCCCGCAAGGAATCGCAGCCTTACGGCCGATTTACGGCCGGTAATAGAATGAGGCCCCATGACTCCTGGGGGATTCATTACAAATATAATAATATATTATCTTTATATGCAAATATGCTGCTGTAGGATCTACAACTTTGAAGGAATCCATTTTGTTTTTGTTGCATCACATACTGAGTGTATTTTTAGTGATGAGTTGAGGGAGAGATGGGGGGGGGGGGAGGGAACAGGCAAAAGTCACCACCCCCTTATTGGCACAAAAGCGACATCTTGCATAATTCAATGCATCCATAGCCCTCAAGAAATGTAAATGCCCCTCTCTCACTCACAACTTAGACCAATGTTTCATGGATCCCACAGGGTCCTACAAAGGCATCAAAAAGCGTATTGAAAACTAGCTGCATGACTTTTGACAGACTAGCATCAAACACCATACAAAGTGTCTCATTTACACATGTGTATACATGCTAAAACAATATGCACACAAACCAAAATAAAATTATTTTTAAAGAAGTACAAACATTTCAATTGAGATAGCATTAATTAGAGAGATTTGGTAACATGAAATATGCTATGTAGGATAACGGGCTAAAGTTACAATCCCATAGCTGCCTATATCTACAAAGTGGGCATGCTCCAGGTTACCAAATCAGTATAATTAATGTCATCTCAGCTGAAATATTTGTTTTACATTTCAGCAGTACTCAGGACAATGAGATAATTTCTGGCTAAAGCTTTGCTGCTGTCTGCACATGCGTTTTGAATGTTAGTTAGTGATGAGCTACCATAACAAAATTTAAGAAAAGTGCTTACACTGGCCCTTTAAGCTTTAATGAAGATTACCATATTTTGCGATGCATAGAATATCAATTGACAGCTGTGATGACAAAATCTGGTGTAACATGTTTTTAAATACCCCAGTTTGCACGCTTGAAGCTTATTTTCTTTACAGAAGTTTTTAGTTAGTGAATATCTTGCTTTTGGATAGAAGTTCACTAACTAAAAACTTCTCTAAAATAAAAATGCTCTGTGCTTAAATAGAGCCCTTTTCAATTGGCCGAATCGTAATTTAATAAGGCTGTAGATGTCTCGCTGCCACAGCTGTGACTTAAAATTCTGTGCAAAGTGATCAGCTTAAAGAAAGAAAAATAGGTTGTTTCAGGCAGGCTGATTTTAAACTTGATTAACCTTAGATTGTAAAAACATTTTTTTAATTGTATAGCATGCTTGAAAAATAACTCTTTATGCAAGATTATAAACTCAAAAACAGGGCTCTCTTTTCTTTTAATATGTATTGATATTGTTTTTATGCTCTGTTTCATCCTATGTATGGCACTATGGAATATGTTGATGCATTATAAATATTAGATAATAATATTAATAACAAATACATGCATGCAAATACCATCTACGCCCATTTGTATTACTTTTAAAGAAATTACTGTCTCTTCCTAGATAATGAGTAATTATAATCATATATAAGTAAATATTTTCATATAAGATAACACATTTTGAGAGAAGAAAAAAATCAATGCTACAATATTGTCACTGATGAGTATGGAGAAATGTAATTATTGTAATGTAGTGTTTTACACATCACTCACATTTCAGTTTGTCCATATGAACTGTATGCTAACATTTAGTATATGTTTTCATTCCACCTCCTACTGCTTTTTCGTTGTCTTAGAGAAAATAGAAGTTGAATAGTATAGATCATAAAAGAGCACAGCGGGGAGCGTGGTGCATGGTGTTACTAAGCATCCACTTCTGACCCTCCGAGCTAAAACCGTCAGAAAGGCATTGGAATTAAATTATTCTCTATGCTGTTGGTTTTCTTTTCAGGAAGAAGCTATTAGGTTTGAGGAGACTGGTGTAATGTTGTATTCATTAGATAGCCCCAATGATGTTGTGTATTTTACAATGTAAGGATGATAAGTAGAAACCACCAATATACTTGCTTCACTGCCCAGTCATTTCCTACAATTCAATGCCAGCTTTACATGCTGGTGGTTAACAATATTTTACTGAAATGATAATAGCCTTAGTGTGTCTTCAAGAGAATCTCTCTTCCTATGTGGGTCTCCATTATAAAGGTAACACCACGTATAATTTTCCACTTACATTTAAATAAAGTAAGCTACTATTTTGAGCTTTCTGGATAGCTACCTTGTTGTGGTGAAGAGGATTGTGTACCTTAATGAAGCTGTGAGCTATACCATGTAGGGTCAAACAAGATGGATAGATCATAGCAGAGAGGTCAAACAAATCTTGGTCCAATGGAAAAAGAATTGTCAACCCACTCCAGCAGCTGTGTGAAGAAAACCGTATGGATATGCACAACTAGAAACACAGACATATGTGCCTGGCGTGCTGCGTCAATATGGTCACCAAGAGTCGGATATGACTGAAGGACTGAACAACAACAATATTTTGAAAATCTGGGGTGCTGTATGTTTAAAGAAAATATGACACCATATAATAAAGGTTACTTTAAATATAAATTATCCTTATTATAAACTGTTGAAGTGGCTCACATAAATAAAATATACATTTTCCTTATTATGAGCAGTAAGGGGTTTATACCCCTTCTGGATCGCTACCTTGTTATTGTGAAGGGACTTGTGAACTTCAATGACGTTGTGTGCTGTAGCATGTAAAGTCACCCAAGATGGGCAGGTCATAGCAGAAAAGTCAGACAAATCACAGTCCACTGGTGACAAACTGGCAACCCATTACAGTATATTTTCCAAGATAACCTTATGGATAAGCATGGCCACAGACAAGATGTACCTGGTGTGCTGCTGTCCAAAGGGTCATAGAGACACAACTGAATGACTAACAGCAAAAGCTTTTTATTAATCCTTAGTATTATTATGTAGTTATTTATGTATCTATACAATTTCACAAAATGTTTGACAGGCTTGTAAAAAGAAAACAACTACCACTGTTTTTAAGTGACTGTGACAAAGCTAGTACATGCCAGGAATAAAGAAAATTTGAGACTGACCAATGAAATGCAATTTGTAATTAACTTCCAAAGGAACAGAATCAGCAGTTCTGGCCTTTTAGTTTGATTAGATTACTTTAGACACATGTACAGCTAATTTCTGACTTTAACCAATTTTTAAATAAAACATTAAATAAAAACTCATTAAGATATCCAGCCTAAACTGTAATTGTAAATGCAAAAGCCAATAGTAAGTGAATGAGCGCATAGAATTTCTCATATATATGGCCAATTAATCTGTCTTGTTCATACTGAAATTGTATGTTTCTTAAAGGACCACTGTATTATGAAAAGGCAGACATAATGGAGATCAAAGCATAGTTAATCCAACACGCTCCCTTTGTTAACCTATTACAGTGGTTGTTTAAATATACATTTAAATGGACATGGAACACACCTGGAGTTTTTAAGCATTTAAAATCAGTTTTTCGCATTAAAAAAATATTAAGCAAAACCTGTTGAACCTAAGAGGAAATTCAGAAAGCATACTCTAGTCTGTAGATCTCATTGGCTGGCAGAGGGCAAGCCCCCGAGATCAGCCAAACCTATGAGGCCTTTATTTGAAAAAAGAAAAATCACTGCTATCAAATACCTTCTTTCTGATCCAACAAAGCAGAGAATAAATATTTCCACGTCCCTGTAAGCTCTTTGTAAAAGTGTTATGTTCGTTCAAATGCAGTGGGGGAGCTAGGGAATGGAGGGCCCCAATGCAAAAAAAAAAAAAATTGGGCCCATATCCACATTTTTCAACATTTTATTTGTAATGTACCTCTGGGGGACCCACCAGCTCGGACCGTCTTGAACCCTCCCCCGCCTAGCACCACTTGATTCTCCTAATGCCTTTGGCTCCTTCTGTTTACCCAGCTCCCAGGAGAGGACCTCACAGGAGGGGCTGGGGTGGGGGTGATCAGGTGATGGGGTGAGGGGTGGGGCCAGCTGGGGCCTGGCTGCCACCCCTAGGAGTATTTTTTCAAATAAAAAAAAAGAAAATATTGACAGATCTTGGGTTGCCCCAGATCAGGCCCCCAGTGCATTGCACCTGGTTCACTGGTGATACTTCCACTCAAATTAACTACAAATACTGTATGATAGATTTCTTACAGAATGTATATTTATGGTATTACAACTGATGTTTTCCAGTTTCTGTGGCCGAAATGTAACAGCTTACAAAATAAGGTTATTTTTCTTACTTTTATAGTTAATCCATATATGGCATTTCTGGTTATCAAAATCAGAACTGTGCATCCCATCTTTCGGAGCTAATAAAATATTTACTTTTTAATTTTCATATTCTATTTTTCTGATAGCCATGGTATGAGCACTGTCAAATTTATAGTGGGTCAAAGGAAGAACTGACTTTATGAAATGTAGTACAGGAAATACTATTTTATTTTCATGCTATTTAGCTTTTGTAATGATGCATAAAGCAAAGCTTATGTGCATGGAAATACATGTATCAGGAGTGGAGCGACATTATATAGCAAATAGATGTTTTTTGACAATAACAAAACAGGGAAAATAATACAGTATTTTCCATTTTTTATATTTACTGTGATCATTATTGTTCTGCAATTTTTACAATATGTAGGTACCTTGGAATAAAAACATTGATGCAATAATAATAGTAATCTAATATGAAGGTATAGATTTTTGTTGGTATTTGGAGAAAAGGATGAATTTGTATGCAAGAAACACGATAGTTCAGAGCTAATGTTAAATATGTATTCGTTTCAGTTATTCTGAGTATATATGTACAAATGGCACTATGTATTGTGCATGAATATTTATTGCTTAATTATATACAGACATGTATGTTAAATTGAAGAGGACACACTGGAGATTCTAAATATGGTTTAATTTAACATTATATGTATATGTAATGACAAGTACTTTATCAAGTAAACTGTATTACTAAATTGCATAGTTACATAGTAATTGATGTTTAAAAAAATACTTTTAGTCCATCAAGGTCAACCTTTTTAGATCTCCTCTGATCTCTGTAATATGCAAATTAATTGTTAATTGATCCAGAGGAAAGCAAACAGAGAAAAAAAATTAAACATTGCCAATTGTCTCAAAAGGGAGAAAATGTTCTTCCTGACCACAGATGCTGGTGATCGTACCCCTCCCTGCATCCAAGCACCTACTAACATCCTTATATAATCTAATTAGATTTATTTGACATGACCTATCCCTCATAAATCCGTCTTGACCTCTACTTATAATCTTGTTCAGATAGACATATTCTTGTATTCTATCATGTATTAATCCTTCCAAAAGCTTTCCCACTACAGAAGTGTGGTTTAGTGGTTTCTATAATAGATGGATTTGCTCTTGCTCCCTTCTTAAATATAGGTATCACCTCTGCTTTTCTCCAGTCATCGGATATCAACCCTGAGTTGAGTCTTGAAAAGTTAGATATACTAGTTACAGAAACCAGTTCCTTCAGTACCCAGTATACAGAAGAAAAATAACTTATTAAGCTCATCTGCCTTTTCCCGGTCACTAATTATCAGATCGCCTGTTGCACATTGCATTGCATTTTACTCCCTGCACATGCTCAATCTTTTTAATGTTGGATGCCTTTAGACTAGCAACACTGCAGACAGGCCACCAGGGAGAAATTAACACTACAACATTACACTAATAGGAGTACTAGTTAGGTGGCTAATTCAGAAAAGCTGATTGATGGGTAACAATTACAAAAGTTATTGCAAGTTTACTGTAAATAAATGCACTTTACCTTAAAATAAAGTTTGTACTTGTTATTAGAGTTCTATATTATACCATATTTGGACACTCAAATGAGCTTCTTTAAAGTCCCAAGTTTTTGATTATACATCACATATAATAGTTGTCAAACTACAAATCGTCGTCACGCTTTGCGAGCTTGCTTTGCGAGCTTGCTTTGCGAGCTCGTAAGAACTGCGACCCTCGCGAAGCAAGTGGCCGCATTTGCGGACGTGGAGGCTCTACGGCGCCTCACACGCGGTTACAAACACCCACACAAGCGGCACTTTCCCAAAATAGATCTAACACGCAATCACTATATACGGACTTACACAAATAAAAACGAACCGCGGGACTTAGAACGGTAAATTTACAGACTTAGCATAAAAAAAATACTAGACGCGGGACATAGAAAAAAAACCATTATGACCTCGCAAAAATACAAGCTTAACGACCGAATCGAGCGCACCTGAAAACATTAAAAACACAATAAATACCCACAAAAAATACATAAAAAGCTTACCCACAGCAAGGGGGGGAGGCACCCAGGACCTCTGCAAGTGAAGTTACATCTCAATTTAAGTCCAAATTCCTGAGTTTAGGCACACGAAAAATCCCCTAATTGAGAGAAAAAATGGCAGCCGAACAAAAACAAAAACGAGTCTACAGGACCCTAAAGACGCAAAACACCACCAAGCACATACGGCTTTTCAAAAAAGCCGTACGAGGTACAATATACACTCTTACCAAGGACGCTACATCATACACAGCCGCGTACCACATACACATTCGCCACCATTTTACAACACTAACTTACACAATGCGGAAGTACACAGCTACCCTAACGGCTTCCCCTCGCTCACGCAGCTTATTTACACTACACACTGAACACATTGCTGACACTTACACCTCAGCTCCACAACACTGCAAACCTACAATGTATGCTGCAGGAACATCAAAACAGATTGTCAGCTCTTCAGCACAATGCTTCCTGCATATATTACTTCCAAATAGGTAAAGTATATTTATTTATTAATGTATTAATTCTTTCATTAGCATACAAAAACAAATATACACAAAAACTAAAAAAAACTCTCACAATAAACACAATAGCCATTCACCGCGCGACTCACAACTAGCGCCAACGCTGCTCATAGCACACAAAGCCTTGCAATAAGCGCAAAAAGTAGATCACCGCCGACCAAATAATAACAGCAAAAGCGTCTATCATAAAAAAAAAAATACAACAACCAACAGCCTCGCAATGAGCACCGAAGGCCCTCAGCGCGAGGCTCGCAATGAGCGCAGAAAGATCTCGGACCACAAAACAAATAAGGTCTGGCCCAAACAGCATTCCCTGCCTTACAATTTTATTGCCCCGTCATTTTTGATGGGCAAGTTGCTAGTCACATATAATAGTTGTCATCAAGCTTATGAGTCTCGCGAAGCGAGGTGAGCCGTTGAGGCACGCTCTTGCAAAAAATACGACTTTAACAGCTGAACCACCGAACTGGAAAAAACGGCGAAAACACACAAATATGCCTCAAATTCACTTACACACTCACACACAACACAGGGGGAGAGCCAGGGAGCCTATGAGTGAGGTTGCAAGTGAATTTGAGGCATATTTTGACTTTTTTACCGATCGAAAATCGCTGAAGCAAGGAAAAAATGTTGGTCGGAAAAACATAAAAATTCTGAAACAAGATGAAAACGAGGCTCGGCAAGGCCAGGCACGCAGAACTTAGAAACTACACAACGGCAAACACAGTAACACTTACACCAACAATGCCAGGCACGCGGGACACAGACGAACAACGGCAGGCACCCAGGACTTAGAAAATACACAACGGCAAAGACAGTAACACTTACACCAACAACGCCAGGTACACAGGACTTTGAAAATAGAACCACCAGCAGTCACTGCGTGCCACGCAAAGATTCAGCAGAGACACAGAGGAGAAAGACACAGGGAAGGGACAGGGGGAGATGGTGGAAAAAGACACATGTGCTCAGAGGGGGCAGACCATCGCATTGTGTAGCAATCAACATTGCCAAGCTTCAAACTTTATTGCCATCATATTTGACGGGCAAGGCGCTAGTTTAAAATATTTTTGATTAATTGAATCAGACAGGGTTTGGCTCTCAAAACTGCGTTATCACAAGGTTTAACGCTAAGTTGAGAATTACAGGGAAAAAGAACGCTATAGCGAATCAGAGCTCAAAGGGGTGGGATTAAGAGGGATATATACCTGTATACATAAAATAGCTTCAAAATTTAAGTTTTAGTGAAACTTGATAGTTTGCATCAAAATATATTTTCTCATTATGCCTGATGCAGACTCTTTGTCCAACTGGGGATAACACATTTCTGTCCAAGCTACATCTGATCGACTGTTTTGTAGCTTAGACACCCCACCTACCAATTTCATGAATTATACTGAGCCACATTTGCAGCCTTATTAAATTGCGATTCTATAAATTTAAAAGGGCTCTATATAAGCACAGAGCATATTTTATTTACAGAAGTTTTAAGTTAGTGAAGACCTTGCTTTTGGATAGAAGTTCACTAACTAAAAACTTCTGTAAAAAAAATATGCTGTGTGCTTAAATAGAGCGCTTTTAAATTTACCGAACCGCAATTTAATAAGGCTGTTGGGCTCTAGACTCATAGAGCCTCATTTAATTGCAATTTGGCCAATTAAATAGGGCTCTATATAAGCACAGAGCATATTTTTTTACAGAAGTTTTTAGTAAATGAAGACCTTGCTTTTGGATAGAAGTTCACTAACTAAAAACTTTTGTAAAAAAATATGCTATGTGCTTATATAGAACCCCTTTTAACTGGCCAAATCACAATTGAATGAGGCCCATAGGTTTCTAACCATTGGGGTACCTGATGAACATAACCTGATGAAGATAATTTGTGCTGGAGGCTGTTTAATGAAATTAGCACACTTACTTTAATTATATACTAAAAATGTTAATAAATATCATGCCATGATTGTATCACTAGGTTTTAATCATTGTGTGGATTGTGTTTTCTTTATGTATGCATATGCATGCTATATATTTATCTGGAATATATGTCTCATTGTAACACTGCTTTGACCCCATCATTAGGGACATTTTTTCCCTTAAATAATAGTCAGACACATTGTTGGGAATACAACGGGCCACAGCTTTATTAGATAACCATATCTTTAACAATAACCAATAAAATAAATTAACTTAAATTAATTTAGGTGGAGGAGCCCAGCCATGGTTGTTAACGTCACGCCCTGGGTCCCCCAATGCTTTTTCTAAGCACGCTTGTGAGGTAGGGCAACACCCATTTTGGCCACTGGGCCGGGCCACTCCCCTCCCGCCAACACATCACATAGCCGTAAAATTCTCTTTTTTTTAATGCTGAGCACATACTATATTCCTCAAACTGATATTCACTCTTTTTCTTTTTAAAAACTAAAAACTTAAACCATCACACATATAACAAATGGGCCGGGTGGGAGGGAATCACGCTGATGGCTACCGCGGTAATGCTCAAAGCGTGCAAAGACGGGCGGAAATCCCGCCTCCTGCGCCGGCCAGCCAATAGCATGCGCCCAGGCTCCATGCTGTGCAGACATGTACAATGAAACCTCTTCTGTATTGCATCATATAGGTTGACCTAAAAAGCCTGGCAGTTGAATAAATTATATATGAATTCTGCTAATAGTCCAGAATTATAGCCGATCCAAATAAACATGCAGTCAGCAATATCTCTTCAAATGAGCCCATCGATACACCACAAGGGACTAGCTGGCCTTCACCTACTGACACCCCCACATAACAAGATCGCATGGAGGGTTTCTGTATTTTACTAGATATATCATATACCTGTATCTGTTAAGTTATATGCAAACATTAAGCAATATCTGCCTTCTTAAAAAAAAATTTTTTTATTGAATATATAGAAAGTGAAGTAATCAGAAAACAAAATACATGCTACAGAGTACTACAGTTACGAGTTGCAGAATGCTGACCTATATAGGTACTATGAGGCCGATTCAATTGAGCAATCGTAAGTTACTGGAGCCCATAAGTGAGGACGTAAGTTAATTTGCTATTCAATTGGCATCTTTTTGTGGGCTCCGAATGGTTTACGGCCTTGAAAACCTTGTGGTTGTTACACCCGGAACATACAGCCTCCCGATGACTTTGATCTTTCATGTCCGCAAGAATTACGATTGCTAAAATCACAAATCGCTATTCAATTGCTACAATTCCCCTAAGCCTGCAAATGTTTTCACACTCGTAAACGGGAAATGTAGGAGAAAAGCCTACGAGTACTAGAGAGAATTCGCAAGGGGGTTTAACCCCTGTCTGTAGCACTGTAAATGCAAATAGAAAATCAATACTGCACTGTAAATGATGGGGAAATCGATGAAAGACATTAGAATTAATTGCACAACAGTTGCAAGCTTGCAAATCGGCAATAAGAAATAATGTTTTAATGTGTCATCTCGGGGTTATATTGATCTCGAAAATCAATGAGTTAATACATATCAGGCCACCCACATGGACTAGAACAGTATTGGCATTTATTTTTATTATTTTGTATTTTGCGGTTTTGCGAGTTCCATCTTATATCGGACCCTAAACCTAATTGATTGACATGTAACCTCCATGTTTTACTGCCGTAATGTTAGCGTTCTCATTTTCTATTGGCTGTTTTGAAATGGGTGGTTACGGCCTTGCTTAACTGATCATGTTATAATTAAAAAGGAAATTCAGGGTTATCATGGATAATTAGAGACAGTATTTATCCAGGGAGAAATCCGATCGCCAGTATCTGGGGTCAGGAAGGAATTAATTTATGTTTTCCCTCTGAGACAATTGCCTAAGTCTCACTTAAGTTTTTTTTCTGTTTGCCTTCCTTCTGGATTAATTAATAATTAAAAATAAATAATTAAATAATTGATTAATAATTAATTAACGATTAATTAATTAATAAATATTAAAACCGCATATTGCAGATCAGAGGAGATCTTAAAAGGTTGAACTTGATGGACTGAAAGTCTTTTTTCAACCTTAATTACTATGTAACTATGTAACTATGTCTCTAAGTAATGTTCCCGCCCTGAACTGCTATGCACGAGTGCATGGTTTACGGCTTCAGCATTCGGCCCGTAACTTGCAGGCTTGTTCAATTGAATAGCACCGGAATTGAAGCAGAGTTCAATGGTCTGTACGGCGAGATGCAGGCTTCTAATTGAATTGGGCACCATCTGTTTAATAGTATTAAGTAAAATCAGAGTTTATAAGCCCTTCCTAATAAAATCACATAAATAAATACATATGTATATTATATACCTAGTAAAATCTAGAAATCCTCTATGTCCCTTTAAGATTTGTATCACTCTCTTTCTATCCCGCTTCCTCTGCTTCTCTCTCTCCATCTCCCTCTCTTACTATGCCATGCTTGGGATATGTTACACCATTTTTTCAATGAGTCTATCAAACAATTCATATTTTTATGATCTGTTATTAGTAGTTCAACTCTCTGGAGCTCTGCTTTTAAATGTAAATTTGAAAACTCTTAACCTGTCTTACCATATGAAACAAATCTTAGACAATGTTCCAGAATGGTAGGTTTGATTGATTTAACTTTGTTGTAAATGTTTATTTTCTGATAGTGGGGCTTTCAGGTGCAAAACAAAAGGGATGTTTCACTAGCAAAGACCTACTGTACTAGAGCTAGAATGCCCAAGGGAGAACGATGTATACTGTTCATGAGTCAAGGATGTGCTCCCTCTCTTCTTCATACCTCTGCTCTCATAAAATATCTCAAGTTATTTCTAAGTAGACACTGCCGTTACATTAACATTTCAACTAAATGTTTGCATTTCAACAAAATGTTTGCATGTCATAGTTAAATCTTATGCTTTGTGAATGCTATATTTATTAGTAATGTTTGTAAAGAAAAAGATAAATGAGATACAAACTATTTAAAGTAATGGAATAAAGCACAAAACATGCTTTGGGGTAAAAAATGGGGTTAAGCACAATTAGGTGGAGTTAAACCATAAAATATCACTACTTCTTATTATTTCTATGGAGCCTATTTATCAAGCTGGGACAAACTTTAACAGTGAGGGATATTTACTAAGCTATCACTAAGGCATCACAACCCCTTGTTTGGTAGAAAACATAGGAAGTGGGGATATTTAAAGGACTGTAATATAAAAAAGTGTCTGTTAAAACTAAAGTAAATGCATATGTAGAATTTATTTAACATTTTCAACTTTGTAATGCTAGCAGTTACAATTTAAAGCTCTTACTTTTATAGGTTTCTGCCTGAGAAGCTGTAGTGCTTTGCTCCACCCTTTTCCATAGTTATAGGCAGCGCAGCTATAGAATAATTCCTAGTGGGTGTCTGAAGTCTGATCTACGCCAGTCAGATACCAGAAAACAAAGCGGGAAGTCTGCTACAGCTTTAAAGCTCTCTAAAAAATAAAAGCATAACTACCAGGGGCGGCTGGTGCATGGGGCAAATGGACAGGCCCCCCCCCAAAAAAAAATTATCAATCACTTTAATTTTGTATTTTAAATTTATATAGATAGAACAATATAATTATATCTGTATATCAGCTTTAATGTCTTCTTTCATATGTTTTTGTTAAAAATATTCATCTATTACTTTAAATTAACACTTTGTGTGCCTTCCCCCTTGCCTGGTCTCTCTCCCTAGTGTTGCACTGCTAGATCATATTACTGTGTGAGCGGTGCTCTGTAACGCTCCAAGTTGAGTGAATTTTAATTGACTCTGCTACAATTGTATCAATTTTCCTGACTGACAGCTTGCAGCATCAACCAATCAGTGCTGCAGGCTGTCTGGTTGCTATGTACCTCCCCTCTGACCATTCCATCTGAACGCCCCCAAGCTTATGAGCCTTATTGTTATGATATGAAATCAGGAAGGCTTTATAAAAAGCCAATTATCTCAAACACTCCCCACTCTGTTCCTGCTCTTTTTACTTACTGAATTCTTCTGTGCTGATCTCATCAACCAAGTAAGTTTGCACAGGCAGTGATACTGGATTGGGTTGTCAGTTCCTTCTCCAGTGGAACTGACTCAGATTAGAACCCAGGTCAATAGCTGTAGAAGCACAGAGATCTAACCCACTGCACCACCACCAACAACCCAATTCTTATATAGCTGAATATGTATTATGCATCTCTGTACTCTGTATGGTGGGGGCTTCTCTTGTTCAGTAAATGGTATTCCTATAGACCCATGGGAGGGAGAGGAGGGGGGAAGAGACACAGGGGAGGGAAGAGACACAGGGGAGGGAGATGGGGAGAGACACAAAAGGGGGAAGAGACACAGGGGAGGGAGATGGGATGAGAGACATAGAGGGGGAAGAGACACAGGGGAGGGAGATGGGGAAGAGACACAGAGGGGGGAAGAGACACAGGGGATGGAGATGGGGGAGAGACACAGAGGGGGAAGAGACACAGGGCAGGAAAATGGGGGATAGACACGGAGGGGGGAAGAGACACAGGGGAGGGAGATGGGGTGAGAGACATAGAGGGGGGAAGAGACAAAGGGGAGAGAGATGAGGGAGAAACACAGAAGGGGGAAGAGACACAGGGGAGGGAGATGGGGGAGAGACACAGGGCAGGGAGAGGGGGGAGAGACACAGAGGAGGGGGGACAGACACAGAGAAGGGGGGGAGATACACAGAGAAGGGGGAGAGCGGGAAGAGACAAAGGGGGGAAGGAAAAGGGAGGGAGGGGGAAGAGACATAAAGGAGGAGGAGGGGGAAGAGACACAGATGGGGATGGGGGAAGGAAATACAAGGGATGGAGGTAAAGAGACACAGAGGAGGGGTGGGAGGGGGAAAGAGATATAGTGGGGTGAAGAGACACAGGGGAGGGAGACGAGGAAGAGACACAGAGAGGGGGAAGAGACACACGGGAGGTAAATGGGGGAGAGACACAGTGGGGGGAAGAGACACAGAGGAGGAAGATGGGGAGAGACACAGAGGGGGAAGAGACAAAGGGCAGGGAGAGGGGGGAGACACAGAAGATGGAGATGGGGGAGAGACACAGGTTGGGAAGAGGCACAGGGGAGGGAGAGGGGGAGAGACACGGGGGGGGGTGAGACAAAGGGCAGGGAGAGGGGGAGAGACACATCGGAGGGAGATGGGGGAGAGAAACAGATGGGGAAGAGACACAGGGGAGGGAGATGGGGAGAGACACAGGGGGGGAGAGACACAGGGGAGGGAAAGGGGGGACGAGACACAGAGGAGGGGTGGAAGAGACAAAGAGGAGGGAGAGGAGGGGTTGAGAGACACAGAGGGGGGAAAGAGACACAGGGGAGGGGGAAAGAGACACAGGGGAGGGTGGAACAGACACAGGGGAGGGGGAACAGACACAGGGGAGGGAGAGGTGGGGAAGAGACACGTGAGGGGAAGAGACACATGGGAGGGAGAGGGGGGAAGAGACACAGGGGAGGAGGGAACAGACACAGGGGAGGGAGAGGTGGGGAAGAGACACAGGTGAGGGGGTAGAGATACAAGGGAAAGGGAAAGCGACACAGGGGAGGGGGAACAGACACAGGGGAGGGAGAGGAGGGGGGGAGAGACACAGGGGAGTGAGAGGAGGGGGAAGAGACAGGGGTGTGAGAGGAGGGGGAAGAGACACAGGGGAGGGAGAGGAGGGGGGAAGATACATAGGGGAGGGAAATGGGGGGAAACAAAGGAGACATGGGAGAGGGGGATGAGACAGAGGAGGGACAGGGGGGAAAGAGATACAGGGGAGGAGAAAGAGACCCAGGGGAGGGGGGATAAAGCACAGGGGGGAGAGGGGGAAAAGAGACACATGGGAGGGGGAAAGGGACACATAGGAGGAAGGGGGGTTAAAAACACAGGGGGGGGAGGAGACACAAGGGAGGGAGAGGAGGGGGGAAATGAGACACAAGGGAGGAAGTAGACAGGGGGAGAGACTCGCAATAAGCGCCAAAGGCGCTCATTGCGATGTCCGTGATGAGCGCCAAAGGCTCTCATTGTGAGGCCCGTGATGAGCGCCAAAGGGGCTCATCGCGAGGCCAGTAAAGTAGAGGGGGAGGCTCCCATTGTGTGGCAAACAGCATTGCCAGGCTTCACTTTCTACTGCCGTCATTTTTGACGGGCAAGTCGCTAGTATACACATATTGCTTCATTATAGACACATACAGATTTATTTAATGTAAAAAATAATTAGATTTATACACCCTGCCCCCGAGGTGCTTCCAATAGAAATGCTGCATACAGGTAGGATTTTAACCCTATAATAACCCTAAAGTCAACAAGAGCACAATGCAGAAATCCACACTGTAATGTCTGAGCTCCTCCTTGCTTCCTTGTGCAAGGAAAATCAAGACTACACATTCCATTATGCTTTGCTGCACAATCTGGCTTCCCAGTAATTGAAACAATGTTATAACTGCCTGTGATTGGCCAAAATGAGTTATGAATTTTATTCTAATTTACCTAAGGTTTTCAAGGGGCATTTCTTATCAAAAGCAAGTGGCAGAAACCTGAAGAAATTTGTTAAGTTTGTTCATATTTATTTTGGAATTTTTCATGCAAAAAAATGCTTGCATACACTACTGATTTTCCTCTATCAGATGCATTCATAATCCCGAAAATTTAAATATGCCTTTAAATCTTGTCTGTGCTTTCTTAGATTACTATTGTAGCATATTAAAAAAAAAGAATAAGCTACAAGGGAGATCTCCTTATGTGGGTATGTCAGTAGGTGAAGACCAACTAGTCCATTGTGGTGTATCGATGGGCTAATTTTAATGACTGGGTTTTAAATACTGCAATGACTCTATCAATGGCGAGCAACCATAGGCCTCAATCTCTTCACTACTCATTACATCTATTCTTAATAACCCATCTCTGACCTATTGGTCAAAACTCCCCAATCAATTGTGTTTTTGTCTCTGCATTCCTATCCCCTCTTACTCATTTAATGTCAATTTATCTGGTATAATATCCACTTTTATAGAATTATTAAATTAATTGTACCGATTAACTTTTATCATAACTGTAAACAACTTAATTGAAAAGAATCCAGGTTTATTTTCTTTTATTTACATTTTCTATATATTCAATTAGAGAAATAATAATTTTAAGAAGACATATACTGCTTAATGTTTGCATAGAATAAGACATGCAATATTTATAATATAACTAAATCAAAATTATTCTGTTTCTTTAAAGACTTTATTACTATTTGCTTATGTTACAATGAATATTCAGTATTATAAAAGACATATTCTTCCTCTTTAGCCTTCTAGATAAGCTAGTTTGCCAGCATATTAATAACAAGTCTTGCATTTTAACAAAGTATTTGACAATAAAATCCATTCTCGGCATATGTATATACAGTTCAAAGAGAGCATTGAACTGAAAATTGCAATCGTCTATGGCATTTACATGAAAAATCTAATAAATCAAGCTGCCTACAAAATGTTATTCTTGATATTGCCAATAGGTTGAGAATGGAATAGGACAGGGCAGAGCTGTTACAATTTTCAATGCTTTGGAAAGGTTCTTTGAAGTAGAAAAAATCTTTTTCTTTCAATGTCATCCTGAGAATGAAAACAAAGTCTTGGAGATGGTTGGGGAACCAAGTAGATTTTTTAAAAAAACTAATAGATGAAATGACAGGAAATTTTAAATTATATACCTACAACTGTTTTTCAGTAAATATACAACATAGTTCTCATATAATTTCAGTCCAGATTGATCAAATGAGAGTTATTTTAAAATGGGGAGCTAAAAAGTGTTAGGTTACGTAAATCCAAATTCCATTCAGTATAAATATAACAAGAAAAGAGTGGGGATAAATCAGATTAATATGTCCACTCCCTAGGTTTTCAGTGGAGCCTATACATTAAAGAGGTAGAAAATACAATAAGTAGGGAATATACTTTTACTCCTCTTAAACGGTGACTGAAGTGCTATATTTATCATACACTTTTAGGAGGAATTTGACTTGATAACAGGCAGCATGTTTTTAGAAAGTTTAATAAACAACGGCTTACATTTTTAATTATTATTATATTTAATTTTGTTTTAATGATGATAGACAATCTATTTTCCTAAAAGAAACCTAGAAAGAATCTCTAGTTATGTACTGAAACCACTTTAACATTGAATAAAAAGAACAAGCCCCAATAGGATAACCATCCCCTCAGACTCTAGGAAAAATCAACAGTCCAAGATGCAAGTGTACAAGACAAAAGTCTGCTAAATTTAAAGGTTTTTAAATTCATTTGCTGATTATACTGATATAAATCAAATGGAGAAACAGATTTCATAGATACTGAATTGAAATGTAACACAATTTTTTACTCTCTTTCAGTTTTAGCATGTTTAAGGTTCAACCAGATAACACAGGTAATAATGTCTTCAGCTTTTACTGTATTTGATAAATATATTCCATTGCATTTATTTCTGTCATTTCCATTATAATTTTATCAGAAGTACATAGTCTTGTAAGGTCTCACAAGAGCAAGGTCCTTATAACCTCCTCTACCAGAGTGCATGTGCAACATGCTGTCTTATTTGCCTTCAAATGTACGTAAAAATGTGTATTCGTTGTTCGTTATGCTCTAATGTTACAGAACCTAATGATGCTCTAAAAGTAAAATGCAATAATAATTGAAACATAGATTTGATCACGGATAGGACCCAAAACACAGGCACTACAATGCAGGCACCATATTGATTGGCAAACCAGCAATGGTTGACAATATGTCAATATTGACGTAACACAATAACAAGCCCAGCCAAATGATGCCTCTGCATGGTCTGTCGTACTAAATAATAATAAAATATCCATTTAACATTCACACACTAAACTAGCCCTGCTGGGACACCTCTCAGCATTTGGGAGGCCTCCCTCACCCCACATCTTGTGCTTTGGAGTGGTGTTCACATTAATACCATTGGTGTCCCTTCTGGGCCACTGAGTTTCAAGAGACAATCACAGAAGGTTTCCATCTCTATTAGGCCCTGCTCTGATAGACTGTCATAACAACCAATCAAAATAAGTAAAAATGGAGCCCTATGATTGGCTAAAAACAACAACATGCTCTCTGATTTGTTGAAATCCTAACCAATCAGAAAAGGGGTGGTATCCTTCTCTGTTTTGTTTTGTTGGGGGCTTGTAAAGTTAAGATCAAATGCCATGGGGGTCCATAAGTATGCCCATGGCTATAGATTAGTTTCAATAGGTGTCTGTAGGGGCCCTGTCATAAGAGGTTTTTGTTAGGTGCCCCATGGTTATAAATTAGATTACCATGAACTTGTAGGGGGCCGCGTGATAGTGGAATTATGTTAGATGACATGGGAGTCAATAAGGACTACCATGGTTATACTTAGAAGCTTCATTGGGGTCTAAAACATTTTACTACCTGTGTTTCTGATCTTCAGCAGCATGGGTTTTTAAACCCTTTACTGCAATATTTTTTTATTTTAAATTATGCAACTAATATTCACATGATATATGCTGTATAACTAGTAGCATATGATGTATTTTAATGGATTAATATTGATTATGTTATTTTATTTAAATATTAAATATATAGGGTTTAGTAAACTTGGAGTTTTTAGATTTTCAAAGTAGACGTTACACGCCCCCAACACACCCATAATAAATCCTTTCACTATAACTCACAATAAGACACACTGAACTATCTATAAAGTGGCAGAAGGTGCTTGAATAAATTGTACAATGAGTTCAGAAGAAGGTGAACTCGGACTATCGTGTCCGTATTAGCACTCATGATCTGTTTTCCCCATATATCTGTTTTCCCCATGAATTTTCCCCATATATTTCACATCTTTAGTACAAGATAATTGTGCTGTTATTTTAGGTAATATTTAAAGTTTAAAGCATTTTTTGATTAAGACATTCATATACAAGTACACAACTATCTTTTCATCACTATACAATTTTCAAATTAGCTCTATAAATACTTTTGCTGGATAATATACTTTATGTCTCAGTTGTTCCTTTGCACACACCTGTTATATGTGGGTCCTGGAGGTCAGTTGGATTAAATACTCCATCTGGGTATTTATGGGAATTATATAACGTTGGATTATCCTTATCCATAGGCAAAGCTGCCTGGCAGAAATATACTTTACTTGCAATAATTAATTTGTTTGGGGAGAACTTGTCAACATTTAGTGTTTTTTTTTGCATTGCTGAATGTAACAGTTGTAATGCTTTGCACTTGGCAGAGGTACACAACATGTTCTAATACATTAGTCATTTTATGGCCCATTTACTTGGAGGAAACTATTTCTTAGCCAATTCAGAAAAGATTTTTTTTTTTTCAAATTTATAAACGGTGTTACTTACATCCAAGTACCCTTTGTTTTTCAAAATACATATTACCTAAGCTTATATTTTACTAGATATAATTATTGACTATAATTGATGCAGCAAATAAAAACAATCTTTTCATGTCCCTTTAATCATATTAGTTATATGTCCCTTGATTTATACTACATAAAACCAAGAGAAAACATATTTTACTTTCTAAGTTCTATTATAATATCACTTATAGTGAACATTTTGTATATGTATAATAACATATTAAAACACATTTCTATGCAATGTGCACACACTGAGTAATACAACAAGCTTGTTTACTGGATATTTTAAAAGGACACTGTTGATTTCATGTTCAAGAGCATTAAAAACTGTATACATATATATGCATAGTAAATAAATAGTACATTTGTGTTCACATTCGCATGTCTAAAACAAGTTAAAAAAACTTGTTTCATGCCCAGAATTCCAAGAAAAACAGTTATTACACTACATTCTGGGAACCTTGGCAGGGACATGCAAATGTGCCCACAAAGGCTTTGCTCTTACAATCCATAACCATTTCAAATATGACTTCCCTTAAGCATATGCCCGCTGTATCAAACAGCTTTGAGCAAAGCTAGGGATTGCTTATATACAAGCTAGGAATCCCACCCACGTACAGCTGTTTCAAGGCTACTGTCCCTCATTAGCATGGGGCCGGTTCCTTAGCTTGTGTAGTGGATTCCTAAATTGTCTATAATCCAATCCTAGCTTTGCTCAAAACTGTTTGATACAGCCATTTGTCAGTACATGTTGTGGGGATGTTCTCTTTGGGTGTATTTACTTTCTTATAGATATGGTTATTTTACTGTGCTGTAGCAATGGGTGCATTGTATTTGTAAATAAAGCTTGCGTTAGTGGTTATATCCAAGTTAAACATGCCTAATTTTTGTATGTATTCTTTTCTGTATGGGGTGTAATACAATTTTTGTTTGCAAAGACAGATCCAACATGGATTATTGATATTCTTTTTTTTTCCTTCTCTCCTCTGACCCTATCCTGCCATCCTGAATACTTGAATTGTGACAGCAACATTATTATTGTGTGCCCTGTGGGGTGGGAGAGCCAAGTTGTTCATGAAGAGGACCACAATATGGGGGTGATCAGAATTATTGTATTATTGTGTAGATTTATTGATGGAAAGGTGGTACCCAGGCATGTCTGGTATTGATATGCTGCATTTCCCCCAGATAGTTTAATAACATATATTACCAGGGTCCCTGGGGCAAAAGGGTGACCATTTACGAGATGCTTGATTGTAGGGGATCAGTACAGTGGGGAGAGAGCTGACTGGCACCAGGGCACAGTGTACACCTAGGTGTGAATGGGGAAGCATACTGGGCATATGGAGGGTTCCGTCGTTAGAGACTGAGTGCCTGAATTCCTGATCTGATCAGATACCTCCCTGTAAAGGCAGGATCAAAGGGCCAATTAGCATGGGTGGTAAATTAGGCTCCGGGACCAAAGGAGTGAGTAGGGCGGATGACATCACTGTTGGACAGACCTCCCTACCCTGTCAGGTTGGGGGCTGGTAGAGTTTTATTGGACTGGGATGTGAGTAAATACTGTACCACATCAATAAAGACTGTTTAAACAAACATAATTGAGGTGTGTGTTTCATTCTGAGGGAATAATAATCCTTATTACTATTTCTGAGGAACTGCATTGGACTCTGTTACAGTCAGTAACATTTGCTGGGTGGATACTTACTACTGTGTTTTGCTGGGCGCTTTGGTGGCTGAAAGCTGGGTTGGTTCTGTTCCTGATATGAGGGATATTCAAAGAACCAGACGGTCCTACTGGGTAGGTTTGAACTAGGCTCTTATCAAGCCCAACAGAAGTGGTAGGTCATCATAGGGGCATTCATAAGAAGACTGTGATCCTAATTAGCACATAAAAAAATCTAATTAGCATTCAGGATTCACTTATTTCATAAGAAAACGGCTGAAAAATTATTTTAAAAAACTATATCAAATGGTGATAGTTCAGATGGTTCAATATTTAACAATTTTTTCATGCTCTTTAAAAATAACTTTAGAAATTGATTCTGAGGTCACATATTTGGTTACAGTGCCTTGCAAAAGTACTCACCCTCCTTGGCATTTTTTGTGTTTTGTTGCCTCACAACCTGGAATTAACATGGATTGTTTAAGGATTTGCATCATTTAATTTACAGAACATGACCACAACTTTGGAGATGTTTTATTTTTATTGTGAAGCACACAACAAATAGGGCAAAATAATAGAAAAAGTCATTGTACATAACTATTCACGCTTTGGATAAGTCTCTATGAGCTTGCCATCTTACCACTGGGATTTTTGCCCATTCCTCCTTGCAAAACTGCTCCAGCGCCTTCAAATGGATGGTTTGCATGTGTGATCAGCAATCTTTAAGTCTTACCACAGATTTTCTATTGGATTGATGTCTGGGCTTTGACTAAGCCATTCCAAAACATTTACATGTTCCCCTTAAACCACTCAAGTATTGCTTTAGCAGTGTGTTTGGGGTCATTGTCCTGCTGGAAGGTGAACATTCGTCGTAGCCTCAAATCACGCACAGAGTGGTACAGGTTTGGCTCAAGAATATCACCCATCTTTCACTCAACTCTGACCAGTTTCCCAGTCCTGGCTGCTGAAAAACATGGTGTTCTTTGGGTGATGTGATGTGTTGGGTTTCAATTTTAGTCTCATCAGACCAGAACACATTTCTCCATTCATTTTGGGAGTCTCTCACATACCTTTTCACAAACTCAAAATGTGTCATTTTGTTTTTTTGCTGAAAGTAATGGCTTTCTTCTGGCCACTCTGCCATAAAGCCCAAGTCTATGGAGCAGACGGCTTATCCTATGTACAGATACTCCAGTCTCTGCTGTGGAACTCTGCAGCTCCTCCAGGGGTTCCTTAGGTCTCTGTGCTGCCTCTCTGATTAATGCCCCTTTTGCCAGGTCCGTAAGTTTTGGTGGGCGGCCGTCTCTTGGCAGGTTCGCTGTTGTGCCATGTTCTTTTCATTTGGTTATGATGGATTTGATGGTGCTCCTGGGGATCAAAAAAGATTTAGTTATTTTTTTATAACCTAACCCTGACTTGTACTTCTCAACAACATTGTCCCTTACTTGTTTGGAAAGTTCCTTGATCTTCATGGCAGTGTTTGGTTAGTGGTGCCTCTTGCTTAGGTGTTGCAGCCTCTGGGGCCTTTCAAAAAAGCTGTGTATATGTAATGACAGATCATTTCACTTCACCAACTTAGACTATTGTGTTCTGATCCATCACATAAAATTCAGATTAACAAAACATTGAACTTAAGGCTGTAATGTAACAAAATAGGTAAAAAAGTCAAGGGGGTGAATACTTTTGCGCTGCGGAATATGTTGGCGTTTTTTAATAAATAAATTATAATAATAATAAAACGTCAAAGGGGTGAATACTTTTGCAAGGCACTGTAGTCCCTTAAAAAGCTGTCTAGAGTTTACTCCAACATTTTTTCCTCATTTTGTGCTGTTTTTCTGCTTCTGTGTACATCTGTTTAAAGTTCTCTAAACCTCGGATCACACATTTATTACGCACAAAAAAGAAGAATGTTTAAAACTCTGTTTTAAATGCATGACAGCAAATTAGGTAATTCAGTGTCCCTTTTACATCAGCTATGAAATGCTTGCAAGTTCCTTATATTCCATCATGACCTGCCTTTTAAGCTTTTATTCCTCTCAAATTAAAACTAGTCAGCAAGTAAGTATCAAATGCCTACCAAACTGTAATAAAAAATCGTGTAATTGTTGCTATTTCTAGACTACTTATCCTTCTAAAATTCCCTACAGAATTTGACCTTAGGGAGAAATTGGCATGCCTTCTATTTCTTCTTTTTCACGCAATATTTAAGACACTATTTGCTGACACGTCCCTTGTGGTTTAATATCATTTGTTCTTAAGGATGACTAAAGACTATTATATTGGTGTAGCATCTGCCTTGTCTGTGCATATTACGAGTGATTTGGGGTGCTGGACAGAATATTAAAATACAACCAGCAGCTGTACATGAAAAGAGTTACAGTAAACACAGAATAAGAGTATAAAAGAAACTTGTTCTGCTCCTTAAATCTCATTGTTTCATGATAGCAAGTGCTAAATACCAGTGTCTGTAAGGTTTCAAAGTGGGGCTTTTGTAACTCCGTAACACCTGTCATTAACATTATGTATCACTGTATGATGTGAGTTATCAATATCATGGGATGCCAAATATTTCATTTCATCATCTGTTCACCTAAATCCTCAAAATGTCTCATGTCCAGACATGGTTTTATTTTTATTTTTCACATAGTCTATACATGATGTAAAACTCTTTAACACCCGCACTCTCAGTTAAGCAGCTGGTTGAGTGTTTGACTGTTTTGACACAGTAATCTATGCAGAGTCGGATTTGGAGTCTGGTTTGTCCTAGGCAATGTTCCAGTTTGACGCCCTCTGTTAGAAAGCATGGCTGGAGAGAATCTGTCTATGACTTACACATGCGAAAAAGAAGAAACAAACACATCAGCAGTCAGTTTGCTTAGTGGCTAAGCCAAACATAAAAAAAACACATATACACATAACTATATATATATATATATATATATATATATATATATATATATATATATATATATATATATATATATATATATATATATACTTGTGTGTATATATATATATATATATATATATATATATACCAACATACATAAATTCTTACATGATACAACTGGTCTAGATTTTCAGATAGTGAAGGGAATTTACTAAGAGGACACTAATTAATCCACAAACTTTCGTGGCACATTACACATTATCGAGACCCATGTCAACATGAGGTTTACTGAATCTCATGTAATTAGGTCTAAGATGCACAGTAATGCTTGAAATAGCATTATGTATCCACCATTATATACATCAAAGATAGAATAACACATGTCTTTTTCGGGGTCAAGCATGCACATTTTAAAAGCTGTCTGCCACTTCATGTACAATTATATGGAAAAAACATGATGCTATATGAGTATGTTTTTAAATTCCAAACATGTGCCATCAAGGTGCCATATTGGTTGGAAAAGATGCAATGGTTGACATCATTAATAACATATAATAACAATAAACCTGGTAAAATTAGAACATTCCCGTACATTGTCATCAGCGCCACATATTAATCACTTTTAATTACGATGTAAGCTTGACAATAATATCATGAAAAAAAAAAATTCTGACTAAAAAATGATTGTAAGTACAGTTTTGCTATATTTATATCCAACTGACAAATGGGCACAGGTCCCTTCAAAACATTGTGGATTTCTGAGTACTATGCCACGATCAGGCCTTCATAACAGTGGGATATGAAGAAAGTGAAGTGACTATTATTATAGTTATTCTAGTTAATTTATAATGCACCAACATATTCCCTAGCGCTGTACATAAATTGAGTTCAGACAAAGATAAATACAAATTAACATATTTAGACTATGAAAACTTACAGTCCTTGGAATTATTCAGTTGACTAAGAAGTGAACCCTACAATTTCATAAGAAGCACCAGTAATTATACAATGAAAAAAGGAGGAGAGAAACTGATCCACAAACAAAAATTCTGTTAAATGGAGAGGTTCTCAAATATTTTTCTCTTCTTAGATCACCTGGTCCATTTAAATGCTTTACATATTTGCATGTTACTGTACTTATCTGAAGGGCAATGTTTTATGTACTACTGAAATATAGAAATCAAATTAATAAATGAATTTACGTATTTTGAATCATTGTGTTGAAGAGCTGGCAATCTGTGTTGATGTTGCTGCAGCATTAGTGGTGTGGAGCTGCTGTGTAAGCGTGATGAACGTGTGCAGTGTAATAGTGTGCGTGCACGATCCGAAACCGTTAACGTAGCTGTGTACTTCCGCATTATCCTAAAATGGCGGATAATGTGTGGTATGCGTCTTAGCGGATTATCGGTACGTGTTTTGCGTGGTTATAGTGCTGTCGCCTGGTTTTAGTTTTGTTCGTGCGGCATTTTTTCTGCGGCGCTCATTGCCAAAGTACTACGGTTTAACGGCTCACCTCGCTGTACGAGGCTCGCCGGGCAATGATCGCCTGCGGCGCTCATCGATCAGCCCTGCGGCGCTCATTGGCAAAGTACTACGGCGCTCATCGCTCAGCCCGCTAAAGTACTACAGTTTAACAGTAAGTATGGTCAAACGGTCAAATGGCGGTCACTAAAAAATTTTTTTTTTTCTTAAAATAAATACAATTTTATTTTTTTTTAATTTTTTTTTTGTATCTTGCAACATATTTCACATCAAATGCGTTGGTTTAGGCGGGAAATCCGATGTTGCGCGAGACAAAGTCGTTAAATCGGTGTTAATGCGTAAATCTGTAATTCGCTACTCTATTTACTCATTGCACGGTTAATCGGCATCCTTTATGTCGTTGTTTTTCAAAGAGATACGTCTGTGACTGTGTTTTACGCAGTTCGTAGAAGTATAGCTTCGTTTTCATTTTTTTCGGCTGCCATTTTTTTCTCGCTTAGCCGATTTTCGACCTTTGTAACTCGGCTAAATCGATCTAAATTGCAGTTCCAACTCACTTCCAGACGTCCTGCCTGGTTCCCCATGCTGTAAGTGACCTTTGTTTTATTTTTTAGTGTGTATTTAGTGTTTTTTTTACTGTTTTTGTTCCACCGCTTATCTCGTAATTTTTTTCACCTCGTATTTTTTTTCTAAGTGCTACGGTTTAACGGCATGCCTCGCTACGCAAGGCTCGCCTGCAATGAGCGCCTGCGGCGCTCATTGCCAAAGTGCTACGATTTAACGGCTTGCCTCGCTGTGCGAGGCTCGCCTGCAATGAGCGCCTGCGGCGCTCATTGCCAAAGTGCTACAATTTAAGGGCTTGCCTCGCTGCGCGAGGCATGCCAGGCTCATCGCTAAGTCGTACGCTCTACGCAACGCAGCGTGACGACGAATCGTAGTTAGACAATTATAATATTCTATAGTCAATATATATTACTAGCTACTTGCCCGTCAAAAATAACGGGAATGAGGAGTCCTCAATTATGCCACGCCCAGGATGTGACTAGTTGGCGCCTAGTCGGGCGAATGGCAGTGGTATGTTTGCTTGCTGGAGGAGATTGGAGCTGTGCTATGGAAGCCTACTGTGCTCTGTATTATATCCTGAGGCTTTGAGCAGGGGATCTCCCGTGGGACAGATGCTATGATCTGGGATACTGCGAGTTAAGGAGACGCCGACAAGATAATCCTATCTGTGAGACAATCGGAGATAGCTGCATGGGAGAACCGGCTGCAGGTTGTGATATCAGGGGATGAGAATACACTAAAGGTTTGTGACAGCCCAGGATGCCGAGATAATGCCCATGTACAGTACCGGGTGAGTCTGGAGGACTTTATTTCTCTGTTATTCTAGAAAATCACAGATTGAGTCTGGATGCTGGAACATAGCAGAACTTTACTGACAAAGGGCCTCATTCAATTGCGATGTGGGCAATTGAATAGGGCCCTAAAGAAGCACATAGCATATTTTTATTAAAGAAGTTTTTAGTTAGTGAAAACCTTTCTTTTGGATAGATGCTTGCTAACAAAAAACTTCTTTAAAAAATATATGTTATGTGCTTATTTATGGCCCTATTCAATTAGGCAAATTGCAATTGAATGAGGGCCAAAGTGTATACGGTTGCATCTGAATGGACTCACAATAGAGAGATAAAAAGGCAGTCACAACCTTGCATATGTATGGGCTTAACACAAGCCTCATGGACTATCATAGATAGTTGTATCTGTCTATCTAATCATTAATGAAGAGAAAAATCTAAAAATGATCTACCTTGAACTATACATGAATTATATAGAACCATTGTATAAAACCCCCTTTTCACACCTCTCACAATGGGCTAATAGCTTAAGGAGCAACTGAGCGGATTCTAGACAAAACCCAATTGGGTATAAATTTTGAACTAATTAATTTAAAAGAAATATCAGTAAGTCACACTGCTAAAAAATCACCTAAAGCAGGTAAAGGAATCATAGATTCCAGAGTTATACCTCAGGGTAGAGATAAAGTTAAAGCAGTGGACAAGAAATTAAAGGAAATCTACTAAAAGGAAGAAGACAAAGTTTTCTATAATTTGGCAAAGAGAGGTGGAAAAAAGGGGGAGAGGGAGAGGGAGAGGAAGGGAGAAGAAAGTATAAGAGGTTTCTCTTTGAAAGTAAAGGCACTAAAGAGACTATACTATGACAGTAAACTGAAAACTTAAAACTAACCGCAGGATTGAGAAAGGTCACCTTTGGAATTGTTGTAAAGTGGTAAATGTTAAAATACGACAAGAAGGGAGAGGAAATGATAAATTGAGGCCCTGTATTGGAAATATATATATATTTGGGCCTACAACCTAACAGACTTCTACTAAGAGTTTCCTGTTTTTTAACTGTTATTGGGAATGTTAAGGACATTTTCAAAAGTAACTTCTATGAAGGAGTTAATGAGATCCATTCGAGGAGTGATAAGTAAAAAAAAAACACATCTTATATACCTTATATGATGGTTCCCTATTGAAACTTACAGTTTTTCTAAAAAGATTTGGATACAAGGATTATTGATGACTATTATGGAATTCTGTTAATTATAATTGACAATTTGGATTTCTCTTCCCACTGAAAACTCTGAAATCTGAATCTGTGTTAATTTACTCTTATTGATTTACAATGCTTGATGATAAATCTTGTTGGAAATGGTAAAGTAGGAAAAACAAATCTATTATGAGCCAGAGATATAGGAGGGAAGGCTCGCTGGAATAGATATGCACAAGGAACTTCTATAATTGGAGGAGACCTCAATATAATAATGAACTGCTTGTTGGATAGGAAATCCTCCAAGCATCCAGAATGTGACGCTAATACAAAAAGGAAAAATAAACAATTCATAAACAGTGTATTGAAATACAACCTTTATGAAACATTGAGGTTTTTATACACAAATCAAAGAAATTATTAGTTCTTTTCAGCTAGACACCACACTTATACAAGAATTGATTATGTTTTTACAGACGTTAAATCAATTTCAAAAGTATTGGAAGTTAAAATAGGACCAATTGATATTTCGGACCATGCTTTTGTTTTGGTAAAGCTTAAGTAGATAAAAATATTATTCCTTGTTGGAAAATGGATAATTCACTATTTGAGGATGAGGATAAAAGGGAAAAATTAAAAGAGGAAGTAAAGAGCTTTTTTGAAATCAACATGGGATCTGTTGACCAATAATCAACGCTGTGGAATGGACAAAAGGCCTTTATAAGGGGGATTCGGATTAACTGGAAGTGTATAAGGAAGAAACAAAGAGGAGCCACTCTAAGACAGCTGTATATTGATTTATATAAATGGGAAATACTGAACAAACAAAAACCTGATCTAGTTCCTCTAAGTAAAATTAAAGAATGTCAGGCTCAAATTAAAAAAATAAACCAAATGATTTCAGACAGATCTATATGTAAGATTCAACAAAGCTTTTATCACTATGGAAATAAAATCAGTAGACTACTAGCAAACAAAATCAAAAATAGAGTAACTAGGAAAAGAATAGAAATTTTGCACAGCAAGGCAAAAGTATTAATAACCCAGCAGATATTGCTATGGCATTCGCAAATTATTATCAAGAATTATACAATTTATAAGCAAACACACAATTTATAAAACCAACAACAGAAGAAATCCAGAGATTTCTGGATAAAATATCTCTTCCGTGTATTTCAGGGTCCTAATTAGAACATCTTAATAGACCTATTACAGTTACCCAGGTCGAGGAAGCCATCAAAGAGCTCAAATGTATACGTCACATGGACCAGACGGCTTCACCAATCTTTTTTATAAGGTATGTAAGCCTGATATATCTGAGCAATTAAAAAACCTTTTCAATGAAAAAAAAAATACAGGTAATACTACACGTGAGTTTTTATTTTCAGCTATTGTTCCAATTCCAAAAAGAAACAAGATAATTTAAAATGCAGCGGATATAGACCTATTTCCCTTTCGAATACGGACTTGAAACTATATTCAAAAATTCTGGCTACCCGAGTAAAAACTACAATTAAGGACCTAATTGTGAAATATCAGTACAGTTTTGTCTGGGGCAGGCAAGAAAGTGATAACTCTTGCAAATGAATAAATCTTATAGAATATGCTGTAAGAAATAATACTCCCACGCTGTTCGTATCCTTAGACGCAGAAAAAGCATTCGATAGGATAGGGTGGGAGTATACGTAACTTACATTAGACAAGTACGGATTTGGGGAATTTGGACGCTTACCTATAGGAGCTTTATATTAAAACCCTGAGGCAATGGTATTGAGTCCGGAATTTAGATCATGTAGATTTCCGAAAACAAACGGCACGAGCCAGGGGTGTCCTTTATCCCCTGTCTTATTTCCCGTATTAATGGAGCCAATGGGCGAATTAATAAGGTCCTCAAAGAATATAAAAGGGATAGAAATGAATAAAACAGAGCAGAAAATAGTCTTATTCGCAGATGGCGTAGTACTAATATTGACAAAACCCAATATTTTGATGAAATATCTACAAGAAACATTAAATGAATTTAGCTCTATTTCATACAGTAAGCTTAATTTAGAAAAAAAATGAAATATTAGATATGAATTTAAAACCTGAGATTATAGAAGTCTTGAAATCAAAACATCCCTTTAATTGGTCTAATGGTAAATTTACACACTTGGGAATACTTTATGACAAAGATATACAGAACATTATTGCATTAAATTATAAAAATCTATATGAAAAATGCTCTAACATTATACAAGATTGGAAGAAAAAAAACCTTTCCTTTTCAGGTAGAATAGCTGCTATTAAAAATGTCTTACCTCCCCAGATTTAACTATCATATAAGAAACATCCCAGTTTGCCTTCCTTTATACTGGAATAACAAGTTTCAATCTTTATTAGATAATTATATTTTGAATGGAAAAAAATCAAGAATTAAAAAGGATATTTTAATGAGAAACTTTACTAATGGAGGTATATCATATCCAGATCTTAAGTTTATACCACAATGCGATAATGCTCACCCACATAGTTAAGTGGATAGATCCATTTGCAACATACTCTTGAGCACAAGAAGAAGAGGTTAACATAAAAGATTATACATTAAAACACTTGATTTTTCTTGAAGTTTTGGCAAAAAATAAAAATATTGCTGACTCTTGGATAATTAAAAAAAGCTTTAACATTCTGGCATAAAATGAATAAAAAATTTGAGCTTGCTCCATATCCAAGTCCAATTATGTCAATTAAAGAACTAGAGAGAATATTACAGGTACCGATTTCATGTAAATGGACTAATAAAGGAATTGATACACTACAAAAACTTCATTTGGGGTCAGAATTGGCACCATTTGATTATTTTGTCAAAATATATAATATAGATAAAAAAGATTGGCTGGAATACTTGAGACTGAAAATGGCAATGAAAAAACATAACTTGTAGAAGAATTAACAAGTTTTGAAAAGTTGCTAGTACACAATAAAAAAAAAACATTTGATATCCAGATGCTTTGAAACTATTAGAGAAATTATTCACAAGGACAAAACAATGAATATGGAAATTTGGGAAGGATACTTAAAACTATATTTTCCTATAGAGACTTGGAAGAAATCTCTCTCCGTAACTAATAAATATGTTAAAAATTCAACTTTAAGAGAAGTCGAGTTTAAAATCCTAAATAGATGATATCTTGTCCCTGAGAAAATCAGACGATTCTTAGGAAACCTAGAACAAAATCTTTGCTGGAGGAATTGCGATACCCCAGGCTCCTTCCTGCATATATGGTGGGAGTGCCCAAGGATTTACACCTTTTGGATGGATTGTTTCCACAATATATCATAAATATTGGATATAACTATTAATCCGTCACCACAAATGGCTATCCTACATATAATGCCCCTGGTTTGAATTATCCATCTCAAGCTTTCATCTTGCAGATTTTTATAATTGCAAAATGGATGATAGCAATTTTATGGGACACAGTTCAGACTTATTAGAATCAAAAAGAATCCCGATCCCTCCATTCATCTCTGTAATCACCAACTTATTTTTCTTTTTTCCCTTCCACCAATCCCCCTTTTTTTTTTGTCATTATTAACGGTTACTTTTTCTTTGTCAGGGTTTCAATGTGTTTTTCATGTTTGGGTTTTAAAGAAAAGAAAAGGGGAAAAAGGGAAAAGAAAGGGAATTGTCGTTTACTGTTTGTTTTAATTAAAAACATTAAAAATATTTGAAATACCGTATATACTTGAGTATAAGCCAAGTTTTTCAGCCCTTTTTTTAAGGCAAAAAAGGGCCCCCTCGGCTTATACTCGAGTCACTCTCCCCCCTGTGTCTCTCTAACCCCCCCGTGTCTCTCTAACCCCCTCCATGTGTCTCTAACCCCCCCGTGTGTCTCTAACCCCCTGTGTGTCTCTAACCCCCTGTGTGTCTCTCTACCCACCCATGTCTCTTTCCCTCCCCCCTCCTCAACCTAAACCCCCCTCAACCCGCCTCCTCCACTTAAACCCCCCTAAATACCTCCCCCTCTCCCCTCACTTACCTGCTTGTGCTCCGGCCTCCGCTCCTTGAACCCGGCACCCGGTATATGCTAATGACACGGAACGCATGTGATGTCACATGTGCGCCGGTCGAAGGAGCTGAGGCCGGAGCACAAGCAGGTAAGTGAGGCGAGAGGGGGGAGGTATTTAGGGGGGTTTAGGTGAAGGATGGGGGTTAGGAGGGGGGTTGGGGTTGAGGGGGGTTGAGGGGGGAGGTTAAGGGAGTTTGAGGTTGAGGACGTGGGTTGGGGTTGAGGGGGGTTGAGGCTGAGGAGGGGGGTTGAGGTTGAGGAGGGAGGTTGAGGATGGGGGGTTGAGAATGAGGATGGGGGGTAGAGGAGTGGGTTGAGGATGGGGGGTTGCCGAGGAAGGTTGAGGAGGGGGTTGAGGATGGGGGGGTTGAGGAGGGAGGTTGAGGAGGGGGTTGAGGAGTGGGGTTGAGGAGGGAGGTTGAGGATGAGGAGGGAGGTTGAGGATGAGGAGGAGGGGTTGAGGAGGGGGGTTGAGGATTGGGGGTTGAGGAGAGAGGATGAGGATGGGGGGTTGAGGATGGGGGTTGAGGAGGGGGGGTTGGGGTTGAGGGGGGGTTGAGGTTGAGGAGGGTTGAGGTTGAGGAGGGTTGAGGTTGAGGAGGGGGTTGAGGATGAGGAGGTTGAGGAGGGAGGATGAGGATGGGGGCTTGAGGAGGGGGTTGAGGATGGGGGGGTTGAGGAGGGAGGTTGAGGAAGGGGTTGAGGATGGGGAGGTTGAGGAGGGAGGTTGAGGATGAGGAGGGAGATTGAGGAGGAGGGGTTGAGGAGGGGTATTGAGGTTGAGGATGAGGAGGTTGAGGAGGGAGGATGAGGATGGGGGCTTGAGGAGGGGGTTGAGGATGGGGGGGTTGAGGAGGGAGGTTGAGGAAGGGGTTGAGGATGGGGGGGTTGAGGAGGGAGGTTGAGGATGAGGAGGGAGGTTGAGGATGGGGGGTTGAGGATAGAGGATGAGGATGGGGCGGTTGTGGATGGGGGGGTTGAGGAGGGAGGATGAGGAGGGAGGTTGAGGAGGGGGTTGAGGATGAGGAGGGAGGTTGAGGAGGGGGTTGAGTATGAGGAGGGAGGTTGAGGATGAGGAGGGAGGTTGAGGATGAGGAGGGAGGTTGAGGAGGGAGGTTGAGGATGAGGAGGGAGGTTGAGGATGAGGAGGGAGGTTGAGGAATGGGGTTGAGGAGGGTGATAAGGGAGGGGGGAAGAGACACAGGGAAGGGGGAGGTTGGAAGAGACACATGGGAAGGGAGAGGGGAGAAGAGACACAGGGAAGGGAGAGGGGAGAAGAGACACGGAGAGAGAGGGGGGCACAGAGGGCACAAGAGGGACACAGGGGGCAGCACATTTCCCACCCTCTGCTTATACTCGGGTCACTAATTTTACCCAGTATTTTGTGGTAAAATTGGTGCCTCAGCTTATACTCGGGTCGGCTTATACTCGAGTATATGCGGTAATAAAAAAAATAAAATAACGGGAATACAATTTTAAGGCTGGGAATGCTGTACCTTCGGCGCTCATCGCAGGCCCCGCGCTGAGCTTCTCCCTCCGTCTACTGTACAATTATAAGGCTAGCAATGCTGTTTGCCATACAATGCGTGGCTATGGGCCCTCTGAGCATCTTCGGCGCTCATTGCAAGCCTCTCCCCCTGTGTAGTTTATAGGCCTTGCACTTGAGTGTTACTGTCTTGGTTTGTGGTACTGCCTTGGGTTAAGTGTTAGTGGCTTGGGATAAGTGTTACTGCCGTGTGTTAAATGTTAGTGTCTTGGATTAGGTGTTACTGCCTTTCTATAAGTGCTGCTGCTTAGGGCTATTTTTTACATCCTACGGGCTAGTTTTACGTCCTTGGCCCTCATTTTTCTCCTTTTGCGTTTTTTCGGCAGCCATTTTTTTCTTGGTGGATTTTTCGATCGTAAAAAAAAAACGTCAAATATGTCTCAAATTAACTTGCAAGCTGACTCACAGGTTCCCTGCCTCTCCCACTGTGCTGTGTGTGTAAGTTAATTTGAGGCATATTTGTTTTTTTTTCCATGTCTTTTCAGTTCAGTGGTTCGGCTGCTAAAGTCATAATTTTGGGAGTCGCACAGTGTATGTACGGGTTTCAGGCCTAAGTCGTACGGGTCATAAGTATTGCATGCTTCAACTGCTCGCCTTGCTTCATTGCAGCCTATGTCCCGCGTGCCTCATCTGCTTGCCTCGCTTCGCGAGGCTCGCAGTGCAATGAGCACCTCATAGCAGCCTAAGTCCTGAGTGGTCAACGGCTTGTCTCGCTGCGAGGTGCTCGCACTTGCTGCCATACGGGCTGCAAACAGCTTGCCTCGCTTTGCGAGGGTTTCGGTTGCGCCTAAGTCCTGCGTGCCTCAACTGTTTCAGCGCTCATTGCAGCCTAAGTCCTGCGTGGTCGACGGCTCGCTAAGTCTCTATGGGCCGCAATTGGACATGCAAAACGTGACCAACATTCTTGAACTGACAACTATATATGTGATTTTTGTATTTTTAATTTAGCCAAAAAAGCATATATATTTTCAGTTGGTTGATGTTTAGTTCTTTCTACAATATAATATTAACCTATTTAATACATTTCAGTGTTAGACAGACATGTGTTTTTGCCTAAATCCACAAGGCCCAGGCCTAGGGCAGCATATTTTCAGGGGACAGGCTGCCTAAAGATGTAGCACAGAACATTGAAATATATTTGTATATTCAAATGCATGTCAGTAATATTGCTGACTATAACTGTACCTGACACTCTCAGACATATATATATATATATATATATATATATATATATATATATATACACTTATGATTTGAGATATAGAAAGGGGAAAGGAAGAGTGGCAAGTGCGGAGTCAGGGGTACAAATCTGAATGTTTTTGAGCAGCATATAACTTAAATAAGCTCATGATATTAGCCTATATAGATACACCATTATTAAATGAACCTATGTAGATACATTAAGCTACTGTATATAGATATATACTGTATATACTCGAGTATATTAAGGCTAAATAGGCCCCCCTCAGCTTATACTCAAGTCACTCTCCCCCCCCGTTTCTCTCTAACCCTCCCTGTGCCTCTCTAACCCTCCCCGTGTCTCTCTAACCCCCCTGTGTCTCTCTAACCCCCCTGTGTCTCTTTCCCTCCCCCCTCCTCATTCTAAACCCCCCTCCTCACTTTACCCCTCTAAATACCTCCCCCTCTCCCTTTCCCCTCACTTACCTCCATCTGCAGCTGCTCCTTCGCTCCTCCATGCTCCTTCCTGCGTCGGGACCCGGCATATGCTAATGATGTGACGTCACATGCGCGCCACGTCATTAGCATTGGCCGGGTCAAGAACGCAGGAAAGAGCGTGGAGAAGCGGAGGAGCAGCTGCAGATGGAGGTAAGTGAGGGGAAAGGGAGAGGGGGAGGTATTTAGAGGGGTAAAGTGAGGAGGGGGTTTTAGGATGAGGATGGGGGCTTCTAGGATGAGGATGGGGGGTTTAGGATGAGGATGGGGGGGTTGAGGATGAGGATGGGGGGTTGAGGATGTGGATGGGGGGTTGAGGATAAGGATGGGGGGTTGAGGTTGAGGAGGGGGTTTGAGGATGAGTATGGGGGGGTTGAGGTTGAGGAGGGGGGTTGGGGTTGAGGAGGGAGGTTAAGGAGGGAGGTTGAGGAGGGGGGTTGAGGAGGGGGGTTGAGGATGAGGGAGGTTGAGGATGAAAAGGGAGGATGAGGAGGGGGCTGAGGAGGTGGTTTAGGCTGAGGAGGATGGTTTAGGCTGAGGAAGGTGGTTTAGGATGAGGATGGGGGGTTGAGGATGAGGAGGGATGTTGGGGCAGTTGAGGTTAAGGAGGGGGGTTGGGGTTGAGGTTGAGGAGGGGTTTGAGGAGGGAGGTTGAGGAGGGGGGTTGAGCATGAGGATGAGGAGGGGGCTGAGGAGGGTGGTTTAGGCTGAGGAGGGTGGTTTAGGATGAGGAGGGAGGATGAGAAGGGGGCTGAAGAGGATGGTTTAGGCTGAGGAGGGTGGTTTAGGATGAGGAGGGAGGATGAGAAGGGGGCTGAGGAGGATGGTTTAGGCTGAGGATGGTGGTTTAGGATGAGGATGGGGGGTTGAGGATGAGGAGGGGGGTTGAGGTTGAGGAGAGGGTTGAGGATGAGGAGGGTGGTTGAGGAGGGGGTTGAGGATGAGGAGGGGTTTGAGCAGGGAGGTTGAGAATGAGGAGGGTGATAAGGGGGGGGGAAGAGCCACAGGGAAGGGAGAGGGGGGAAGAGACACAGGGGAGGGAGAGGGGAGAAGAGACACAGGATAGAGAGAGGGGGGACACAAGAAAAGGGCACAAAAGAGGGGGACACAGAGGGCACAAGAGGGAAACAGGGGGCAGCACATTTCCCACCCTCGGCTTATACTCGAGTCACTCATTTTCCCCAGTATTTTGTGGTAATATAGGTGCCTTGGCTTATACTGGGGTCGGCTTATACTCGAGTATATACGGTAATTATTTTAAAGCAGGCGACTTCACATACTACTGGGAAGCAAATATGCTTGAACTAGATGACTTGTGGATAAAATAACTCAATGATATCATGAGCTAAATGGACTCTCAAATATAAATAAATTATAATGGAATATTCTTCCTTCAAATGTTACAGCTTAAAAATAAGCAAGCAGACATTTAATTTATAGAAAATAAATAAAAACACTGGCATTATGATGCCACAAAGGTGATAGTTATGGATGTTGGAACTGCCTTGTGGTAGGGGTAGGGTCATCACAAAGCTATGATCACAATAAAATAAAGGATCAACTGGACTACTGTATGTATTTAGATGACTCTGATTATGTCCTGTGCAAGTCCATTTTAGACTGCTTGTCAGCCTGTTGCTTGGGGGGTGATTCCTATAGAGGCTGACTTTTCATTTCTTTATATTATCAAGTGCTATTTAGAGAGCAGTTTTAAACAGAAGTGAATAAAGATCTGAATCCACAGTTCTTCCTACTTCTTCCAGGTTTCTATTCCTTTTTGGAACACAGACAAAATGTCCATCAGTATTAAAGCATAACAGAATACAATAGTTAAACTCTAAAGTCTATATTTATTTTTAACTGTAAAAAAAACTATTTTCAAGTCGAAAAAGCACATTATAAACATGAATCTACAGTGGTTCTAAGGACAACACAGACTTTGTGAGCAAAGCAACCCTTATCTACCAGCAATTTCTATGATTGTTTTTGTAGATGGAGTCCATCTTCCCTTATTAATAACAATATCCCACTGGAATAGACACTATCAGTATCTCAACATAGTCTTAAAATCCCCAATGTGATTTTAACTTCTTGAATGCTAGTATCCTGACCCTGCCATGTCTTGCTCTTAAAAAATAGTGTTTAAACATTGTTTCCTAATCTCTAGTGTCTGTGATTACCATGGAAACCACTTAGACTGCAGTGAGCTCAAGGGACACATCCATTTTGAAGTGCTGGATGCTCAGTTTCAATTGTTTGTATCAATTGTTTGTATCTCTTGAACTAAGCATCCTAGTATTGTAGAGCACTCTGTACGTCTTTTTCATTCATTCTATTAAAACAAAATAATAATAATAATAGAACCCATGTATGATTCAATCTATTGAGAAAGGTTGGGAAGCTGTAGGGTTAGTACCAGGGCAAACTAATAAATTCACTTATTCAGTAACTTGATCATTTAGGGGTGTGGTGTAAAAAGTCCAAGCCTGTTTTTATTATGTTATTTATGGAAAAAATAAACCATACTGCCTACTTGAATTTAAAGGGACATTGAACACAATTTTTTCTTTGATGCATCTGAAAGATAGTATTTGACAATGTACCATTGCATGTTTTCTATTTTCGCAACATAAGCTCTCAAAGCATTAAACTGATTATAATATCGGGAGACTTACAAGTCTGTAAGCTTTAATATAGCTTTATGACTCATACTTATCTGCCAATGAAATCTACAGACGTATGTATGCTCTGTGCACTTCCTGTTAGTTCCAATGAAGTTTAAACAATTTTTCTTTAAAAAAAATTCACACAAAACAACCCATTGGCAATGTTTAAATTGTGTTCTTATAAATGCATGAAAAAAATGTGTTCCATGTCTCTTTAATGTCCCATTTAGTGTCTCAATGTCTGTTATCTATAGAAAAATAAAGGCAAATATACACAATATACACATTGTAAGCTCTCACATATAAAAAAACACACAAACAAATGAAGGAAATGATTAAACTGATCATGTCTTCTACAATCCTGCTCAGAGAGGTTATCAGGAACAAATAGACTCAAAATAAGTCACATCACTCACCTCAAGGAAACACACTTACATGAAGGGCCTGGAGGCCACCCCAGCCTGCTGTGGTTGGAAGGAGGGCCCCTTGACCTGGCAGGACCGGTATGGAAGGAGGTGGCAAGCTGGGGGAGGCGGAGCCATTTATAGGCTGGTTTGGCGCTCAAATGTATCAGTAGTCCCCAAGCTAGCCATGAGGGAAGAGAGGCCTGCTGGTGCAGCTCCTTCAGCTCCTTCCCATAGGAACCCAGAGGACGGAGTGGTGGTGTGGAGAGTGCTGGGGGCACTAGGGAATATATGTGTTGTGCTGGCATGCAGCAAGGGCGCACCAGCCTGCGTTGTGGCTCTCGGCAAATGGGCAGGTGAGCCTGTGTAACCCTCTACCTCCTTCCCCGTACTTGCCTCGTGCATGCTGTGGTTAGGGACTCTGGGATACGGGGAGCTGCAGGCCGCAGTCGGGCTGCTCCTTCCTGGGGGCCTCGCCGGGAGTGTGTGCACCATGTCGGGGCCTCAGTGCAGCAAGCAGTGCCAGGGGATCTGGCGAGTATAATGAGTGTGGGTCGTGTTGTGTGTTGGCCCGCTGCCAGGATGCATGCAGCTCAGGGGGAGTTGAATGCACCAGGCTGCTTCCGGCTCCCACGTGGTGGCTGCGGGGGTAGGCTGGAGTCCCTCAGATCATGAGAGTGGTTGGATATAGGCATGCCATACAGCGCAGGGTTGCTGACAGCCTGCAGGGGGGTGCTTATGTCTCAAAGTATACATGTACATTGTGAGTTGATGTCATGGGGGACAAACATATAAGACATAGGCTCCTGTATTTCCAACGATTAGGATGAATGGGTCTGGGTTCCCCCATCATTTTACCTGGTATGTCCATTCCCCCGCCCTTTTTCATTGGGGTGTTGTGACATGGGTGGGGGCTCCCCGCCATCCCCCTCCAGTTTTGGGTGGTTCACCTGCACTCTGTGACTCTGGGGTAATTGGACAGCTGTGTCCTAGAGATAAATAGTTAGTATCAGAGAGATAGGTGTGCAAGTGATTTGCCTGGGACATAGATGTGTCTTGAACTGGAGCTGTAATGAGATAGTAGCCTGTGATAGAGCACTGCAGTTATACTGTGTGCAGGCTGTGTAGGGTTATAGTGGGGTAACAGTGTGTGTGAGGTTCAGTCTATTTTATGGAGCAATGTCAGGTGGTACTCTAATCTGGAGGTGCGCCTGTGTGTGCCATTTTGAACCCCCTTCCTGCTCTCTGATGGCAGTAACTCCATGCTGACTAGGAGCTGCAGTGAAGGAAAATGGATCAGCATGGTGCTGTCCATGAGGAATTAATTAGGACGGGATGGCTTTCTGGTACCCGAACCCCCCCGTTTCTACGGCGCACCTCAGACTGGACAGGGGGGGAGGACGAGCAGTTTTCTTGGGCACGGGACTCGTGTTGGCACGTGAGTGGTGGAATGGCAAGATTGGGGGTCCTCGGAAGCACAGGACCCAGAGTGAATGTCCCACGAAGGTGGGGCGTCAGGTAGTAGATACGACTGCCCGAAAACGGGACGGGCTCATACTACCTTACGTAGCGAGGTATGGAGCAGAAAGTGGAAAAGGGGAACAGGATGTACGGCAAAGGGATGGCAGGTGACTGGTAGCCTTTTCCCAAGGGCCAGAGATACAACGGTTCAGTAGGGAGCTCTGGGCTCAGTGAAAGCCTTGGGGTCTGTGCAGCTATATCTCTGTCCGGGGGTCTGACGGTAGGGAGAGGTTGGTTGGTATACAGACAAGGCATTGTGGCCTCAGGTGCCTGTTTCTTGAGCTCCAAAGGGTGATTGTGTGAAAATATGACCGGTCTTCGATCCTAAGGCTTATCATGTGACCGTGTGGCGGTATACCACAGGGATGGAAAGAGGTCTGTGACAAATGTGAAGCCTTGAGGTTCTGCACCTGCCAAATTTCCCTGTGGGGAGAGGGAGGGAGAGGTAGGGAGAGGGTGGCTGGTAAACAGACAAGGTATATCAACCTCGGAGGAGTGGTCCTGTGATCCAAGGTGATTAGTCTGCCATATACGCAGCGGCCAAGATTGACCAGGTGGAGGAAGGGAGGTAGTTCGCAGTGCAACAAGCACACCGATGCTCCTTCTTAGTGGTGATAGGAAGTTCTTGGGCCGGAAAGCATATTTGGTGGATCACTGGTACGGAGGAGGTTTGTGACATGTGGGTGGCAAGAGATTGGTTGGAAAACAGAAAAGGTATGTCAACCTCAGATGACTGGTTGGGCGAAACAAGGTGATCATGTGACCATTTGGCTGCGACGGTCCAAGACAGAGCAGGTGGGTGAAGGGGGTAGTTACAGTGTAACAGGGACAGTGATCACTCCCCCTTCATGGATTACGGCTCCCTTGATCCGAAGCACGTAGTTGGTCTTGCACCTTTCCTTCCTTGAAAGAGGATTAGTTTTCCATGATCATAATTCTACGGCAGACAGCGTTTGGGCGTATTCCGCATTGGAACTTGGTATCCACTTGCTTTGCGCAAAAGCAGCCACTGTAACAGCCCTCGGGCTTTAAGAGAATGCGGTTTGGAGAATTAGAAGGTTGTGTGCTGTGAGGTCATTGGCCATGGGTAAAACTTACCAGGTAGGCGCTCTGCCTCAATTGCAAATCATGGCCCACAGCTGGGGCTTGGCCCCAGTTCGGATGGAAGGGCAATTAGTGTTCCTGGAATGGGTAATGACATCAGTCTGAGGTGCATGTAGCGAGTGGCACTTCCCGCTTCCTACCTTGGTATTGACCCAAGTGGTAGTAATGATCCTAGTAACATACCTGTCAAGCAACAGGTAAGATCCTACCCTACGGTGGTACGGATGTTATAACACGGTAGGCCCTGGATGAGGCTTCAGGGCATAGGGCCTACTGTCTCTGGCCAGGCTCCTCCCCTCACGTGGTTATGTTTATTTATTAATAGTTATGGTTATTATGTCTATTTGTGTTTACCAATAAACGCTGTGGCCAGTCTTCCTCCCAAGAAGTAGTCTGTGTCTAATCATTATATTTAGCCCATAAAGTAGTCTGTGTCTAATCATTATATGTTAGAGGTAATTGTGTTTAACCCATATCCGTACATACCAACTGGTCCTTGCTTAGGTTATGCTCACCTCACTCTAACTCACCACAAACATGCAATAATTGCACATATCAACCATATCAATGAGTACAGATAAATCTCATTAAATGTATCTTTGTCGATATGACCTTAATTAAATTGCCCTAAAAAAAGGAAAACACCAGTGATGGTCACACCTTCTCACAGTTAAGCCCCAATATACATCCCTCTAATCTATGTTGATGGCTGTCAGGCTGTCAGTCAACAAAGTATTTTGGCATTAATAGTCCAGTATGTATGATATTGCTGTGATGTATTTTTACTTGCAGGGTGTAGCTCTGTGAACTCCCAAATTGCATTCTGCATAACATCTAATGACTGGAGGTTTCAATTATAAATACATTAATCAGCTGGCTACAGTGTGGCTAATATGAAAACTCCTAAATTACAGTGCCTTGCAAAAGTATTCAACCCCTTGGCTTTTTTCGTGTTTTGTTGCCTCACAACCTGGAATTAACATGAATTGTTTGAGGATTTGCATCATTTAATTTACAGAACATGCCCAAAACTTTGAAGATGTTTTTTTTTTATTGTGAAGCAAACAAAAAATAGGACAAAATTACAGAAAAAGTCAATATGCATAACTATTCACCCCCTTAAAGTCAATACTTTGTAGAGCCACCTTCTGCGGCAATCACAGCTCCAAGTCACTTTGGATAAGTCTCTATGAGCTTGCCACATCTTACCACTGGAATTTTTTACAATTCCTCCTTGCAAAACTGCTCCAGCTCCTTCAAGTTGGGTGGTTTGCGCTTGTGAACAGCAATTTTTAAGTCTGACCACAGATTTTCTATTGGATTGAGGTCTGGGCTTTGACTAGGCCATTCCAACACATTTACATGTTTCCCCTTAAACCACTCAAGTGCTGCTTTAGCTGCCTTAAACCGGTAATTCAGATTAACAAAACATTGAATTTAAGGCTGTAATGAAACAAAATAGGTAAAAAGTCAAGGGGGTTGAATACTTTTGCAAGGCACTGTAGAAATATTTTATTAGCTGTCTCTGTGTAATAATTTGCTAGTATAATTAAACAGCTTCCAATGAGCTCCAATTGAATTTTCTCAATGACTGCTTTACTAGGCGTAATAAAATCAGGTACAAAGCAAGTTATATTATTGCATAAGACCATGGGTGGTGTTACCGCTGTTACAAGTGGTGCAGTGCACCGAGGGCCAGTTCTAGAGGGGCCCAGTACCATTTTTTATTTATTTGATTTTTTTATTTACATTTATTTTTTATTTTACCCTGAGGGGCCCAGATCCCCGTCCCCCCGAGCTTCCCTATCCCTCTTGAGCCCACTGTCCCCCTCTGACTCCACAGATGTTCCATCTTTATTATTTGTTCTTTACCAGTAGTTCAGTATTGCAAGCCCACCCCCTGCTGCCGTGTCTTTTTGGTGCAGGGAATTGCGAATTACGTCACGCATACGTGATATAATTTGGGATTACCGGCCCTGAAGTGAAGACACGTAAGACTTAATAAAGAGCAGTTAATTCTCGAAAGCTTGTCATAATAAATTAATATGTTTGTCCAATAAAAAATGCATCACCATATACTGCAATACTCTGATTATTCAACTAGATTACTGGACAATCACAGCAACCTCACTTTTAATATATATACAAGCAAATTGCCCATCAAAAAATGATGGCAATACAATTTGAAGCCATGTCAATGCTGTTTGCCACACAATGTAAGTATTTTGTTCCTCTGAGGACCTTTGCCGCTCATTGCTAGCCTCTCCCCTCATGTCCTTCAAGTTTCCTGCTTTGCAACGATCACCTTCGGTGCTCATCGCAAAGACAAATATATAAGTACAGTCTAAAATGTTTTTAGTACAGTGAATTAATAAATTAATATGAATTAATAAATGAATATACTTCTATGTAAATATAGAATACATATATATTTAATATGCAGCAATCAATATCCTGAAGAGCTAACAACCTATTTGGATTTTCCTGCATCTGAAGATGTACAGTTGGACTGTTGACTGTTAAGGAGAAAGTGTCAGCAATGTGGCAAGTGTGCAGTGTAAATAGACTTCATGCGCGAGGCTAAACCGTTTGTTTAGGCGTGCAAAGCGCCATTTTAGAATCGTAATGTTATTATTTGCATTTTAATGTAGTAAAATGGCGTCTTTTTTCTATTTTGTACTTGGCTCGCGAGCATTTTCCGTCCGTTGTAATGGTATATTTAGTATCTCCTACGTTCCTGGCTAACTCGTACGTGCCTGACTGGTGATTTGCACGCCCCGGTCTCCTTTAGCCTCGTTTTCATTTTTTTGTCTGCCATTTTTTTTTTTCGCTTAGCCGATTTTCGAGTGCCGAAACTTGTAAATTTCGGATTAAATTTGCGTGTAACCTCACTACCAGGTGTCCTGGCTTCCACCCAAGGTTTTATTTTTTATGCCCACGAGATTGCGAGGTTGCTCCTTCGGTCTCCTGTAGCCTTGAGTGCCGAAACTTGTAAATTTCGGATTAAATGTGTGTGTAACCTCACTACCAGGTGTCCTGGCTTCCACTCAAGGTTTTATTTTTTATGCCCACGAGATTGCGAGGTTGCTCCTTCGTTCTCCTGTAGCCTTGTTTTCATTTTTTTCGTATGTCATTTTTTTCTCGCTTAGCCGATTTTCGGTTGTGAAAAAATGCGAAATATGGCTCGAATTAACTTGCAACCTCACTCACAGGCATCCTGACTTCCCCCCTGTGCTGTGTTTTAATTTGTGGCATATTTGAGGGGGGGGGGGTTGTGTTTCTCGAGTGCCGCGGTTTGACTGTTAAATTTGTATTTTTGCAGGTTCCTTTTTTTTTTGTGGGGTCCGGATTTTTTCAGTGATCCGGATTTTTGCAAAGTGTTACGGGACATATTTTATTTATGCAATTCTTTCAAACTGCTACGCGCCTCACACTGTAAAATGGATAATTGAGATTTCTGTTGATCTGTAGTCCCGCAGGTCGTACGTATATGTACTGTATATAATTTAATTTATGATGGGCAAAAGAGCAATAGAAGCTCTCCACGGTACCGTACTACAGCAAATAAATAGTACATTTGGTTTTAGATTTGAATGTCTAAAACAAGTTAAAAAAAATTGCATTCTGGGAACCTTGGCAGGCACAGCAAATGCGCCCACAAAGGCTTCGCTGTTGCAATCTATTACCATTTTAAACATAGCATCCTTTAAGCATTTGCCTGCTGTAGCACACAGTTTTGAGCTTAACGCTACCCCGATGAGCGCTGATTCGTTTTGGTGCTCCTTTACCTTCTAACTCCCTGCTCAGTGCTAAATAGTGCGATTGTGGGTTTATTATGTGCCAAATCCTTAGTGCCATAGAGCTCTCTTTCACCTTATTTCCGTATTAACCAAATTATTAAAGTGTAATATTGAGAAATCATGGCATCATAATGCTCCTGGATTACAAAACAGGGAATAACTAGAATTTTCAAATCTTATAATGGCATTCAAAAGAATAAATCTTAGTAATTTAATGATGTAAGTTATTAACACATTTTCCATTTTCTCTAGTCTTCATAACCTCTGATTTTACATATATAGTAAAAAATAAAATGTTTCATATTCTTTGGAAATTGCTTATTTTAATAGTTGTGCTTTTTAATCTTACATTATTATGTAAATAAGCAGCCTAAACTGACATAGCCTTAAAGTTCATTTAAAATGTTCAGCGCAGAAAAGCTCACAGCTCATTTCACAGCCTTTAGTGATGATAAAAGTGACAAGAAAAACAAACATGTATTTTGTATTGGGGCTGAATTCCCAAAAGATCTCTGCCAGAAATGGAATATACTACAGAAGGGCTGGAAACTTCTCATTGTACGTTAGAAAACAAATACTTGTATTGGAATTATTCAGGTACAGAAAAAGGTCTGCAACACCACTGTAAATAATGCTTTTTGAAGCAAATGCTTTTATGTTGCTTGTGTTATCAACAACAGGCAAAGACGAGATTGTAAAGGGAATTAAATTGGTTTTAAATGATCACCTTAAAGGAGTTTCTTGTTATAAATTAACATTTGTGATGGTGCTTTGCTTTCATTTTAGGCTGAAACGACACACTACTAGATGAGACAGTCAACCATGATATTTAAATAACACAACGCCATAGAGTGTACTAAAAAGATGGCAGAATACAGATAAACCAGTGCACCTTTTTTTATGTACTAACTGTTAGTAAAAACCCACAGCTGGAGATTAAAATACATATGTCATTTCTGTGCTGCACCTCTTTGGTTTAACACCGTTAAATGATTCTATATATATTTGCTAAAAGTGAGTTTACATAATTGTGTGATAAAAATGCACTAATTACCCACACATATCCTTGCAAGGTTTACTGTAAATTGTGATATGGTTCTCTATATTTACAAAGAATAAGGTATCTACATCCCTAGGATGGACCTCCTTCCAGGCTTTTAGAAAGCAGCGTGTATTCTATATTTACATAGAATAAGGCATCTGCATCCCTATGATCGACCTCCTTCCAGGCTCCTAGAATACAGCTTGTATTCTATATTTACATAGAATAAGGCATCTGCATCCCTATGAAGGACCTCCTTCCCGGCTCCTAGAATACAGCTTGTATTCTATATTTACATAGAATAAGGCATCTGCATCCATATGAAGGTTCTCCTTCCAGGCTCCTAGAATACCGCTTGTATTCTATATTTACATAGAATAAGGCATCTGCATCCCTATGAAGGCCCTCCTTCCAGGCTCCTAGAATACAGCTTATATTCTATATTTAAATAGAATAAGGCATCTGCATCCCTATGAAGGACCTCCTTCCAGGCTCCTAGAATACCGCTTGTATTCTATATTTACATAGAATAAGGCATCTGCATCCCTATGATGGACCTCCTTCCAGGCTCCTAGAATACAGCTTGTATTCTATATTTACATAGAATAAGGCATCTGCATCCCTATGAAGGACCTCCTTCCAGGCTCCTAGAATACAGCTTGTATTCTATATTTACATAGAATAAGGCATCTGCATCCCTATGATGGACCTCCTTCCAGGCTCCTAGAATACAGCTTGTATTCTATATTTACATAGAATAAGGCATCCACATCCCTATGAGGAACCTCCCCCAGGCTCCTAGAATACAGCTTGTATTCTATATTTACATAGAATAAGGCATTTGCATCCCTATGATGGACCTCCTTCCAGGCTCCTAGAATACAGCTTGTATTCTATATTTACATAGAATAAGGCGTCTGCATCCCTATGATGGACCTCCTTCCAGGCTCCTAGAATACAGCTTGTATTCTATATTTACATAGAATAAGGCATCTGCATCCCTATGAAGGACCTCCTTCCAGGCTCCTAGAATACAGCTTGTATTCTATATTTACATAGAATAAGGCATCTGCATCCCTATGAAGGACCTCCTTCCAGGCTCCTAGAACACAGCTTGTCTTCTATATTTACATAGAATAAGGCACCTGCATCTCTATGAAGGACCTCCTTCCAGGCTCCTAGAAAGCAGCTTGTATTCTATATTTACATAGAATAAGGCATCTGCATCCCTATGATGGACCTCCTTCCAGGCTCCTAGAAAGCAGCTTGTATTCTATATTTACATAGAATAAGGCATCTGCATCCCTATGAAGGACCTCCTTCCAGGCTCCTAGAATACAGCTTGTATTCTATATTTACATAGAATAAGGCATCTGCATCCATATGAAGGTCCTCCTTCCAGGCTCCTAGAATATAGCTTGTATTCTATATTTACATAGAATAAGGCACCTGCATCCCTATGATTGACCTCCTTCCAGGCTCCTAAAATACAGCTTGTATTCTATATTTACATAGAATAAGGCATCTGCATCCCTATGATGGACCTTCTTCCAGGCTCCTAGAATACAGCTTGTATTCTATATTTACATAGAATAAGGCATCTGCATCCCTATGAAGGACCTCCTTCCAGGCTCCTAGAATACAGCTTGTATTCTATATTTACATAGAATAAGGCATCTGCATCCCTATGATGGACCTTCTTCCAGGCTCCTAGAATACAGCTTGTATTCTATATTTACATAGAATAAGGCATCTGCATCCCTATGAAGGACCTCCTTCCAGGCTCCTATAATACAGCTTGTATTATATATTTACATAGAATAAGGCATCTGCATCCCTATGATGGACCTCCTTCCAAGCTCCTAGAATACATTTTGTATTCTATATTTACATAGAATAATGCACCTGCATCCCTATGAAGGTCCTCCTTCCAGGCATTAGAATATAGCTTGTATTCTATATTTACATAGAATAAGGCATCTGCATCCCTATGAAGGACCTCCTTCCAGGCTCCTAGAATACAGCTTGTATTCTATATTTACATAGAATAAGGCATCTGCATCCATATGAAGGTCCTCCTTCCAGGCATTAGAATACAGCTTGTATTCTATATTTACATAGAATAAGGCACCTGCATCTCTATGAAGGACCTCCTTGCAGGCTCCTAGAAAGCAGCTTGTATTCTATATTTACATAGAATAAGGCACCTGCATCTCTATGAAGGACCTCCTTGCAGGCTCCTAGAAAGCAGCCTGTTGTGCTCCTACAAATGTTTTCCAGGTTCCCATGTTTTAGATATTGTAATATTCTTCTCCACCCCTTTGTATGTGTATATCTGTGTGTGTAAGTATATCCACAAGCACATATATAATGTATATGACATATGTATGTGTATATATAAAAAAAATACATTATTAAGCCCATCTGCATGTCTAAAAGGAGAGGACATGCAAATGAGAATGCAATGTACTTCACTCTTTTAATCCAAAAATAGCAATTTTATACATTGCTTCCTTAAAGCATATGCCTGCTGTATTAAACAGCTTTTAAGCAAAGCACCAGGTTGGATTTTACACAAACCAAGAATCACTCATATACAGAACTGTTTCAAGCTTTTGGCTATCATCAGTATGAGGCAGATTCTGGTTCCTGCAGTAGATTTTGTAGTATTGGGTATTCCACAACAATCATTTAGTGTATGGTGAGCACTAGAATGAGAAAAGCTCTCCACCGTACAGAGTACAGAAAACGAATAACACATTAATAAGCCCATTTGCATGTCTAAAAGGCAAGGACATGCAAATGAGAATACAATGTGCCTCACTCTTTTAATCCAAAAATAGCAATTTTATACATTGCTCCCTTAAAGCATATGTCCGTTGTATTAAACAGCTTTTAAGCAAAGCACTGATGATAGACAAAAGCTTGAAACAGTTCTGTATATGAGTGATTCTTGGTTTGTGTAAAATCCAACCCGGTGCTTTGCTTAAAAGCTGTTTAATACAGCGGGCATGTGCTTTAAGGGAAGACGTTGGAAAAACTATCATTTTTAATTCCTGAGTGAGAGATATAGAGGAAAATGAGATTTATATCCCAACCCACCCATTGATACAACTTGTATGAATGACTTTTTATCATTAGTTTCCTCTGAATTATCAGAAACAAAAAAATAAAGTGTAGTTGATATCACTGAAATCGAAGATAAAAAAGTCATTGACTTTAGTGAAAATAATAAGACCCCAGGATCTGATGGGATCCCTGTTGAATTTTACAAGACCTTCTTGGATTTAATAAAATGTAATTTGATGGACATTTGTGAACATTGTTTGTCAGGGAAAGAAATCCCTCCTGATTTAAAAAAAGGTGTTATTGTTTTAATCGCTAAGGATGATCAGAAATAAAATTTAAAAAACTGGAGGCCAATAACACTTTTAAATTGTGATTTTAAAATTGTTACTAAACTGTTAGCCAATCGCTCAAAAGGGGTTATTGATTTTGTTATAGCGGAAGAGCAAGTGTGCGCAGTACCTGGGAGAAGCATTTTAGATGAGTTGTTTTTAATTAGAGATAGTCTTTTACGTACCATTTTAAGAGAACAATCGGTGGTCCTGCTTAGCCTAGACTATGAGAAAGCATTTGATTCAGTGTCTCATTCTTACTTGTTCTCAGTTTTACAAAAAATGAATTTTCCTAAAAAAATAATCAAAGTCTTTAAAGAATTTTATAGAGACAGCAGAAGCCAAATTCATACTAATGGTTTTAGCAGTGAGAATATTTTAATTCAATCAGGAGTGAGACAAGGGTGCCCATTGTCCCCGATTCTTTTTATCTGTGCACTTGAACCCCTTTTAAATAAGATTTGGAGCGATAAACTTATCAGAGGGATTTTTATACCCAGTTCAAAAGGACAACAGCTTAAAAGCATAGCATACTGTACAAGGTATGCCGTGCATGCCGTGTGTACATCACACACTTCGATCCAAAGGGTTCTTTTATGGGCAAACATATTTTCGTCCACTTCTTTGAAATTACATATCTTAAAAAGCGAGTACATGAATTTTGGCAAGTGAAAGGAGGCCTTGCCAACAAATAATCCGTGGTGAAAGACAAAGTTTACATTTTAGGTGTGTTGCTTGATCAAAAATGTACAGGCCAAGCCAATTATTAACAAAAATTTGGAAAATAATTTTTGGGAAATTGCGTGCCTTATCATTAGAGGGAAAAGTTTTAATTGTTAAATCTGTTTTATTACCCATTATCTTGTTTTCTAACTCTGTGTTTCCCCCCAACATTTTTTGTTTGAAACATTTTAAAAAGCCGCTTTTTAAATTTTTATGGAATTTAAAGATGGAGAAGCTAAGTAGATAAAAGGTCTGTCGCAAGAAATACCTGGGTGGTAAAGGTTTTCCAGATAAATTGTTCACCTCTCATATGTGAATTGGGCAATATTCCCACAATACATTTTAATATGATGTTGTATGGACAAGGTTTAAATAGGCAAAATGGAAAACATAAAGTAGCTTGGCAGTTTTTAAATACTGTCAAAATATCCTTATGAAAATTTAGAAACTGGTTCTTTTAAAAAAAAGAACTTTCACCACATGACTATTTGGGTTTTATCCTAGCAAACATTTATACATATGTTTTATTGGATAAGAAAAAATACCGTATTTATCGACGTGTAACACGCACCGGCGTATAACACGCACCTCATTTTAAGAAGGAAATTTCAGGGAAAAATAAATACATTTCAAATAAAGAACTTTGAAGCAAAATCCTCAACCTCCCTCCTCATCCTCAACCTCCTCCTCAACCTCCCTCCTCATCCTCCCTCCTCAAACCCCCCATCCTCAACCCCCTCCTCAAACCCCCTCTTCCATACCCCCATCCTCAACCCCCCTCCTCATCCTCAACCTCCCTCCTCATCCTCAACCTCCCTCCTCATCCTCAACCTCCCTCCTCAACCTCCCTCCTCAACCTCCCTCCATCCTCAAACCCCCTCCTCAACCTCCCTCCTCATCCTCAACCCCCTCCTCAACTTCCCTCCTCATCCTCCCTCCTCAACCTCCCTCCATCCTCAAACCCCCCTCATCCTCCTTCCTCAAACCCCCTCCTCAACCTCCCTCCTCATCCTCAACCCCCCTCCTCATCCTCAACCTCCCTCCTCATCCTCAACCCCCCTCCTCATCCTCAACCTCCCTCCTCATCCTCAACCGCCTCCTCAACCCCCCCATCCTCAACCTCCCCCTCAACCCCCCTCCTCATCCTCCTTCCTCAACCCCCCTATCCTCAACCCCCCTCCTCAACCTCCCTCCGCATTCAAATCCCCCTCCTCATTCTAACCCCCCCCTCCGGGGGCACCCGGTATATGATAATGACGTGGAGAGCATGTGACGTCACATGCGCGCCGGGTCAAGGAGCGGAGCGGAGGCCGGATCAGAAGCAGGTAAGTGAGGGGGAGGTATTTAGGGGGGTTTAGGTTGAGGAGGGGGGGGTTAGAATGAGGAGGGGGGTTAGAATGCGGAGGGAGGTTGAGGAGGGGGGTTGAGGATAGGGGGGTTGAGGAAGAAGGATGAGGAGGGGGGTTGAGGGGGTTTGAGGCTGGGGGGTTGAGGAGGGGGTTTGAGGAGGGAGGTTGAGGATGGGGGGTTGAGGAGGGGGTTGAGGATGAGAAGGGAGGTTGAGGATGAGGAGGGGGTTGAGGATGAGGAGGGAGGTTGAGGATGAGGAGGGGGAGGGAATATCGGCGTATAACACGCACCTATCATTTGCCCCCTATTTTCCGGAAGAAAAAGTGCGTGTTATACGCCGATAAATACGGTACTTTATTTTAGCATGTGACTTAGGCAATAGGTTTTCTTGGTGATTTTATGCTTGTATTAATATTTTTTTTCTTCAGTTTTAGAATCGAAACTCCACTAAGGAGGGACAAAGGAGAGGGAGATGAAGGGACATTGTAGTCAGCTGAAGAAGTTTCTAGGAAGAAACATGGAAAGCTGATAAGGGCGAGCGAGGGACAATCAGCCAAAGAGGCTTTCATTTTATGCTTTTGAAAGTTTTATATACAAAAGTGCTGTTTTTTTCTTGCCCCCAAGTTTCAATTATCAACTATGTAATCTACTTTTACTGTGTGCAGTAAGATGTTTTTAATTTACATGTATATTTCTGTCTTTTACTGTGAAACAAAGTCTATTTTATGGATTTTATTTAAATATGTATTTATACTTTGAAAATTGTTTGCATGACAAATAATGTTTTTTCAAGTTTTATGTATATTAACATGATTTTATTATTTATGACTTGATTCTATTAAAAATATTTTAAAAAATCAACAGTTTTAGTACAGTTAATATAACAGTTAACATCTGATTGTATTTCATTCAAATGATACTCAGGGCTTGTAGCCAGTTTAAGATGATGGAGTATGGTACAAGAGGTTGGGTGGTTTTTACTTCAGTTTTAGTTATTGTATTGTCAAGTAAAATAACTTGATGTATGCTTTTTTATGTTTTACTTCAATCAGTCTACCTGTAGGAGCATTTAGCCTGTGTATTGTTGTAAAAATGTATTCAAATATAGTATTGTTTTCCCCATTACTTTTGTTTTTCTTCAGTCATGTCCGTCTCTCTGTGACCCTATGGACCACAGCACATCAAGCACATCTGTCTGCCACTACCCTCTGAGCTTCCTGAAGTTCATGTTCATTGCTTCAATAACCTCACCTATCAATCTCCTCCTCTGTCGTCCCCTTATTCGTATGTCTTACATTTTTTCCACCATCGAGGTCTTCTCTGGGAAATCCTGTCTTCTATGCTGAATTGTTCTTTACTGCTTGTTTATCTATCCCTCTCGCTATCACCCTCTCTTTCTCTATCCCTCTCTCTCGATACCTGTCTCTCTCTATGGGATAATTTTTGTCTATTTCTATGAGCTGCCACGGCTATATCATCCCATCATAAGAATAGTGAGCAGAATCAGCACCACCTCACCCTCATCAAGATAATACGTGGGTGGGTGTAGTATGTGTCAGTGGGCAGGGCCTACAGAGGTAACATGTTGTGAAGGAGAGAAGTTTCTACTTTTGAGCGGAGTCATTTTAAGGGAAGGGGCCAGGTCTCTGCCTTCCGCCCCACCAACTTGGAAAGTAACCAGCCGCCACTGGGTATATGTATACATTTATTAACAGGTACATATGCATTATATTTATTACGGTTTTAAATTAATCTATGTTAATTTGAATTATGTAAGTAAAATTAGTTTTTAATGGAAGAGGTTTGTGTGCTATACGATCATACTTATTTATTTTATTAAAGGCAGCAATTTAATAAAGTGATGCTTTCCTGCTAGAGGGACAAATTACACTAACAGCTTCCCTGTCATTTTGTAAGTGGAGGAATATAAAATTATAATATTAAAAGGTAATGTGAGAGGCAAAATGGCAGCTCTTATACTTAGCAATATGAATGGCAAAATAAAGTAAGCCCACAATATTTCATGTTTCACTAAAATATTTATTAACAGTACAGAAGATATTCTTTTTAATTCCAAAGTCAAAATGGTCCTTTAACAGATTTAATTAAATTTTGTTTAAATGAGCATCTATAATATGTATGAAAGTAATCTAACAAAAAATGCTAATCTTCACTCACTATTTTCTCTTGATAAATGCATTGAGTTTGAATGGACAGCTCTCCTTCCAATGCACACATACACAGCTGACACAGTACGTACATATTTACATGCAGTGTCATGGCCCCTGTAGGGAAAAAAATTGGGTAACAGCTGCAATAGCCAATTAGTTGGATGAAGGATGTTTGTTGTTCATTGTTCTCATTCAACAGCTTGACAGAAGTCTTTTATATAACAGTGGATAGACACGAATGGCTGATATATTTGAGTTTAAGGTTTTTATTGTTTTATTTTTTTAGACGCACATCTTTATAGTTATAAATTGCAGGGGCAAGACAAATTACACTGGCTTGTACTTCTGCACGTTGATTCTAGTTGGGGATACCTTTTTTAAGTAAAACATATATATATATATATATATATATATATACATACATATATATGTATATATATATATATATATATATATATATATATATATAAAAATAGATATATAGTAATTAAATAGTATGTTTGTGCTCACATTTGAATGTCTAAAATAAGTTAAAAGACGTATTTCTTGCTCAGAATTCCAAGTAATACAGTTATTGCACTTCATTCGGGGAACCAGGGAAGGGACATGCAAATGTGCCCACAAAGGCTTCACTCTAATCTAATAGATTAAATAGATTATTTATATTGGCTAACTGGAAATGCAAACTATATTTACTAAGGTGAAAAAAGGCACATTCAGACACTGGTATGCTACAGGACAATTTCTAAACTATGAAAGTTTATATTCATAAGTATAATAACACAGGTAAAGCAGAGGAATAAGTGGGAAGCTGGAAAAGACAAATATAAAATGTTAAAATATTTTCTCAGATCTATGCTTTGTAAGATACAAAAGCTCTATTCCCAATATACATTCACCTCATAATACAGCAATGTCTTATACTATTTAAAAACTCTTATAGGCCACTGAGATCAGACTGAGTATGAAAGAGTTCCTAAAAATAATGAAAGCTGCTAAAGTCCAAGGTCCCTAGTGTTTCTACATCTGAAGTAAGACGCTCATCTAACTGTACACTGGAATGTACTGTAATAACACATATTCAAATGTAGATTGGCAGAATAAAACTAAGAGCTATTTGGATATATTTATGATAACAAGTCCATATTTTATTCATTTTTCATTTAGCTGATTAAGTCAAGACATCTCATCATAGTATTGGGAAACATATTAACTTGGTAGGTATAGCTCTAATAATGAATTGGTTTTATTCCCATGTCAACTTCTCACTTTATAAAAATCCCTCTCTTGTTACTTTGAACATCAACAAAATATGTATAGAAGCAAAACTTGTTGTATCATTATATATACAGTGTTGCATACACTGTCAGAACTTTAAAAAAGTAAAGATATTATATGTTCAGTTTACTTTAATAGTGTGCAAAAGTGGCATATTGGCTTTGCAATTGAAATTCAGCTGAAAATAACTTGCTACAGCTATTTTTGCAGAATATTTTAATGTTTGGGAAAAGCAAAAGATGGAGTTAGATTTGCATGTTAGCACTTTCCTTAAAGTGACTCTGTCACTCCAAATAAATGTCGTTTTTTAAAGTCTATGAAATATAAAGACTATGAAAAACTATACATTAAACTTGCCATTATTTGTTGCTGAGAAATTGACCACTGTTTGTGATGCATTATTAAGCAAATGTGTGACAAATACTAAGTAGCTGCCATAATGTGCTAATGATGTGGCTTTAAGTTGTAGTTGCCACTTTTGTTGGTGAAATATTCTCCATTAATTAATATTCATTATTATGCAAATATGTGGCTTGCAAACAGTAAGAAGAAACAGATTTGCTGGCTTTCAGGATAATAGTGTCCCTTTAATTTTTATGAGTTGTTTTATTTTTTTGCATCCGTTCTTTACAGAATTACCTCTGATATTTTATTTTGATGCCATACGTTAGCACAGTATGATAATGAGGTCACAATTTTAGATGTGTGAGTCTATTTACTTGCAAAATAAACTATATATATTGCCAGTGTTTTTATCATCACTTCAGCGGAAGAATGAATGCAACTGAAGTAGAAATGGAACATGGATACACTTTGACCTTGTAAATCCATGTAATTGGAACAACTGTAGTAGGAATATGTGCCACTGAAAGAGGAGAGGAGATCAACACTTTGATCTCAACCTGACAAGTAAAGGATTTAAAGAACATGGAATTTGTGACATAATCTATCCTCATAATCACAGATATTAATCTGACAACTATGCTTTGATATATTTTAGCACCTCTGTTTTGTCCGTATTTTTTCACAGTTTTCTTACATGAATTAATACGTAAGAGTGCATGTAAATATTGTGTTTGGATGTATATGTACAGTTGTGTAACTCTGATACTTGCAAGTTGTGTGCATGTTGTATATGTGTATATACTCATGTATGCTGTGCAAGGGTGTATATGGTATATACATTTGTGGCATATGTGATCCTTGAATCGTTTTAAAGGCCACACAATGCTTTTAACTTTTTCTGTTTCAGGAAACATACATACATATAAGGAAAAGTGTATTGGAGTGCAGTAGAGAATGATTTACAAGTAAAGGATAGATAGAATGCACTGTATATTGCTGGATAACGATATTCTCTCACAACCTAGAGAACAAGCTGGGGGCCACATTTCAAATGGCACCTTGCAACAACTGGGCCACCTGCTTCCCACCACTAACTTAGAAACAAGTTCTATGTTTGGCTAGTTTAGATTATTGTGAATCAATAAATTCAATAAAAACTATAAATTAGGTATATTTTGTCCACCTTTTAAAAAAAAAAAAAATCTTAATATGTATAATGTAATAGCTAACAGTAAAATACACATTATGGGTTCCCAGGTGGTCCATTGATTAGGTTTTGGTGCTTTTTCCTCTGCAACCTGGGTTCTATTCCAGTCAGGGAACCATGAGGTCACACCACCCTGAAGCCATGCAGAGTTGGGCCTGGTCAGTATTTGGATGGGAGACCACCTAGGAATACCAGGAGCTGCATACTGTGGCCCACTAAAGAAAGAACTGGCAACCAACTCCAGTATCTTTGCCATGAATACCAAGTGGATCAGCATGGTGTGTTACGGTCCAAGAGGCCATGGAGAGTTGAACATGACTGAACGACACAAACACACACACAAGTTACACATTAAATGAAATTTATAGAAAGGGCATTCTCTTTCAAATGCAGTTTGTTTTCTTTATGATTTTTAAATTCGTACAACATTTTAGAATATGTGTTATCACTGTCTTTGCATTAGCTTTGGTAATGAATAGGGTTTGAAGGATCCTTTTGTATATTTTATTTGGGGAATTATATTATTTATGGTACAAAATATACAAAGTTAGTAGATGTGACGACCCAGAGATGATGGGTCACATGCACCCCAAGACTGTCCTTCTTTAGCTTTCAGGGATAATCTCCAAGTGGTGACTTTGTGTGTCATCTTTCTCAGTGCCCAGCATGCCTCTGGACCATTTCTCAGGAACTCCAGGAGACTTGCTCTTACTAATTAAAAAAAAAATAATAACCATTTTTTCCTATCCTTTTATGCAGGGTATCCCAGAATACAAGAAATAGAAGCAGACACATCTTTGCTTAGCATGTTAGACTCAGATTTCCAGTTTCTTTCTCACAAACACATTCAATAAACCCATATTTTACCCTCTCCACTTTCTTTACCTAAACTCTCTCTTTATAATTCCCCTCCCTGTGTGAGGGCTCAGCTTTCTTAATGTGACCTCCCTACCCTGTTACTAGGTTATAAACCCCCCCCCCCCTGGTCTCCAGATATAACGGCTTGGGGTTATCTTGTTCAGATTTAATGGCTGTACTTTGATCACACATGAGAGACTAGGGAGTAGAGTAGTATCTGGGAATTCCATGCCTGAACCAAATACATCAGAATCATATAGTATAAACAATTTCTGCCACCTATAAGCAACCATTAGTGCATATCACATATCATAGTATCCCCCAACATTTATTATTGTGGCCAGCATTACATTACACATAAAAACAACATGTCACAGGCCTTAAAACAAGTCACATGTCCATTGTAATGGCATTTTGATCTTAGTAAGTTAGGGTCCCAAATTACAGGGTTGCCTGTGGAATTCAGGGGAGTTCCAAAATAAGTCATCACAGTAGATACAGCTTTTATAGCCATATGGGCAAAACAAATTAGAGCTCTAGTAGTTGTAGATACCATGTTTATATACATGTATATGCATTATTATGCTCTAATAGTTAAGGTTCTCTCAAACATTCCATTATCAATTAATTCTTCATCAGCTTATAACTTTGCGTTGATTTGAGTTATCTGTTTGAAATATTGTATTTTAGGTAGGATTCGGTTATTTTTTACCAATTTTCATGAAATTCTATCTATCCAAAAAAGTTGATTTGTGTTGAATTTTTGGGTGATGATATGGTGTTTTTCCCAAAGGAATTGCTTTAAATTTTTACTCACTTGTAGGACTAAATTGATGAATTAATTTGTTTGACATTTTGAAATGGTGGTCTAAATAGCCTGCCTGTCTTTATTGGATTTTTTTAATGAGCTTAAGCCATTTTTCAGTTGTAATTTTGCAAAATTGTAATGTAATGAGCAAACTAGTGCACATGAGCTACTATCAGATTCCATGCATTGACTGCTCAATTATGGTCAGGTGATGTTTTTAGTGGTTTTATAATTACGGCTCCTCAATGGTAAATATTCACCAGACTGGAGCAAACGAATGCAAGTTAATGACATGTGGATGTATTTAATGGTTCAGACCAGAGGGGAAGGAGAGAGTGGGAAAGACAGGAGAAAGAGAGAGGGAGTGAGAGAGAGAAAGGAAGGGAGAGAAGGAGTGGGAGAGGAGAGAGAAGAGAGAGGGAGGGAGAGAGGAGAAAGGGATAGTTAGACAGATAGATAGATAGATAGATAGAGAAAAGAAAGATAAAGAGAGATAAAATAGAGAGGAATGCAAGAGGGAGGGGAGGGAGGGGAGGGAGAGGAAAAGAGAGAAAGGAGAGAGAAAGAATGTAAGAGAGATCTTCCGGACCTAGTATGAGCTAATATTCGCTGAACAATGTAACAACTATATATTTCAAACCTAAATTACAGTAGGACATAACTTCCACATTCTTCCAGTGCATGTGGCAGTTATGTATGAATCAAACATATTTATGGAATTTAAGGCTGCCTGCTGCAAGCCTATCCTCAGACTAAATTATCCTAAACTGCCCACATCTGCTCAAACTGCCATTTGCAGTGAAATCTTTTTTTTATGTTACAAAAATATACACATTCATTAGTCAGTAGTCACCATCAATCCATTTTTGGGAAAAACAGATCAGTATTTACTTGCAATAAGTTTAATTAAACAACACATTTCACACATTTAACAATGCATATTACTTCATACATACATACATTGAAACATACATTGACACAATTCAATTTTCACAGTATGATACTTTCTTTAGTAACACTGCAATTTTTATGCTTAAATTGTCACAGAGACAAAGATTAACTTTTAAACATTTCAAACAATACATTAATATGGAAAAATTCTACTTGCTCTGTTTTAGGCTTCAAAAAGACCTGTTTGTGGAAAAATTGTTTATGCCTCCAGGTTTTAACAAATACAACTAACCCAAACAGTTAAAAAATGATACAAATAGAATCATACAAAAGAAAATTGTTTTGCTCATGTTTATTCTCATATAAAGCCCTTTTTGTGATAGCTTTACAATTGTCCCAGTGCAAACAAGAAACATGTATGCTGTTCTTCTGAGCTTGGAGACATCGCCCTAATTCAGTTTGCAAGTCTTTCATCAAAAATAATTATAGGAGAGAATATTTTTTATCTAATCCTGCATTTAGCCATGTGAAACTTACTTCTGATTTTTTTTAACAGCAATACAGTGTTGTTATATGTATGGAGTTTACTCTGTTTTTTAATAGATCTAATAGAACCTTCAAAGCTGTTGGCTTATAGGTGCAAGCATGTATGTTGTTTTCAAAATGTAAACTTTGTTTTATATTTTATTTCGACTTAAGTAATTTAATAAATATTTGTATACTTTCTTGTATTAAAAATAAAGACAATAAAGGCCTCATTCATTTTGAGATACATAATTAATGAAACTATAGCTTTTTTCAGTAATGTTACACTTGTATCCAATTCAGTTCAATCTTAACTTTGTGAGGAACCATAGGAACCAATAGAAAACGGCCAACTTAATCACAGGGACAGTTAATAAATTTGCAAATCTGGATTTGACTAGGGATAGATGTATAATCTATACATATCAAAAAACAGGATCCCTACATATTATCTTCACTGGAGGACAGTATCATATGTGTTTCAAGTATGTACAATTAAAAACTTTATGTATTTTTGTACAAATAACATTTTATTTGTGACAGAATATATTTATAGTGAGTAAACATCCAATAGAGGGTCCAAGTATAGGTGTGCACATCTCAGTAGCATGGTAACAACTATTGCTGAGAGATGTTCACTGATTGGTTACTGATGGTCACTGCTTGGATACACTGTGCAGCAGGTTCAGCAGAGTATGTGTCAGCATGTGCTATGTGATGGTATATTGTTATGAGCCATCAACAGCCAAGCTCATAATACAAAGCAATGATCATATGAAGCAAATGATAACTCCACACAGTTGCTAATAATTGAGCCATCCAGGTTCAAAACAACATGATGTCAGATATATAGGAACACACAGCAATCAAATGATCATACAATGTTATTAACTCATATACTATTGTTATCTCATTACATCAGGATGGAGGTGTCGGTCCTTGAAGGAGCCTGAGGAGGAGAAACAAATGGATTTTGAGGTTAGTGCCCCTGCCCCACATGATCCATCTCAGGGGGGGGGGGGGCAAGGAGAGGATTAGAGGGCCAGGGATATGAGGAGGAGGAGGAGGAAGATGTTCCCACTGGTTCCCTCCTTTGCCAGATCGACTTGCCACCTGGGCCCTCCTATTGGATGGACAGCTGGTCCTTGGCACCACCACCACCTCCTCCTCTGCAGGACCTTGGTGGGCTGCAGCCATAGGAGGCTTTATAGGGTGATGAGGAGGCACAACTATAAGATGGAGAGCTGCATGGCCAGACTTCTTCTCCACACGGTGCAGAATAAGAGCACACTCACCAAGCTGACCATTGACATTGTGCAGCATGCTTTGGTAGCCAGCACCACCTCATGCACCTGGGGCCTCCCCCGCACATCGGCAGCCTGGCCCCTGCTAGCCTCCCTCTATGCCCCCACACCAGGTTCAATCATGCGGCTTCATGGTGGAATGCCCCAGTGCATCTCTTCCTTGAAGAGGGACAAGGTGTGGTGACATAGGGGTGGTGTTCCTGCGATGCATCTATTGTTTACCTTCTCAAGTCCTCAGTGGAAATCTATTGGTCAAAATGGTAACATAATCAAGCCTGGTTACAGAGTAGATGATCATGGCCTATGTGATTGGGATATTTTGTAAATATGTGTCAACCCACCATGACAAAGTCCGTGATCCTTTCTCTGTGGACACGTATTGTTATGTTTAACATTTCACCAACTGATAGTCTCTGAGGATTGCCATTGAGAAGAGATGGTGCAATCCCTATATTTTATTTTATCCCATACTGTTTAACCTTTTTTTAAATATATTTTTATTTTAGGCAAATTTCTGCTCCATGAAGGCATCTACTTCATCTACAAGCAGTGCTATTAAATAATGTATGTGAAATATATACACAGTAGCTATGAGTCATTTCTTCAGTGAAATCCCCCAGCATAATGATCTCACACACCATAAATAAATACGTACATCATGTTTTAAAACACATGATTAATGTGAGGTTTAATTAGTACCAATGCAGAAATAGTGGACTTGCATAGTCCGACAATAGCATGTTAATCAAAGCCAGCATAAATTCATAAAAGTATCTGTACATAAGAACAGATACTTTTGTTTGATGCAATTAACAGACAGTATGGCTGATGACCTTCTATGAGCATTGAAGGGTACATGTTTAGATATCATTGTAACGGATCTACTGGCACCCCGACCGGGTACCTCCGTTGATAGACGCGTCCTAGTTTGCGTCGAGGCCTACAAGCACTGCACCGGACACCAAAACCACCACAGACTCCAAGGATAGTACATCAGGAACAAGCGTTCAGTAGTTACAGCTCAAGGGAGTATGCAAAAGCATAGCAATCCCCAGTATGATAGCGATCCCCTCCAATAACGAGACGAGGCTACGTTTTGAAGGGTCAAGTAGAACTATCTTTTAATGACAGGGAATCTCCTTTTATGCAATGGTGCCCTCTGAAGGGCTACACCCACATAATTATCACAACAGCCAATTATCTACATGGTTCAACCCCCACGTCTCCTCCCCTCAGATAACAGGTAACACAATTAAAACAGACACAATTTTAACCACATTCTGGATGTACCCCAAATACAGGGGGTACACCTTTAAGTCCCGCACCATTCAATATCTCTCACCCAGGGGAACAACATATACAAAAATGGCATGAATCAGACCAGGGGTTCAAAAGTTAGTAAAAGTATGTTTTTACACATAACACACAGACATTGCACATATCCCCCACACAATACACATATAGGACAATAGGTGAGTCACACTTCCCTGGCAACTTGGATACAATCAGACATTAATTAGATCATTCTTCTTTGTTCTTATCAGAGATTGAAAACACTTTGGAAAATGCAAGGATCCTTTAGAACTTTCTTATCTTTTGAATCTCTGTAACAGGATTATCTATTAGCCTAGGTCTGCAAAAGTCTGGTTAATATTCTGAGCCAATATATTCTGTAGAACATAAAACAACATATCTACAGTACAGCAATGTGATCATATTTTAACCAAGAATTAAATAATCATAAAACAGGGTAAAACAGTGATGGGTTCCGCTACACACCTCCCCCGTGACCATAAGCCGGCATACACGGTCTGATCCCAACGGATCGGCCTGGGGATGTCCGGACAAAAGTATTTGTTGGTCAATTCTCTAGTTTTACAACCCATCAGCATTACTGCAATTCACATTTACTCACATTTCCCATATCCCCAGATAGCTGGGATCTGAGCGCACAAAACTACTGAATAGCGCTCAGATCCTATTCACACAGTTCAATTGCCCTGTAGCTAAAGTCTTTCCCATAGTCTTTCATTATATGAATGGGCTTCATGGCACAGTTATCTGGGGTATCATGGCTCACACAGGGCAAGTACCGAATGACCCCCCTGTATGTAAAGGGCCAGAATGAGTGACATACACTCTGGTATGGCCGAACACTGGTTCCAAAGGGCAATATGTCCCAGGGCCATAGTCGCAGGGCAGGAGGCTGGCAAACAGTCCTCTCCAAGCCAAAGTGGCGAAGGGCACTTCGTCACACATCTCCCCTTTGGGGGGAAGTCTAAACAGGCACCTGTATATTTCGCTGGGGTGATGGTGCAACACGCTGAGGGGACTTGAGGGGCAGAGGCCAGCGGCACTCTGCCCTGATGCCAGCTCTTCTGCTGGTATAACCTGCAGGACCTCCTGCTCTGTACAAGGGACAAAGGGAGGGCAGAGGCCGACTGCACTCTGCCCCGCTGTCAGCTCTTCTGCTGGGGTACTTGGGACATACTCCGGCTCAGTAGCCAGGGAAACGTGGGGGTCAGTGGGGGTTAACATTTCCTCTGTTAACCCTGGGGCCACATTAGGAGTTAGCTGGGGAGGGGAATTTGTACTTACCCCCTCCTCCGGTTGTCCCAGTGAGAGTAGTTGGGGATCTGGACAGGCTGTGGGCGCAGAGACCACGGTCCCATCTGCGCCGTCTGGGAGATTGGTGTCTCCCCTGGTTAGGGCAAACTGTCGCTGGGGGGGAAGGACGACACCTTCTGCCCCCTGTGTTTCACACTGCCGCTGGGGGGGAAGGACGACACCTTTGGCCCCCTGGGGTACCCACTGCCGCTGTGGAGGAAGGTCGACAACTTCTGCTCCCTGGGGTACACACTGCCTCTGGGGGGGAAGGACGACACCTTCTGCCCCCTGGGGTTCACACTGCCGCTGGGGAGGAAGGACGACACCTTCTGCCCCCTGGGGTTCACACTGCCGCTGGGGGGAAAGGACGACACCTTCTGCCCCCTGGGGTTCACACTGCCGATGGGGGGAAAGGACGACACCTTCTGCCCCCTGGGGTTCACACTGCCGCTGAGGGGGAAGGACGACACCTTCTGCCCCCTGGGGTTCACACTGCCGCTGGCGGGGAAGGACGACACCTTCTGCCCCCTGGGGTTCACACTGCCGCTGGGGGGGAAGGACGACACCTTCTGCCCCCTGGGGTACACACTGTCGCTGGGGAGGAAGGACGACACCTTCAGCTCCCTGGGGTACACACTGCCGCTGGGGAGGAAGGACGACACCTTCGGCTCCCTGGGGTACACACTGCCGCTGGGGGGGAAGGACGACACCTTCTGCCCCCTGGGGTTCACACTGCCGCTGGGGGAAAGGACGACACCTTCTGCCCCCTGGGGTTCACACTGCCGCTGGGGGGGCAGGATGACACCTTCTGCCCCCTGGGGTTCACACTGCCGCTGGGGGGGAAGGACGACACCTTCTGCCCCCTGGGGTTCACACTGCCGCTGGGGGGGAAGGACGACACCTTCTGCCCCCTGGGGTTCACACTGCCGCTGGGGGGGAAGGACGACACCTTCTGCCCCCTGTAGGGCCGGTAGAGAGACCTCGGTCCCATCTCTACCTGCCATCTGGAGGTCATCCCAGGACCAGTCAATGAAGTCTGGTTCCGCTTGTCGAGTAGGTTGGGGCTGCACGAAGCTGATCAGGTGTTGGTAGTCCTGCTCCAGCTCCCACTCTCTTGTTACCAGGTGGGTCATGTCTTTGCTCACCTCGCCTTCGTCATCCCAGACATACATGCCCATCCGGTAGTCGTAGATGTCCCAAAACCTAGACTCCTCCGTGCTGCCAAGATCAATGTCGTCCTCCAAGGCATCCCATAATAAACCCGGGCCATCATAATCATCTCCCTCCGGTAAGTCGTGTTCAGCCGTCCAGGGGGTAAGTCGAACGGTATGCCACCAGAGGGCCTGGTATGCGTTGTCTAGCCAGATCTCTTGCCATACCAGGGTCTCTAGTCTTGTCACCCACTCATCCAGGGGCTGCTCTCCCAATAGATACATCCGCATCGCCACACGCTTCTGTAGCCGCTGCTCATCACTGGGGAGACTCTCACCTCGCCGCCATTGGGCATCTTCCAGGGCATCATACCAGAGTTCCTTTCTGTCTGCATCCCTGTAGTCCGCGGCCGCCTCCTCCTCCTCATCATGAAACGCTGTCTGAAAACTAGCCGGTTCCATCCTGCTGTAGCCAGGGGCGCTGTACGGATACTAGCGTTGCCCTCAATTTGTAGCTCCAAACGTTACCGGTGTCTCCGTGCTGCTTTTCCTCTTACTAGGACGCCATCCCACCACTGCCAGCCAATGTAACGGATCTACTGGCACCCCGACCGGGTACCTCCGTTGATAGACGCGTCCTAGTTTGCGTCGAGGCCTACAAGCACTGCACCGGACACCAAAACCACCACAGACTCCAAGGATAGTACATCAGGAACAAGCGTTCAGTAGTTACAGCTCAAGGGAGTATGCAAAAGCATAGCAATCCCCAGTATGATAGCGATCCCCTCCAATAACGAGACGAGGCTACGTTTTGAAGGGTCAAGTAGAACTATCTTTTAATGACAGGGAATCTCCTTTTATGCAATGGTGCCCTCTGAAGGGCTACACCCACATAATTATCACAACAGCCAATTATCTACATGGTTCAACCCCCACGTCTCCTCCCCTCAGATAACAGGTAACACAATTAAAACAGACACAATTTTAACCACATTCTGGATGTACCCCAAATACAGGGGGTACACCTTTAAGTCCCGCACCATTCAATATCTCTCACCCAGGGGAACAACATATACAAAAATGGCATGAATCAGACCAGGGGTTCAAAAGTTAGTAAAAGTATGTTTTTACACATAACACACAGACATTGCACATATCCCCCACACAATACACATATAGGACAATAGGTGAGTCACACTTCCCTGGCAACTTGGATACAATCAGACATTAGTTAGATCATTCTTCTTTGTTCTTATCAGAGATTGAAAACACTTTGGAAAATGCAAGGATCCTTTACAACTTTCTTATCTCTTGAATCTCTGTAACAGGATTATCTATTAGCCTAGGTCTGCAAAAGTCTGGCTAATATTCTGAGCCAATATATTCTGTAGAACATAAAACAACATATCTACAGTACAGCAATGTGATCATATTTTAACCAAGAATTAAATAATCATAAAACAGGGTAAAACAGTGATGGGTTCCGCTACAATCATGATATTATAACAATAAGTTATAATCTGATAACACCTGTATACCAAATGAATTTAATATCAATGTGGCTAAACAATATCACATAGATATGGTGATAGTATTCTTGGCCCACTAAATGTGGTCACAACTAAGCATTCCTTGTAAGATACCACATTGCCAATGGTCATGGCAAGTGATTTCTCATGACAGATACAGCATGCTTAGCACTGCTTGTAGATGAAGATCAGGTAAGTTGGTTTTTTGTTTCAGTTACAGTATAAAGAACTGCATTGTAATACCGATATTGCTAGATTTTTCTCCTCTCCTCCTTTTTTAGGTTATGACCACCTTTTTTATTTTTTCATTTTTTTGGAACATACTGTATGTGTGTAATTGAATTAGATTACACAATCCAGGAGTTAATGCATCTGTGCAATTGAGCAGATGAAATCATGATGTATGTGCTTTGTGTATTACTGGTTACAATTATATGAAGTGTTGAATGATAAATGAAAGTTGTATTTTTTTAATTGTTCCTTGTATCCTTTTATCACAGAATCAAATATAGATGTAAAATTGTGTTTCATATTTTATATACATGTACTGCATTCCCTGTAGTGGTGGTTCCAAAGCCTTTTCTTAAAGACCCCAAGACAGGTCAAGAATTCGTTTTGACACCATATCAATATAAGTAATAATAATAATAACATTTATTTGTAGTGCGCCAAAATATTCCATAGCGTAATACAGAAGTAAGTCTAAGTCAAAAACTATTTTAACACATTGCAAATAATGGGCCTTGCCTTTGAGCCTAGAATCTAATGTACACAGTCCTTTCCCTAAAGCACATAAGATTAAAAGCTCCCAAACCTATACGTGAGACTATTAATACTCAATAGGCTGAGGAACCTGTATGTGTCTCATTTGTTTTTACACAGTGTGAGACCTAATTCATGTTGTATCTGGTGGGCCTTGAGGAGAGTGTTTGGAAGCACTGCTCTGTATTTAGAAGGTTAACAGGATAGTTATTTTTATCTTTTATGAGATACAACTGAAAATTATTTCAACTTTTTATCCTTAGTTACAGGCAACTTGTGAGTTAAGCATTATCATTTTTTTTATTAAATATGCTTCAAATTGAAGTGTAAGTCAAAGGAAAGCAAACAGTATTATACAGATGATACCTTTAGCACATCATTAGCCATTAATATGTACAACATCAAATTGATTAATTGGCTAACACAGTACCACACCTTGCCTGTCAAAACACTAATGTTTTTATTTTTAAGAATTATTTTCATTCATGTATATTATCAATAGTTTCAAATGTCAATGTTTTAATTATTTTGTAATTTATAAATAAAAAATCATTTGTAAGAATAGTGTTACCATTAGGTGACATCATAGGGAGTCTAGTGTGATATCATCAGAAATATCATGGAAGATGTAATTTTTTTTTATTTTTTTATTTATTGGTATCAAAAGTAGACAATTACAATATAAATATATAAAACAAAATACACAGCAAAAAAAAAAAAAAAAAAAAAACGACAAAAGAAAAAGACAAGACATACATTTACAATACATATTGTGAACTTGTACCAGAAATTATAATTGCTGGGAGCTAAATCCCAGAGATATTGAAACTTAGATCATAACCGAGAAAGATCTTTATTTTGATCCCAAATTTTCCATTTGTAAAGTTTTATTTTTATAAGACCTTGCTCTTGAAGAGATTTTTCAAGATTTCTGTTTCTATCTACCATATATGTGATTTCACCCCAAGAGGGAACGGAAGACTGACCCCATCTCCTTGCTATCAACAGTTTAGATGCCATGAATATCTGAAGTAAAAACGCAATTACGTCCAGAGCAAGCTGATTCGAAAAAATGTGAAATAAAACATTTTCTACAGAAAAGGAAATGGTAATGCCCAAAATATTCCTAATATGCCCAAAACAAGTTTCCCAAAATTGTTGAATTATAGGGCAACTCCACCATATATGGGCATGTGAACCCACCAAACCACAGTTCCTCCAACAAAACTTCAGATTATCTTTTTTAGTAATCTGAGCCATTTTTGTTGGAATACCATTGAGTACTTAATTTAAAGTGTAGTTCTCTGTATGATGTATTTTTAATTATTTGATCTGTGAGAATAAATGAATCGGACCATTCTTCTTCTGACCAAGAGAGATTAAAAGAATGTTGCCAAATTTTAGATTTGTTAAATGGGCATTTATCCATTTCCTCCCGCAAGATGTTATAACAATTAGATATTAAGTGCTTTCTATCTTCTAGAATCATTAGTTTTTCAAAAGAAGTTAAAGATCTAACTTTAAAACTAGAATAGATTGAATCTCTGAACGCAGCCAGAAGTCTATTATATTCAAGCCAACTTTTATGAGGAAGCCCAAATTTTTCCTTCAAGTCTTCAAAAGAAGCCCAAGAGTTGCCAATATATAAGTCTCTCAAACAACAAATGCCAAATGCTCTCCATCCACCCAAAAATGATAAGTTCAATTCTCTCTCTAATAATAAAATCGGAAGGATAGGGCTAGGAAAAGGCATTAATTGAGATCTCAATTTATGTTTATCCCAAAATTCAAGTATTTCACGAACAATATCAGAACCATCTAAAAAGAGTTCTTTTTTTAACTCCTTCCTAAACATCAACCAGCCTAAAGAATCCTTAACTACTGAACATCTTTCAACCTGCAGCCAACCTGCCACTTTCAAACTTTCTATACATTTGACTGCATGTGAAAACATTGTAGCATCATGATAGGTCTGAATCATTGGGTATGCTAGTCCCCCTTTTCTAAATGTTCTGGAAATTATAACTTTCTTTATTCTGTTGTTTTTCCCCTGAAAGATAAATTTGTCTATTATTTGTTGAAAATGTACTATAAAAGTTTTGGATAAAGGTATAGGAATAGATCTAAATATATAGCTTAATCTTGGAAAAAGCGACATTTTGGCTGCTGCTATTCTAGCTGTTAAAGTTAAATTCAAAGGTCTCCAAGAGGAAACAATTTTCGTAAGTTTATTTAATAGCTCCTTATAGTTGTTTTTAATTATTAACTGGATAGAATTATAAAATTTGATTCCCATATGAGTTATGGTATTAGAGTGCCAATTATACTGGTAGATGGATTTCAAGTAATCTTTTTCCGGACTGGCTAAATTAAGAGCCAAAACCTGTGACTTGGAGATATTAATTTTATAGTTAGAGGGTTTGGAATATTTATCTATTATTACATGCAAAGTTTTCAAAGAGTCAATGGGGTTAGACACAAACACAACCGCATCATCGGCATACAGCATTATTTTATGCTGTATCCCACCAACTGTAATTCCATGAATAGAGGGGTTATCTCTTATAGAAACCGCCATGGGCTTCATTATCAATGCAAAGATTATCGGAGAAAGGGGACACCCCTGTCTCGTTCCATTAGTAACTGCAAATCTCTGCTTTTTAAACCCATTTCCAATGACCGAAGCGGATGAGGAAGAGTATAATGCTCCAATGGACTTAGACCCAAAAGAGCCAAGGCCATATTTCTGAAGTACACACCTGATAAAATCCCATCCGACCCGGTCAAAGGCCTTCTCTGCGTCCATTGATAGAAACACTGTTGGGAGAAGTTTGTGTTTAGAATATGAAATCAAATCCAACATGCGTCTGGTATTGTCAGAGCCCAAACGTCCCCGTACAAATCCAGTTTGATCTATTGATACAAGTTTGTGAATAACCTCACTCAATCTATTCGCCAGCATTTTAGCATACATTTTTACATCAATGTTCAAAAGTGAAATGGGGCGGAAGTCTTTACATTCCAATATACCTGTGTCTTTTTTTGGTATAGTGATAATCAGCGCCTCTGACATTTCTGAAGGAATATGTCCCTTTCTTTTAATCTCATTGAAAAGATTTTTTAAATGGGGGACTAGAGTTGTTACCAAAGACCTATAGTAATGATTTCCAAAACCATCTGGGCCTGGGGCCGTACCCAACTTCAATTTAGAAATAACGTCACAAATCTCTTTTTCAGAAAAATCATTATTTAGTGTTAAAACTTCCTCTGGTGAAACTTGCGGCAAATCTATTTCATTCAAAAAATGTTGAATGACCTCCAGAGATGGCTTCTGAAAAGAAGGATCCAATTCCAAATTATATAACCTAGAATAATACTGTTCAAATGCTTCTGCTATCTGGACTGGGTTATTAAGATAGGTTCCATTGTGATAAATATAATCAACCCTTTTTTTATTAGCATGAGATCTAAGTTTATTTGCTAAGATTTTACTTGGTTTACTCCCATAATGGTAAACTTTTTGTTGTAAAAGCCATATAGACTTATCAGTTCTCATCTGATCAATGGATTTAATCTGTAATTGGATTTTTTTAATCAACATCGAGTCAGAAGCATTAGGATTAATTTTATTTCTTAGTTCCAGATTATATAATTGGATATATAATTCTCTCAAAGGAGTTCCTCTTTCTCTTTTCCTTTGACTTTGCAATTTAATCAGGATCCCTCTTATAAAAGCTTTATGTGTGTTCCAAAGTGTAATGTTAGATTCTACTGAAGCCGAGTTTACTTGATAAAAGAAATCAATTTCTTTTTTAAGATAATCCCGACTTGTCTCTGAATCAATGAGTGAGGAATCAAGTCTCCAAGATTTGGAGTTAATGGAAGAATTTTTCGAAAACAATTCCAAGTTAACTAGAGCATGATCCGACCACACTCTTGGCCCAATATCAACTCTCAAAGTTCTTTTAAGTGTATTGATATCAACAAAAAAATAATCTAACCTAGAATATGTATGATGTCTTGGCGAAAAACAAGTAAAATCCTTTTCATTGGTGTGCAGTACTCTCCAAACATCAATTAAATGATATTTTGTCATCAGAGAAATAAACTGTTTTGACAATCTTATAACTGATGAGTCTGGAGGTGAATGATTTTCAGATTTTCTATCTTTAATTGGGTCTGAGAGCATATTGAAGTCTCCACAAACGATAAGAGATCCCTGTATCAGTTTATTAAACTTTTTTAAGATTTTACTAAGAAATTTAATTCGGGATCTATTCGGCACGTATACATTCAATATTGAGTATTTTTGGTGGTTAATTGTGCCTATCCATATTATATAACGACCCTCCTGATCTATTTCCACAAATTCCTCTGTGACCATAAGTTTGTTACTAAAAAAAATTGAGGTACCCCTTGCCTTTTTCTTATACATTGAATTGTATGCGACTTTATAATGTGTATTAAAAAACTTAATTGGAGCTCCCTGCCAATGAGTCTCCTGCAAGCAGATTATATCTGCTTTTTGCTGCAGAAAGCTCTTTAGAAAAAAACTACGTTTAGCTGGATGATTCAGTCCCTGAACGTTTTGCGTTACTATCTTTAATGACATGCTGTTAGTATCACAGTAGAAATGATGGTCAGTCCCCGTTCCCCTGGAATAAATTTAATTCCAGTCCACAAATACAAATATACACCAATACATAAACCAAACATAAAACATTCATCCCTCCTCAACTCATTGAGGCATATCGGGAGGCAGTCCTCCTTGAAGAGGAAGAGTCCCTCCTGTGATGCAACAATGTCAGATAAATACATCTGAAAGCCTTAGCCGAAGCTCTATTGTACCCTCTATCTGTTTTTTACTACTATCTTGGGTGTCCAAGCTTTAAATCCTACTCTAGATGTTTATATTATTCCCTTTAATTTGAGAGAATTTCAAACAGAACTCTCCCTTTAAATTCCCTACTCCAGTTGTGAACCCCTTCCCTTATAGCAATCAACTACTGAATTGTATTTTGCTCACTAATTTATAAAAGTAAATTTTCTTAGTGTCATTATTAAATACTAATATATTTTTACCCATTATCTAGGTTAGTGTTTTCTTTATTGTTTCCCTCGTGTTAATAATAAAAAAAAGTGAGAATATATATTCGCATCTAAAAAATTACCCAACAACTAGTGAGTTTATATTTTACTCTTTAAATTTCCCGTAGTAAAACAGTAATTTAAAAATATTAATCAAAACATGGTGTATTTTCCCCATTATCTAAATTCATTAAAGTGTACCATCTGTATGTTACTTCTAAATTAGCAGCAAAAAATATCATTCAATTTTTTTCCCTTTTTTTTTTTTTCCCCCTTTTTCTATCAAAATAATACATATACACTACTCTTTACAAAAATGTTTTGATTGAAGACAATCTAATATTTATATTCCAATACATATTTAAATAACCGCTGTGAACCAACCTATAATTACTGACTTTTATTTAATTTTGTCAGGAAATTCTCCCCTTCCAAAGTGTCATTAATAATGTATCTGTGATTCTCATACCAAAAAATCAATTTTGGGGGATTTCCCCATCTATAGGAAATCTGTTTGTCTCTCAAAACTTTAGTCACAAATTGAAGTTTCTTACGTTGAAATAAAATTTCTCCTGTCAAATCTGGGAATATTTTAAGATTTTCATATGGACTCTCAAAACATTTTTTATTGAATGAAGCTTTTAGTATTGCTTCTCTATAGGACATATGATGCAGTTTTACAATTACATCCCTAGCAATTTCTTTGCCCATGTTAGGTGGAGGAGGAATTCGGTATAATCTCTCTATAGGCTTCTCGCTCTGACGCTCCACTAAGCTTAACAGAAAGGCTTCCACAAATTGATGGAGGTCTTTAAAGGTAACAGACTCTGATATACCACGGATTCTAATATTATATCGTTTTTCAGCTTCCGCTAATCTGAGATTTTGGCTCTTTAGCGTCTGGATCTCCTCTTTAAGTCCCATTATCTCTCTCTTTAATTCATCATTATTCTTCAAAATAAGCTCTTGAGTCTGTTCTACAATTTCTGTTCTATCTGTTAATGTTTTTATATTCTTAGCATTATTTTTAATTTCGCCTATCAATTCTTCCCTGATGGATATCTGAAACTCCATTAAAAGAGCTGTCATAGTTTTCTTTAACGCTGAAGCTGTTAGAGGTTCTTCAGGAGTGGTCTCTCTCACAGATTCATCTCCTATAATAACCTCAGCTTCTATAGGAGTTTCAGAAAAGTCTAACGTGGACTGAGAGAGTGAATATGATTCTCTCTTGTACTGTCTATTCTCTTTATCTACAGGAGAGAGAAAATTAGCTATAGCTTTTGAGCTGTTGTTTTGTAATGTTTTTTTAGAGCCTTTACCCCTAGGGGCTTGTTGTTCTTTAGACCTTTGCATAGATACCACAGGGCTATATCAAAAACCAAAGGAAAGAGAGAAGAGAAATGGGAGACTAGGAGTGTATAAAAAATGGTATACAGATAGTCCACTTTGTAACTTGCTCTTCTTTGCTGAACAGTTTTAAATACCAAACGGCATATATAATATATCTTGCTTGCAGAGTCGCTTTTCTCCCATCAAGTTCACCCCAGCCTCATGAGACCGATGGGAAATGTCACAATAGGTGTAACTTGGACTATGTTGGATAATAAGACCCAATGGGCCTATTTATATGGGCTAAAAAATTCCCATCTTATTCTTCAAAGCCCATCATATGGGGGACACTTCACAGCAGCTTTCTTATTTTCCTCCACTTCTATCATTCAAATTGGCCCTCACATGCAGGTGTTATATTCTGGGAGTAATTGCAGCAGAAGCAATACAAACATGCACTCACCCTCTGCAACTTCAGACTTTCATAGCAACAGGGCGTTGGCAGCGTTACCTGCTGCGGGATAGATTAACCTGAAGCCAATCCCCACAATGGTAATAAGGGAGTAAACCCCCTCTCAGCGGCAAATGCTCACCGGCCCCCGGTGCCCAGTAGAATACATCAGCACGGCACACTGGCTTCCCTCACCTGGGGCATAACACAAGCTCACGTTCACCTTATGGTTTGAGGTCTCCTTTAACTGGCTCCTCTCACGAACCACCCCGGATATTCTCCTCACAGGCTCAGTCAGTTTCCACCAGCACTTTAGGCCGCTATGCCCCAGTAATGTGGTTCAGATATCCATAAACTTTGTTTTGGACCCGGCCTCAGGCGGTCAGCCTCAAAGAGTTGTTGCGTCTGGGTTCAGGCCTATTAGGCCGTTGTATAGCATGTTTGAGATACAAAGCTTGGACAGCCTTCACGACACTCTAGCAGAGCTTCGGCGATGTTTGCCCGGCTAGTCCCACATACAGACTAACCCCTTCCTGGGCGTGGCCCCGCAATGCCGCATGGAAGATGTAATTTTTCATATCACATATAATAGTTGTCAAACTATGAATCATCGTCACAGGAGTTTGGTCCGCAAATGTGGACCCTCGCAAAGCGGAAGGTGGAGGCTCCAACGTCGGCAGCAATGAGCCAAAGAACATTGCGAAGTGAGGGACCGCATTTGCGGAAGTGGAGGCTCTACGGCGCCTCACACTCGGTTACAAACACCCACACAATCGGCACTTTACCACAATAGTTCTAACACGCAATCACTAAATACGGACTTACACAAAAAAATACAAACCGCGGGACTTAGAACGCAAAATTTACAGACTTAGCATAAAAAAATACGAGATGCCGGACTTAGAAAAAAAAAACATTACGACCTCGCAAAAATACGACCTTAACGGCAGAACCGCGCGCACCTGAAAACATTAAAAACACAATAAAAACACACAAAAAATACATAAAAAGCTTACCCACAGCAAGGGGGGGCACTCAGGACCTCTGAAAGTGAAGTTACACCTCATTTTAAGTCAAAATTCCCGAGTTTAGACACACGAAAATCCCCTAAGCGAGAGAAAAAATGGCCACCGAAAAAAACGAAAACGAGGCTACAGATGCTAAACACCAAAAAGCCGTACGAGGTACAAGATACACTTTTAGCAAGGACTCTACATCATCCACAGCAGCGTACCACATACACATTCACCTCCATTTTACAACACTAACTTACACAATGCGGACGTACACAGCTACCCTAACGACTTTCCCTCACGCACGCAGCCTATTTATACTACACACTGCACACATTGCTGACACTTACACCTCAGCTCCACAACAGTGCAAACCTACATTGTATGCTGCAGGAACATCAAAACAGATTGTCAGCTCTTCAGCACAATGCTTCCTGCATATATTACTTCAAAATAGGTAAAGTATATTCATTTATTAATTATTTAATTAGCATACAAAAATACATATACACAAAAAAAAAAAAACACTCTCACAATAAACACAAAAGCCATTCACCGCGCGACTCACAACGAGCACCAACGCTGCTCATAGAACACAAAGCCTTGCAATTAGCGCAAAAAGTAGATCAGCGCCGACCAAACAATAACAGCAAAAGCGCCTATCAGAAAAAAAAATACAACAACCAACAGCCTTGCAATGAGTGTTGAAGGATCTCGGACCACCAACAAAAATGTATGTCTAGGGCAAACAGCATTACCTGCCTTACAATTTTATTGCCCTGTCATTTTTGACAGGCAGGTCGCTAGTTATATATAATATTGTGATTGATAACATAGTTGATGGCATTATTTATATCACGAATGATGTCGCCTAATGTCATGTAGTCATGAATGATGTCATCAGAAAAAAAAGCTGTAGGAAGGGATGTTAAGGTTGCGTGCTACTTTTTTATTTTTCCAGAATAAAGTTGCCTCATTCTGCGATGCAACCTTAACTATACTTAAATTCACTTTTTACCAATACAGTGGAACCTCTATATTCATCATTAATTTGGTCCTGAGGGACGAACGGATACTGAATCGGATGAACATAGAATACATTTTTTCCATAGAAATTAAATGTGTTTGGAAGTTTTAATGGATTATGAATGAATCTGATAGAGGATAATCAGTAGTTTGTGCAAACATTTTTTTTTGCATTGAAAAATACCCTAGAGTTTGCAAAATGTCTTCAGTTTTCTTGCAGTTAATTTTGAGAAGGAACGCCACTGAAAATCCAAGCTAAATTTGCATTAAATTCAAAATTTGTTGTGGCCAATCAGGGGCAGCTACAACATTTTAGAGGTATGGGGATTCAGTTTCTGCAGCAAAGCATCAAAAGCATCATGGGATTTGTAGTATTTTGTTCCCACCAAACACATCTCTCCTCCATTGAATGTTGCAACTCAGGCAGTGCTGCTCTGGATCTCTGCACTGTGCTTCTACTGAATGGAAAGTTAATATTGGGTTAAAAAGCATACTTGAATTCAGTTTATCTATTGGTTAGTACGTTGTACCCATGTAGGCAACTCTGGTGGTGTGGAAATCAATTTTGTTTTTAAATAAAATACATTTGTATGTGTATAGAATGAATAATTGTAATGTGTGTTGCTTTTTTTTGTTTTTTTATCTTTTTATTTGTTAGAAAACATACATTACAATAACATTATGTTGTATTGATCAGACATAAAAACACATTCAAAGCAATACCAATTTGATTACAGAGAATTTCCAATTTGCTAGATATTTATCTTACAATTTTAATCCTTCTTCAACTTAAGTAAACATGAAAAACAAAAACAAGGCCCATCAGTAAATTAATTTACAAAAAAAAATATCAAAAGAAAGAGAAATTCCACCCAAATGAGAATCTGACAAAACAAATACCTAATCAAACCCCACATAGGGGTTTGTATAAGTTATAAAACTACAGGAAAAAGATCCTTTTTATTCCGCTAACAAGCAAAGACAGGGGTTACCAAGGATATTGCACCATGCATACACAAAACAAAGGGAAAAAAAGGGGGCAGGAAGAAAGAAAGGGAGAAAAAAAATGAAAATATTTTATATATATATATATATATATATATATATATATATATATATATATATATATATATATATATACGGTATATATATATCTAAAAGAAAAAAAAGAACAAAGCGCACATCAAGCTTAGTACTTAGAACTCTTGGCGAGAGTAAGGGGAAAAAGGAGGGAACTTTCGTCTGAGTTAATCACCTTGCTATCCCATAATTCCCATTTATGTTGAGAGATTGAAACAATTCCAATATCCTCAAGATCTGTCTCATGTAATCGTTTTTTAGCTATTTTATCGAGTATTTCTCGCATGGAAGAAATTTCTTTTTGTTTCCATTTTTAGCGATACTACTTTTAGCCACAACAAAGATTTGAATAAGCAGTGCCTTAGTCTCCATAGCCATTGTGTCTGGGAATATGTGGAATAATATCGTTTCAAGTTCGAGACTAAGTGAAATACCAAAATTATTGTTGATATAAACTAAACACTCCTCCCAGAACTTTTTTATAAACGGACAATTGCACCATATGTAGAGATGAGTTCCTATTTGATTACACTCTCTCCAGCAGAGTTTCTGAGAGTTTATTTTACTAATCTGAAACATACTATTTGGAACCAGGTACCACCTGTTGGTGATCTTAAAATAATTCTCTCGACACAAGGCATTCTTGACAAATGTTTCAGTAGGCGCAAACGCTGAGTGCCATGTTTCAATTGACCATTCTTGTTTCAAATCTAATTCCCAAGATTTAGTTTTCATAGATTTCATAGAAATATATTTTTTCTTAAGTACATTATGGCTTTTAGCCATTAAGTGTGATTTGTCATTGGATAGGATGAATTGTTCACATTCAGTTAAAGCTTGTTGGTTAATTTTACTGAAACCTAATTTTTTTAGGAAGCTCCTTAGCTTTATATATTCCAACCAACATGTTGGAGGTAGAGCAAACTTTATAAGCAAATCTTCAAAGGTATATAGGAAATAATTTTGAAATAATTTGCATACATACTTAATTTCCTTCTCTATCAATCTATTTAATAAAGGAGAAGACGAGGTTCTATCCAAGAGTGACACAGGAGTAATTTTACTTGGAAGAGTCATAAGAGAATATTTATAAATGATTTTAAGCCAGGCCTTGCTACATTTCTTCAAGGTATTATCTAAGACCGGTCTTTCTCCCCAATCTTTTGCTTGCAGATAAAGAAGCGAGCTAAGCTCTCCGTTTTTCACATGATCATTTTTGATTTGTAACCAGTGATTATCAACCACTGGATCAGCACATCTCAGAAAATGAGATACCATAATGGCTTCTTAAAAATGTATTAATAGCCAAGCCTCTTTTTTAAAAACATTCCGTCATCTGCTGAGCTTTGATTCTCATTTTTCTTGCATTATGAATACATTTATCCATTAAAGTTTGCAGTTTACTTAGCATATATCTGGGCAACTGACATGGGATACACCTCATAAAATAGGTGATTTTTGGTACAAAAACATCTTAGTTGCTATAATGCGACTGAACCATGATATATGGAACTTTTTCAAATTTGAGATTGTTTCTAATACATTTTCATATAATGTTTTAAAATGTCGGGACACCATTTGCTTGACATCTGAATAAAGAGAAATACCCACATGCTTAATGTGTGATTGCCATTTATATGGAAAGTTGGATTTCAGTGGTACATTATCTTGTATATTTATCTGCATCACTTCTGATGTATTCACATTAAATTTATAGTTCGATATTTTAGTGGTCTGAAATAGTGAAAATAGTGTAAGCTTATATTCACTACAGCCAATTTTTATTCCCTTTATAACTTCAGATTCATGGATTGCTATTGCTAACAGCTCAATCATTAACACGAAAATCAAGGGGGATAGGGGGCAACCCTGCCTTGTACCGTTGGATATATCAAACCCTTGGAATCTAAATCCTAGGCCGACGACAGAGGCAGATGGGGCCACATATAGCGCTTTAATGGCCTGAGAGCCAAAATACCCAAAACCAAACATAGATAGAACCTGGTCCATGTAGCCCCATTCAACCCTGATGAAGGCCATTACCGCATCAATAGAGAGAAAAAACAATGACAATTTATTGTTTTTGGTGACGGAGATCAAGTTTTAAGATTTTCTTACATTATCTGTTCCCTGATGGTTAACCATAAAGCCTCTCTGGTCTTCACCAAACAGTAACCTCATAATCCTATTCAACCTATTCGCCAACACTTTAGCATATATTTTGAGATCAGAGTTCAACATCGAGATAGGATGGAAATCGGTCCATTCCATCTGAAACTTCTCTTTTTTAGGAATATTAATAAAAAATGCCTCAAGCATTTCTTTTGGCGCGGCACCTGTATTCTTGATCTCATTAAATGCTTCTTTTAAGTCTCTACTTAACTCCTTTTGAAAACTTTTAAAATACTGATTGGTAAAGCCATCTGGCCCTGGCGCTGATGACATTTTAAGTTGTGAAATTGCTTCCTTAATTTCTTTTTCAGAAATTTCTCTATTTAGTATCTCTAATTCTGCTATAGGAACTGTTGAATCTCCTCTATTTTTGGTTCCACCACCTCCTTATGATCCACCAGATTATAGAATTTAGGGTAAAAATGTCCTAAAACATTATCCCATCTATCCTATTTCTGTTTTTATTATTTTTTAATTTATTAGCTAGAAACTTATTAGCTTTGTTGACAAAATTATACATATGTTTTTGTAAATCCCAAAGCCTATTATCTATACGTTTTTATCGATTTTATCGATCTGTAGTTGAACATTCTTTATTTATTCTTGGGTGAGCTTAAGAGGAGTTCTTTTATTTTCTTTGTCTAGTATGGCGAGTTCAACATATAACTCTCTAAGTGGTCTCCCCTGTTGTTTCTTTATCTGTGCTTGTAAGCCCATACATACCCCCCTCATTATTGCCTTATGGGCATTCCATAAATAAACCCTAGAAGTAACTGAGTTTCTATTCATTTTGAAAAACATATCCAGCTCTTTTTTTTATCTTCCCTGATCTCTAAGAAATCGGTCCCTCAGATTCCAATTTGGGAGGGCTGTGGATGAAGACCCACTTTTTAAGTACCGTATATACTCGAGTATAAGCCGACCCGAGTATAAGCCAAGGCACCTATTTTACCACAAAATACTGGGAAAAATGAGTGACTCGAGTATAAGCCGAGGGTGGGATATGTGCTGCCCCCTGTGTCCCTCTTGTGCCCTCTGTGTCCCCCTCTTGTGTGCCCTTTTCTTGTGTCCCCCCTCTCTCTCCCCTGTGTCTCTTCTACCCTCTCCCTCCCCTGTGTCTCTTCACCCCTCTCCCTTCCCTGTGGCTCTTCCCCTCTCCCTTCCCTGTGTCTCTTTCCCCCTCTCCCTTCCCTGTGTCTCTTCCCCCCTCCCTTATCACCCTCCTCAACCCCCCTCCTCAATCTCAACCTCCCTTCTCATTCTCAACCTCCCTCCTCAACCCCCCTCCTCATTCCCAACCTCCCTCCTCAACCCCCTCCTCAACCCCCTCCTCATCCTCAACCGCCTCCTCAACCTCAACCCCCCTCCTCATCCTCAACCTCCCTTCTCATCCTCAACCTCCCTCCTCATCCTCCCTCCTCATCCTCCCTCCTCATCCTCAACCTCCCTTCTCATCCTCAACCTCCCTCCTCAACCCCTCTCCTCATTCTCAACCTCCCTCCTCAACCCCCTCCTCAACCCCCTCCTCATCCTCAACCCCCTCCTCAACCTCAACCCCCTTCCTCATCCTCAACCTCCCTTCTCATCCTCAACCTCCCTCCTCATCCTCCCTCCTCATCCTCATCCTCCCTCCTCATCCTCAACCTCCCTTCTCATCCTCAACCTCCCTCCTCAACCCCTCTCCTCATTCTCAACCTCCCTCCGCATCCTCAACCTCCCTCCTCATTTTAAACCCCCTCCTCAACCTCCCTCCTCAACCTCAACCCCCCATCCTCAACCCCCCCCATCCTCATCCTCAACCCCCTCCTCTACCCTCATCCTCAACCCCCTCCTCAACCTCAACACCCCTCCTCAACAGGGGGTTCTAAAAAGTTGAAAAACAGAGAATTGTAAATGATCTGAGGAAGCAAGGGAACATTTAAACACACCAATTACTGAATTAAGGAGTTAGGAGAATCATTAAATGCACCCATTACTGAATCAGATGTTTAGGAAGCAATTAGCAATTTCAATAATGTTAAATTTCCGTGTCCTGATGGGTTTACTATTTTAAAAATGAAGAGAACACACATCCACAACAATTGAATGTAATCCACTTTACAAAAACACATTTGGGAGTACTAGTGGACAACCACCTAGGTAACAGCGCTCAAAGCCAAGCAGCGGCTGCAAAGGCAAATAAAATATTAGCATGTATTAGGAAGGGTATAGAAGCCAGGGAAGAAGATATAATTCTGCCACTATACAAATCTCTAGTACGCCCTCATTTGGAATATGGAGTACAATTTTGGGCACCACCTCACAAAAAAGACATTTTAGAGCTGGAAAAAGTACAGAGAAGGGCTACAAAACTAATAAGGGGAATGGAGGGGCTAAGTTATGAAGAAAGACTAGCAAAATTAAACTTATTTTCGCTAGAAAAAAGGCGTCTAAGAGGAGATATGATTACGTTATTTAAATACATCCAGGGTCAATATAAGGCTTTGTCAAGTGAACTTTTTGTAGCAAGAGATTTTCAACTGACAAGAGGACATCCGTTGAGGTTAGAGGAAAAAAGATTTCACCTTAAACAAAGAAAAGGGTTCTTCACAGTTAGGGTGGTTAAACTGTGGAATTCTCTACCAAAGGAGGTGGTGACAGCGAATTCGATAGACAACTTCAAAAAGGGGTTAGATATATTTCTGAATAAAGAGGGCATTCAAGGCTATCCTAGATAACTAGCAAGGAATATTGATCCAGGGAGAAATTTGATCGCCAGTTTCTGGGGTCAGGAAGGAATTTTGCTTTTTTTCCCCCTTATGAGACAATTGGCAAAGTTTCAATGTTTTTTTTTTTTATGTTTGCCTTCCTCTGGATCAATTAACAATAATTAACAATTAACAATAATAATAAATAGTCCAAATTAAAAAGATCAATAGAGATCTAAAAAGGTTGAACTTGATGGACTAACTCTTTATTCATTCTCCAACACTATACTATTAATAATTATTTAATCAATAATTTAATTAATAACTAATCCGCATATTGCAGATCAGAGGAGATCTTAACAGGTTGAACTTGATGGACTGAAAGTCTTTTTTCAACCTTAATTACTATGTAACTATGTAACTATGTAACATAATCAAACACTTTTACCCAAACCAAACCATACAGAGACCCCAAATTACAATCTTTATACACACCAGTAGGATTTTGAAATCCTGTTAAAATTATCCTAGGATCTCAGGAGGCCGACCCCGACCACAGTCTCCCTGGCCACCACAACTGCCCCTTATGCCCCTAGGAATTGAGTACATTGTCTGGAGGTGCGATGCTTTGGCTGCCAGCGGCTGGGGTACCTGAAGCAAGACTCTCCCAATGCTGCTCAGAAAATCCCAAGGGTTCCCTCTACCCATCCTATGTATAGGCAGGTTTACAGCAGATCCCATTGCAATGGAGGACCATTTTTTCAACCCCCCCATCCTCATCCTCAACCCCTCCATCCTAAACCCCGCCATCCTCATCCTAAGCCCCCCTGCCATCCTCATCCTAAACCCCCCTCCTCACGTTACCCCTCTAAATACCTCCCCCTCTCCCTTTCCCCTCACTTACCTCCATCTGCAGCGTCTCCTCCGGCCTTTACGCTCCTTCCTGCGTATTGACCCGGCCAATGCTAATGACGTGGTGCGCATGTGACATCACGTCATTAGCATATACCGGGTGCCGATGCAGGAAGGAGCGGAGGACGGAGGAGAATCTGCAGATGGAGGTAAGTGAGGGGAAAGGGAGAGGGGGAGGTATTTAGAGGGTTAAAGTGAGGAGGGGGTTTAGAATGAGATGGGGGGATTAGAATGAGGAGGGGGGGTTGAGGATGAGGAGGGGGGAGGGAAAGAGACACGATGGGGTTAGAGAGACACGGGGAGGTTAGAGAGACACAAGGAAGATAGAGAGACACAGGGGGGGGGGGGGTTAGAGAAACACGAGGGGGAGAGTGACTCGTGTATAAGCCGAGGGGGCCCTGTTAGCCTTAAAAAAAGGGCTGAAAAACTCGGCTTATACTCGAGTATATAAGGCATAGCGAAACTAATCCATGATTCGATTTAGTTATTGGGTTGATATCTGCTCCCATCTTTTTTTTTTGATGCACTATCATTTACTAAGAAATAATCAAGTCTTACATACATATGATATCTGACTGAAAAAAAAGAGTAGTCTCTGTCTATGGGATAGAAACATCTGGATGAGTCAAATAACGCATGGTTATAGAGCATTTTATTAAACCCATTTGATCTATACAAAGTTGCCTTATTAGCTTTAACTGACTTAAAAGATTTTCTATCCATTTCTGGATTTGAGCACTCATTAAATATACTGAACACTAGCAGTAGACCGGAAAAGTATTTTTTATATTGTTTAAACATTCTTTTTATGAACTTTATTTGTCCTTTGTTGGGCGCTTATATATTTAAGATTGAAAACTTATCCTGGTTGATATAACCTACCCATAGTGCAAATCGGCATATTATCTCAACTTTTCTTTATAGTATCCATTAAAAAATAGTGCTCTTTTGCCAGGTGAATTAGGGCCCCCGAACGTTCTGACTAATTATTTTTACCATCACATTATGCTGAACTTATTAACTATCACTTGCTGGTCGTTAGATCCTCCCATCCCAGACCTTGTCCCCCAACTCTCGCCATGAGAAAGAAACAAGAAAAAAAAAAAAAGGATTTAAACACATTCATTCGTTCCTCCAATCAACTCTTTAGAGAAGAAGTTGGCCAGTCCTCCAAGCCCACCCCCCATATCAACTAAGGGATGAAGCCCGGGAGGGCGGACAATAACAAACTTTGTTTTGAAAAGTTCAAAAATAATCCACTTAAGCGGACTTCCACAGTGGAGGTCCAAGCCTATTTTACAAGCCAATTTTTTATCATTAATTTAAACAATCTGAGCACATATTGTCATAAATTCTTTCTATTTTACAATACCAATACTTTAACATCCTGCCAATCGATCTTATATTTATCGAAAAAGACTATCCCAGAGATTTTAAACATAATCATATTTTCCGTCTAAACCATGAGGAGAAGGCAGAGAGGGCCTTAAGCACAATCCTTACTCTCAATCTCATTCTCAAAGTGGTCAACAGAGTGACATCTCTATTTCAAATTTAAAGGTCTACCTTTATTATAAAAATTATAACACTATACCTTTTTATCCAAAAACTTTTTCATTAAATTTATTTCCAAAGTGTGTTATATTTATAATGTACTTTAAGTAATGCCCCTCTCTCCCTTCTACTCATATCAAATGTACGTGCCAATCTTTCTAAAGAAATGCAATGTAAATCCAATTTGTGAATATTTACCCTCTCCTTCCTAAAAAAAGGAAAAGGAGACTTTAGTAAAAAAAACACAAAACAAAAATTTGTGGTCTTGCAGAATCTCCAAACAATTTTCGTGAATAACCTTCACTAATAGATATTTATAACAAGTGATATCTATAGTACTCCCTTTCTATTAAGCTTCAAGAAGCAATAATCTTTCTACGTGTGTTCATTTTTTATAATTCAATAGGAACATTACCACCAATAAAACCCTTTTAAATTGGTAAATTATGACAAAGAAACTTTTCCCTCATCTGTGCTACCTACACACCTACATTACTATATCTCCTTCTAAGTACTGGCACCTATTACCCTCTATCAAGATAGAGTCTACTTTTCCAATAATTGGATGAATTTTTCTGCTTCCTCTGAGGAGTTCAAAATGTATTTTTAAGGTTCATGAGTGATTATAAGTTTTGTGGGGAAACCCCACTTGCAATTTATATTTTTTGATGTTAGGTTCTTGGTCACCTCTCTGAATTCCCTTTGTTTACTAAGAGTTTCTATTGACAGATCCGGGTATATTTTCAGCTCTGCATATGCGGACTAACATTTTTTAATCTCAAATGATTTCTTTAAAATAGCTTCTCTGTATGACGAGAAGTGTACCCTGAATATTACATCTCTCGGAAGTCTATGGTCTGTTTTTTGGGATAACGGAATCCGATGGATTCTCTCTATCACTTGATCAGCAATGAACTCGGTTTTAATCAAAGAATCCGGAAAGGAATTTACAAAAATCTTGATTGCCAATGTTTTCAGATTGCCCCTTACTCTAATATTATTGCGCCTTGAGTAATCTTTTAATTTGTTGCATTTCTTTTTTAGCTCTGCTAGTTCACTTTTTAAATCTATCATCTCTGCCTTAATTTCCTTTTGCACAGTAATTAACAGGGTCTGTTGTTTTTCTAAAGTATCTGTAAGACCTAGAAGATCTGAGATTGCTTTTGTGTTTTTTTATAATTCTACTGATAGTTCAGAAATTAATTTAGCTTTAAATTCTGTCAATAAGTCCTTTGTGAGATCTTTCATTGAAGAAGCAGTAAGCATTTCTGCCTTTAAGTTACTAGGCATTAGACTTTCAATTGGTCCTTTTATTTCTAGCATTCTTTATTGATTTAGAGAGCTATCAAATGTATCAGATATGTCACTTTCTGTTTGGGATTTATCAAGATGTTTATATTTACTTCCTGGGGAGAACAATTATTCTGGAGGTTTAATGGGGGTTTTTTCTCTCAATTTAACTTTTTAAGTTTAAGAGTTTTTTTTTAATCATCCTTACAACATATATTGTCTAGCAAATACTTAACCTTCAAGCCGTAACCTCCCCACTAAGAAAAAAAAAGAAAAAAAAAGGTGTGTGTGGAAGGGGTGGTTGGGAGGGTGGAAGAGAAACAGGAAGAGAAGACAAATCAGTATATTAGCTCTTATTCCTGTCCAATTATCCTCTTCTTCTTTCTTCTCCTTTCTTCTTTTTGTGTCCCAGGGTCCCAGTCATAAATTCCAGTGTGGACAATACACCTAACCAGGATATATTCCACTAAAAATTAATGGTAATGTCCACATTATATGGTCCCCAATGGATGCTGGTAGAGGAGTGAAGAAAAAGGATGTTTCTTTTTTCCCTTTGGAACTCAAAGATGGGCTTTTCCAAGCTATCGTCCCTATAATAAATCAGCTACGTTGGTAGTAGTTCACAGAATAAACCTCACTTTTGAGAATGGAATTACAAATAAGTTCTCTGGAGCTATGCACCACTCTCATATGGAGGCCTTAGCCTAAAGACTTTGTGAATATTGAGCTTTAAATCTTCCTTTTCACGCTCTGGCTTTAGTCCCAATCCAATTGTAAAAAATAATTTTAGGAACAATAAGTGTGCTTATAAAGAGCTGCATAGAATTAAGGCAGAAAGACACAACACACTGTATTCCCTCAGGCATATTAGCATCACATTGCTGATTCCCTAGGAAATCTGTGCCTTTTAACACTCTCTCAAAATGCTGAGAGTACTATTTCTCTTTATTATAGTCCAATGAACCTGAGTACAAACGTAATAAAAAGTATAACGGTTCTTTAATACCCAGGAAATCTACACAGAGATTTAGCCTCAGCAGCTCCTAGCTACTCTGCTCCTGATGCTCTATACAATATCTAAATAATGGACAGAGCTAAATCTAGTGCTTATTCTTGAACCAAAGTGTCAGATTTTAAATCGGCAGAATCTTAGTGTTCCACTCTTCACCTTCTCTGCTTCAAGTGAGCCCTATATCCTTAAACAGTCTCTAAAAATTCGGTTAAAGAGGAGGGGTATTCTCTACATATTTGTAGCATTAACAGGGATCGAGAGGTGAGGGGGAATATGAAATAAATATATGTGGAAAAGGGGTCTGCTTAGTGGAGTATAATATGATATTTACATGAACTTGTTCACTTCACTTCTCCCACTCTCTCAGACCCACCACTTTTGACCTGTAGCGTGCACAGCCGCAACGCTCCCCCTCCACCTCTCTTACCCTACTGGAGATTTCCAAACCAGGATGGACAATAGGACACTCGGCCTGCCCATCAGGTATATTTGCGCTGCGCCGTTCTGTGCTGAGGATCCCACTTCAGCCAAACTGCATGTGCCCCGGTTCACTTCTCCACCTCCAGCACTCCAATCACCAAGCGAGCGCCACTCTGGAGGACTGTGTTAGGAGCAAACCTTCCAGCAATCTCCCGCTTAAGCAGCTCTCTCGCACGGGTTCAAGCCCATCAAGCAAACCGTGCAGTTCACCAATTCTCCCCAGCAGGTCGTAAGCACATTTCAGGTATGGGGAAATACCTTCCCTTGGCTTGCTATGCAGCCATTACTTTCTACTGGTGCTCCGATGCTGCACCTCCGCTGCCGATTTGCTGCCAAAGTCCAGCTAGCAGCTCATACAAGCTGCTTCCTGGGTGTGGACTTCCCCAATAACTTTAGAAGTTAAAAACCTGCTGTGTTTCTGATTGCTAGGATCAGATTAGTGAGTAATCATGTATTCTGATGTGTGTATATATTATATCTGGGTACCAAGATATAATGAGAGAAAATAATGCACAGAAGTCAGAGTGCCATCAGAATAATCTCTGAGTTTAATTTTGGGCAGAGAGCCCATTATATAGCATAAAACACGTCATAGCTAATGGCATAGTTCAAAATAGGGTTAAATACACATTTGCAAGCAAGTGTCTTTTTTCTGTCTAACTCAGCGAACTTTCCTTATCTAATAACAGCTTCCTATAGATATTTGCCGTCAGCAGTTGCGAGACAAAGAAAGGAAACAGATGGTTTACCTAAACATTTCTACAGACAACCTTCTTGAACATTTTAGTAAGATACAAGGAAAAAACAAGCTGATATACTTTTATAATCATGATATTCTTAGCCAATAAACTCATAATGAAGAAATTAAATACCTAACAGTCCCTCCTTTTATAAATGTATTAGACAAAGGTCTCAAAGCAAGGTTCAGTTTAAATGGTAACATTGCCATTGACGGTCTGGCAGTGGAACATACCATACAATTACTCATTTCCATGGAGGCTGTCGTATACAGCATCCATTCCAACCAGATGTTTTTTCCTGCATACCCAGTCTCAATTTCAAAAGTGTCAATCAGGCGGTCAGGTTCCAAATAGATGACCTGTGAGGGCACAGTCCTATTTGTGGTGATACACCACACTATTCACATGGCTCACCTTGGTGAGATCAATAGTCTCTCTGGGCACCTCTTTTTGCAGTACCTGAATATGCAAATATTCCATGTTGTTACCTCTGCCTGAGGTGTAGATTCCAAGAGAATATCTTCCTTCATCACACTTTTGTGGGTCCTGGAGGGTGATCCGGATGGGGTTGCATAGCTGATTTTGGCTGTAGGAGGATGGCTCCACACCCCGTGTCAGCTTTAAGCATCTCTTTGTACTTTTGCACTTCATGTGATTAGGTGGGGAGTAACCCCAGTCAGCTCCTGTATTCCAGAAGGCCAGTTTCCAGCTAGGACATCTCTCATTTCCATACGGAGAGGCTATACACAAGTATACTGGCGCTTTTCTCACCCTTCCACTACGTCCTCCTCCAGAAAGTCCACATCTTAGTACTTGACATAGGTCTATTTGGTTGGTTCCTATCTGCCCTTCCTTGAACACTAGGGTCACTTGGCCAGTTAAATTGACTTCCATCATGTCTCTTTTTATTCTGTGCATCCACATCTCTCTAATAGATTGCGTCTGGTTGCCTCTGGGTCTTGTTACTTCTTCCCATATGATTATGGGTGCTACTATGCAGAGAGTTATCAAGACGAGGCATGTCAGTGAGATTCTTAGGCCACACCAGTTAGGTCTTTTGAACAGGTGCCAGGACATTTTCTTGGGCCAGTTGAGATCCCCAAACCCGCATCATTCGGTTCTTCACTGGGTTTGAGACGAGTTTCCCCCCCTTTGTAGCCCAGCCTGACTCGCAATGAGTCAGATAGCAGGTTTTAGGAATCAACTGGCTCAAGCTCTGGCACTTTTACTCTCTTGCAGTGAGTCAGGTGTATCCAGGTGGCTCGTTCAGCAACTTTCAAGGCAGTGGGTGTTGACAGCAGAACTTGGTACGGTCCTTCCCACCTGGCCGATGCCCAATTTTGCACTTGATTACTTTAATTAGTACCAGGCAGGGTCCCTGCTGTTGCTGTGGATGAGAGAGAGATGGAGATAATATATTTCTTACTTAACATTTTTCTCATATAGTCTGCTAAGTTTTTACTCATGTTCTCATCTTCTGAGATAAAAGGTCTAAATTCTGGTAGTAGGAATGGTCTCCCATACAATATTTCAAATGGGGTTAACTTTTTCCTGCCTGGAAGCATGTGCATGTTTAGCATGACTAACGGTAAACAGTAAAGCCAATTTTTCCCTGTCGCTGCCATCGTTTTTCTCAATTTATTTTTAATGGTACCATTAGTTCTCTCCACTAATCCAGCTGACTGTGGGTGGTATGCACAGTGGTTTTTCAACTCTATGTGTAATGGTTTACTCAAGTGGTCGATAATTTTGTTCACAAAATGTGTGCCGTTATCGCTATATATTTTCTCTGGTATACCAAACCTAGGAATTATTTGTGTCACTAAGGTTTTAGCCACTGTGATTGCATCAGGGTGTGCACATGGTTTCGTTTCCACCCACCTAGAGTATACATCAATTATCACTGGGCAATATTTCTTCCCTGCACACTTTGTTAGTTCAATGAAATCCATACATATTGTTTGGAAGGGGTATGTTGGTTCTGGGAATGTGCCTCTTATGGGGTAATAGTTACTCTGAGGGTTGTGGTGTGCACAAACAAGGCACCCTGCACAATTTTTTTTAAAATAGGTGTTTAATCCATAGGCTGAAAATATTCTGCTGACCATGTCTACCATACTCCCTCTTGAGACATGACTAATGCCATGGCTCAACATAGCTGCATATCTGAATAGTGATTTTGGTAAAATTGGTTTTCCTTCTACACTCTCATAAATATTATCATACCTTTAACCAGTATGTGTTTTCTTGTGAGGGTGCTTCTGTCTGTATTTGCTATAGAATACTCTTGTCAATTTGGTCTACACAGATACACAGATGTGTAGCTGTGTAAGAGAAAAATGTGTATGTTTTCTGTTAGAGCCGCCTGCTTTGCAGCTGCGTCTGCTCTGACATTTACTATTGAAATTGCATCTTTTGTTGTGGTATGAGCCACACATTTACATACCGCAAACTTCAAGGGCAGTTTAATGCCTTCAAGTAACTGCAAAAGGAGTTGTTTATGAGTGACTTGCCTGCCGATAGATGTGGCCATGCCTCTATTCTTCCCCATTTGTGCAAATATGTGCACAGATGAGAATGCATATTGGCTGTTGGTGTATGTTTACTTTGTCTCAGTTACCCAGTTCAGGCTTTTCCTATATATTTTTGTGCTCGGAGAGCACTGCACTCCGAGGTCATAGGGCAAGTACTCCCATGGTGTTTTATCTGTCTGAGACTCTTTTACCATCCCTCCTACCTTTCACCAGCAGGCATAGTCAGTAATATGTGTGGCACTGTGTGTCCTGCATAGTGTAACTGGCCTTGATCATTCAATTTTACTCCCACCCCTGTATACCCATTTTCTGTCCAGTATATGTAATCCAAGGTTATTCTTGTATTGGTGTGTTTGAAAAATGTTTTTTCATAGTCCACATCCCTCCCCTGTGTACTTTCAAATTTCACAGTGCAGTGTAATGATTCTGTGCTTTGTTTTACACTGGGAGATGGAGCTAGGTCAATAGCCATGGCTACCAAAGCGCTGGATATTTGTCCTGGCCCTTTCGACATCATGCCTAATGTGTAAAAGTAATGTGGTTCACCCATCCCCTGCACTACATTTACATCGACAGGTATGTCCCCCATGTATGCTTTCATGCCTTTCTCTGTGGGAACCACTCTAATGTTGCATTTCAGCATCAGATCTCTACCCAAGAGATTTATCGGGCATCTAGGGGAGAGTATAAAAGGATGCTCAAATGTTTGGCCGTTGAACAATCTCACTGTGAGTGGGCATGATATAGGTTCGCTATTTGTCTGTCCTGCTGCTGACCTAACCAATATGTTTTGTGATGACGTGTAACTAGTCCATGTGCCATCATCGCTCAACACTGACCTACATGCTGACCTACATAAAAATATTATCATTACCCCCTCTACATCTAGTTGCATGACTGGTTGTTCTTCTAGAGCCATTAAGTCTATACATGATTCTAAATTCAACACATCATTTATTTCTGGCAAGTTTGCATCATTATTGCCATACTCATACAATTCAGATTCATGCAATTCTTGTTCAGCAAATATTTGTAAAGGAAGGGTACAACCTGGTTCTAGCCATTTGTCGGTCTGGTGGTCATCGTCATCCGCTTCCTCTTCCTCCTGGTACTTTCTGTTTCTGCAGGAACGTGCTAAGTGGCCGGCCTTGCCACACACGTAACAATTTCCATAAAATTTTCCTCTGCTTCCACCTCGTCCTCGTCCACCTCCTCTCCCTCCACGTTTTTGATTATTTCCACCATCACCAGAAAAGAAAGCAGAAGTTATAGGTTGCGCTTTCTTATCAACAGAAGTCATCAAATACACCTCCTTTGGTTTACTATTTTGCTTTTTCTGTTTCTTTTCTTTTGCTCTCTTACACTGCTCCTCTGCATGTTTAGCATATTCTATGGTTTCCCTAAGGGGACATGTTTTGTAAGTAATTTGGTGTTGTATCACAAAGTCATTTATTTCTGGATAACATCCCCTGAGAAAAGCGTTTTTAGTTGCTGAGCATATGGTCCAGCATCATCATATGGGTTAGGTCCGGCCACCCCGCTATGGCTGTCAAATACTACCCGCAACCTCCCCATATATTGTTCCACACTTTCATCATCTTTTTGTACACACTCGTTTATCTTAGTCCAGTCTGCGTGTTCTCTGTGTCTGTCAGCTATTCTGCCTATTAGAGCGTCTACTCGTTGGGTCAGTTCCTGTGATCCATATTGCAATGGTTCCCCCCTTGGGTCCAGTGGATTCCAGTCACCTTCACTAAGGAGTTGGAGGGGCGGTCAGTCGTGGAAGTCTTTTCTGTGTACACATAAACATATCCTCTTCCTCTTCCGAAGGAGAGAGGTGGTTAACATTACATGTCCCTCCCCCCGTAGGCACCTTCATTGTTATACACATTTGCCTTTTTTCATCTTCAATATTTTTTTATTTTTAGCATAGAAAATGTATTTTACTTTTTTTTATTTTTATTTCCTTAATTAAGTAACGTTGCATTTACTTTTTCTTTTGTATACTTCTTTGTGTATAGTAAAGCTTAATAAAGTTTGAACGTCTCCTATATCTTCCTTTTAATAAGGATTAATATTGCCAAGAGGTAGTGGATACAGGGCACTGATTCCAGCAGAGATAGTATAGTAGGTGCTGTCTGCCTTTAAGGTGGGGTATAGGGGCGTGTATCCAGTGGGTGCGGTGAGCATCGTCGTTGCTTAAAAGGGGTTGGTCATAAGGTTATAGTTTACTCCCACTTTTCTAAGGGGTTGTAATAACATGCCTTGGTCTCTCTTTACAGCAACCACACTTTCTCCCTTCTGCTATTTTCCCTCAATGATACAGACAGACATATTTTCACATAAAAACTAACACACACACACACACAGAAAATGGGAGTAGGAAGGGGAGTGGTCTGCTATGCTGACTGTGTGGGTTTGCCAGACCCTGCACGTCTTCTCAAAATGCAGACCAGTCACCTCCCTTTCCAAAGGTAAAGCAACGAGTAAAGTTACAAACACACAGAAACTTTATATATACACAAATACACATAAGAAAACAATTCTAGAATACAGTGTTCACAATTCCCACACATAAGCGTGTTTTTACCAGACATAAGTTACAGATGCACACCAGAAACCCTTTGCATATTAAACATTTCTTTAGAGATAACCTTGAAAACTGCAGGGTCTAGAACCCACACACCTGGCAGTGCGATTCATGCCCTTGAGAGCCTATCCACTTATATATATATATATATATATATATATATATATATATATATATATATATATATATATATCTTGAACTCCTATAGTATCAATTAAAGTTAATAGATGTACACAGAAATTATGATCACAGGTACATGGAAATATACATAGCATTACATATACATACAACAACCAACAGACCTTTTATACATTTTCCAGAAATAATCTGTATATCTCCTACACCTTGGACCATCCGCCTTCTCCACACCTGAGTGTGGAAACCTGGTTCACGTAGAGAGAGAGTCGTTCACGCTACCTCTCGCACGCTACACCTCAAACACCACCACATATATTCGGCACATCAAGGACCCATAAAGCCCGTAGCTTCTGATGGGAAGTCTTGTTGTGCAGTTCCCTTTAGTGTAAACCTTGCCACCCAACATTTAGGGCTGACAGGTAGACCACTCAAAGTCCAACTTCACCATATACCGTGTGGTGCCTTTGTGGACGTATCCCTTACAAGTATAGCTCCCACCCAGGGCTTCATAAACACAATCTTACAGAGTATTTTAGTAAGAAGTTATGAATACACAGAAACTTCAGACAAAATATTTCAACAATGTATAACCAATTAAAGAATGAGAAAGATGGAAATTCAAGGAGTTATTGATGCCTGTCGTGCTCGACTGCCACAAATTTTGGTTTGTGCGTCTTCCATAAACACAGGCACGTCACAGGATTAGCCCTTCGGAGACTAGGTGGGTAATGCGTGACCACTCACTACCAAAAGTTGATAGTTTCAGGTAAGAATTTTTAGAACAACACAAAAGAATACATGTATATATATATATATATACACTCACAAGAACACATAAATATACAGAATGTTTACAGGTATAGACAATAACCAATAAATCTGTTATCCGTGGTATACCTCTCACAAACATACATACACCCGGTACCGGTATTTGGAAACATACAAAATGTTAACATGCACACACATACATATTTTCTTGCAAGAGCTCATTTGAAAGTCGGACTCATTTACCCCTTTTTCATGGTAAGCTTTCTCAATATTCTTACGTACGGAGAACTTATTTTATAGTCTTTTCCTCAGGATAATGACTCTTTTACCTCTCTGTGGGTAAGCGTCAACCCTTCTACCTATTACTAGGCAAGAAACCTAGTTGTACAACTCTTTTACCTAATATCACTGTTATGCAAGGACCTTGGGAACATACACACAAATGCAAATGCAACAGAAATTCATATACTCACTGTCAGTTTGTTGTAAGCTGTGCCTTTTCATCCCTCTGAAAAACATCTTGCCTCTGTGGTCCAACTGATCGTATATATCAGGCCTGAGGTCTTTCTCAAGGTAAGGGAGTCCTCAGCGACATACCCCCCGTGCACGGTAAAAGGCGTTTTGCTCCGTCCGAGGAATGATAAGGGAAACAACCACCGCTGGAAGGACCAAAATGATAGGATAAGATTAGTGAGTAATCATGTATTCTGATGTGTGTATATATTATATCTGGGTACCAAGATATAATGAGAGAAAATAATGCACAGAAGTCAGAGTGCCATCAGAATAATCTCTGAGTTTAATTTTGGTCAGGGAGCCCATTATATAGCATAAAACACGTCATAGCTAATAGCATAGGCTTCCTATAAATATTTGCCGTCAGCAGTTGCGAGACAAAGAAAGGAAACAGATGGTAAAGGAATATTTACCTAAACATTTCTACAGACAACCTTCTTGAACATTCTAGTAAGATACAAGGAAAAAACAAGCTGATATACTTTTATAATCATGATATTCTTAGCCAATAAACTCATAATGAAGAAATTAATGTATTAGATTAGAAAAAGGTAAGAACAGGGAAACTTCCATATACCTTTAACTACAATTGGATTTATCTGTTCTCTGCCCCAAATCTGATACATAAATATATCAAAATGTAACAATAGCTTTAGCTTTTCTGAGGAGCAATGATGGCAGAAGATGAAGAGGAGCAAATTAATTATTGTTTAAATGGGGAGTCGCACTTCCATTAAAACATCAGGTAACTCCAATTCTGGTGATCAATGTATTTTTTGTCCCTTTTCTGATGATTCATTAGCACTCAATTTAGAAAATAACTTGTCCAATGTTGTCTGCTTCTGTCTGTTTTTTTTTTGTTTGTTTTTTACATTTTGTGGTTAATATTGGATTTTTTAAAGAATATAGGAGCATTTTTTTGCCTAAAAATTATGACTAATCTTCAATTTGACAAATAAAGGGGTGCAAGATCAGAGAGGATCCACTATATATATACTGTATGTATCTGTGTGTGTGTGTGTGTGCACAGGTGTATACATCTAATCCGTGTATACTTTTTGGTAAAGATCAATATTTAAAACATATTACTTTGAAGAGCTACATGTGAAAATAAACAGCATGTTTTTAGAATGGAAAAAAAAATACAACCTCTAATATATTGCCTTTTATTTATAATCATGCTACTGTGGGAACTAGCATATTGTTTTCTGCTGTTCTACTTCCTGGGGTGGAAGGAGACTTTGAATATACAAGAAGTACCCACCTGCACAATTTGTTAGCGGCATCTACAACTCCTAGTGCTTTCATTAGGTTTTAAAGAATGTTTCCCTGATAAAAGGAAATGGATCTTTAAAGTAATGAATAATTGTGTATAAAAGATAAAAGTGTAAAGTATTTTGCCTTCAAAAAAATCATATTGCCCATTATCAGGTTTAGTTATTCAAAGAAATATATAGAAAATGACCACAGTAATCATTTAATCTTTATCATTTTTGTGTCCCTAATTTATTGACTTATCATTAGTTTATATGGAGGCTGATAGGTTTATAAAATAAAAAATGTCATTAACGCACAATAAATATGAATAAAAAGTAATTGTCTGATAACAGAATAAAGTAGTAGAATATTTAGTAAAGTAACAAATAGCAATGTTCCTTGAAATGCTGCCACAATAGTTGCTAAGTAGGACTACACTTTTCACAAAGGGAAACTCAGATCTAGACTGTGGCAAGGGAAGAAAAGCGAGCTCTAATCTTACCATTAGGGAAAAAATTCAATCGCTTGACAACGGAACAAAATGGATCAGCGTATTAGCAACTGAGTGCTTAAAAACCTTGGAGCTTGGAGGCTGTAATCCCATTTCTTTTAAAATTAAATAAATGCCACAGTAGAAAAAGCAGAGGCATGCAAATCCCTAGCTAAAGTGGTTGGCTGTAAAATATTTCACTTTTTCCTTTGCAGTTTCATTTACTAGTTCATTTACTTTATGTGTGATTGCTCACTGCAGAAAATAAGGTTTTACCAAACAAGTTGTGGCTATATATTTTTATTAGATTCACTTAATCCATTGTAACTATGGGGGCCAAGCCCTAAGGGCATACAATCCAGAGATGTGAGAGAGACAATCAGGGGTGTCATCGGGCTACAGGCAGGTATATGGGGGCCCATTAAAAGGCAGCCCTGAGAACTGCTGATTTGTAAAAAAAAAAAAAGTGTAGCAAATCTCCATACATGCATATTGAGTTCGGTTACACATGTGTATTGAGATTGTTTACAAAGTGGTTACATGACCAGGCTGACACCTCCACCTTCCTTCATGAACTTTTCTTAGGCAACATGCACTACCTACTCAGGAATTATTACAGATGCTGGTACAAAGTTGAAACCCTTTGAAGATTTTGTACGTTTGTTTAAAAATGTTTCATGACTAAATGTTTGATTTTTACATCTGCAAATGTACTTTTATATAGATTATTTTGATTGCTGATTAAACTATTTAATGTGGACTTGGTTTTGTTTTATGATATGCAATGATTTCATATCTAAGCTTTCTATTCATTTGAATTGCAATTCTATTCCACAAATTTGGACAGTGTCCAATTTGTCAAAGAAAATCGAGGAGTTTTCTTATAAAAATAAGCATTACATATTTGCAAGTGGATTTTCCTTGCAAGTAAAGGCTGATAAATTGCAGAGTGCACTAACTGTGTCCAGGTGAGAAGGCAGAAGTTAATATAAACAGGAGAAGGGGCGAACTTGTGAACATTTTCAGTATCAAGTGCAATTCTAGTAAAAGCATAGGAGTTTAAATAAAGTAGGGACTTCAAAGAAAAGGGAGGGCAGATTTATAGTGCAAAGGAGGAAAACTTTATACAAATATATTATTTTATATTCTATATTTTCCCACTGAAATTTTGTAGACAATAATAATAATTATGAGTCACTCCAGTGGCAACCGCATTCAGTGTACATCCTGTCATATGTATGCAATACTGGAACAGATGTTCCAGGGTCCATACTTCTGTGAGAGGTGTGAGCATGTTGCCTCTCTGGAAGCTCAAATTAGAGATCTGGAGAGGAGAATTGCAGCACTTAGTGATATTGCTTCACTGGAAAGTGGTTTGGTGCTCACTGATCACAGTTTAGCTGGGCCTAGCATGGAGGGTGGAGCTGGGGCTAGGGACGATGTCCAGGGAGGTAGCTGTGTTACAGTTAGAATGGGGAATCAGGTTTGACAGGAGGAGGCAGGCCAGTTCTGAGTTGGCAAACACCAACAGATTTGCCAGATTGAGTGAACTGTTGGGGATGTCCATTCAGGAATGGCAATGCCAGATAGAGCTGTCCCCTCTAACAGCCGGGAGAACAGTTCTACTGGAGGAGTGGGAGGGCAGAATATGCAGAGCAGCAGACAGGTTTTGTTTGTAGGGGACTCTATTATTAGGAAGGTAGATCCCAGCAATCGAACAGTTTGCTGTCTCCCGGGTGCTCGGGTTCGTCATGTTGTGGATCGGGTAGACAAATTATTGGGAGGGGCTGGAAATGAACCGGTGGTCTTGGTACATATTGGTACCAATGACAAAGTGAGTGGTAGATGGAGTGTCCTAAAGACAGATTTTAGAGAACTAGCTAATAAGCTGAAGGCAAGGACCTCCAAGGTAGTATTTTCTGAGGTACTACCAGTGCCACGTGCTAGCCCAGGAGGCAGAAGGAGCTTAGGGAGGTTAATGCGTGGCTAAAGATGTGGTGCACTAAGGAGGAGTTTGGGTTTTTAGAGCAATGGGCTGACTTCTCACTTCGTTACAATCTCTACAGTAGGGATGGATTGCACCTTAATGATGAGGGAGCTTTTGTGCTAGGGGATAGGATGGTAGAAAGGCTGGAGGAGTTTTTAAACTAGGAGGTGGGGGGGACTAGATATAAGTAATGTGGTAGAAAGTGTAGAGGGTATAAGGGATTAATTAACAACTTATAGGGAAGGAGATGGGTAAGAGGTAGTATAGTCAATAGGGAGGAAGTGCTAAGTAACTCAAGTACAGTGGCAGGCACTTTAGAACTACAGGCTCATAACATAAGGTGTATGCTTGCTAATGCCAGAAGCTTGCCAGGAAAAATGTGAGAGTTAGAATTATTAGCAATTAATGAAAAATGGGATTTAATAGGCATTACCGAAACATAGTGGGATGAATCTCATGACTTAACTGTTAATCTGGATGGTTATAACCAATTTAAGAAAGATAGAGGCAATGGTAAAAGAGGAGGAGGAATTTGTCTGTATGTTAAGTCTGAATTTTAACCCTATAGTCAGAGAAGTTATTTATGGTGGACCTAGTGATAAAGTTGAATGTTTGTGGGTAGAGTTAATTAGCAGAGCAGCAAATTCCAAAAGAATATTAGTAGGAGTATGCTATAAACCCCCAAATATAGCTGAAAGTGAGGAAATACAATTATTGTTACAGATTCGGAAATGCAGCTAAGCATGGGCAAGTTCTAACAATGGGAGATTTTAATTACCCTGAAATAAACTGCATAAATGAGACCAGCAGTTCAGCTAAGGGGGGCAGGTTCTTGAGTACACTCAGGGATCATTATCTGGACCAGGTTATACAAGAGCCTATTAGAAATGAAGCTATCTTATATTTAGTCATCACAAATAATATTGATATAGCATCAAATGTTAGAATAGGGCAACCTTTGGGAAACATTGATCACAACACAGTCTCATTTGAGATTGAATTAAAAAAACAACATTTTAAGGGGCCAACAAAAACTCTTAATTTTAAAAAGGGCAGACTTTAACAGTCTAAGGGCAGCAATACAAAGTATAGACTGGGACAGAGAACTGATAGGTAAAAACACTGAACATAAATGGACAACATTGAAATCCTTACTAAATATACATACACATCAGCATATACCATGTGGGAATAAATGTAAAAGGAGCAAATCACATCAAATGTGGCTTAACAATGATTTAAAGTTTAAGATACGGAGTAAAAAACAGGCATTTAAATTATACAAACAAGAAGGGACAGAGACTGCTTTAAGGGAGTACAAGAAAATCAACAAGGCTTGCAAAAGTGCTATTAGACTGGCTAAAATAGAAAATGAAAAATGAGCTGTAAAAGAGAGTAAGACTAACCCTAAAATATTTTTTTAAGTATATTAATAGGAAGAAGGCGAGGAAGGAAGCTATAGGAACATTAGAATGTGAAACAGGCCATCTGAAAATTTGTGATCAGGAAAAGGCAGATGAGCTAAATAGGTTATTTTCTTCGGTATACACAAGGGTGGTACCAGTGGTTGAGACACTGCAACATAATGGGGCTACACTACCTTTGCCAACTAATTGGTTAACACAGGAAGTAATCCAAAAGAGGTTAGAAAAAATAAATGTTAATAAAGCCCCGGTCCTAATGGAATACATCCACGGGTACTGTGGGAACTGGCTTCTGTAATAGCCAAACCATTATATTTAATTTTTCAAGATTCACTCAACACAGGGTATCTACCAGATGACTGGAGAAAAGCAGATGTGATACCTATATTTATAATTCCCCGGATTTGCTCTAGCTTCCTTTTTAGACCAGTGAACCTCACTTATGTAGTGGGGAAGCTTTTAGAAGGGTTAATAAGGGATAATATACAAGAATATATCTATTTGAAAAGGATTATAAGTAGGAGTCAACATGTCAAACAAATCTAATTAGTTTCTATGAGGAGGTTAGTAGGAACCTGGATCAAGTAAACTCAGTGGATGTAGTCTTTTTGGATTTTTCAAAGGCTATTGATACAGTGCCACATGGGAGACTATTGTGCAAACTAAGAGATACAGGAATTGCAGTAAATATCTGCTCATGGATTGAGAGCTGGGTAAAAGACAGGAAGCAAAGGGTTGTTGTAAATGGAACATGCTCAGATTGGACTATTGTGGTAAGTGGGGTTCCTAAAGGTTCATTTTTAGCTCCTCTCCTTTTTAACATATGTATTAATGACTTACTCCATTTTAGCTGATGACACGAAGTTGTGCAAGGTAATTAAATCAGATAATGATGTGCTTTCCCTCCAAAGGAATTTACATAAAATTGAGGAATGGGCATCTAAATGGCAGATGAGATTTAATAAGAATAAATGTAAAGTTATGCATCTGGGAAGTAAAAACAGCCATGTAATTTATAATCTTAATAGAGCAAATCTAGGTGTATCAGATATTGAAAGGGATTTGGGAGTGCTTGTGGCCAAAAACCTAGGTTACAGTGCTCAAAGCCAAGCAGCAGCTGCAAAGGCAAATAAAATATCAGCATGTATTAAGAAGGGTATAGAAGCAAGGGAAGCAACTATAATTCTGCCACTATACAAATCTCTAGTACGCCCTCATTTGGAATGTGGAGTACAATTGTGGGTGCCACGTCATAAAAAGGACATTTTAGAGCTATAAAAGGTACAAAGGAGGGCAACAAAACTAATAAGGGGAATGGAGGGGCTAAGTTATGAAGAAAGACTAACCAAATTAAACGTATTTTCTCTAGAAAAAAGGCGTCTAAGAGGAGATATGATTATCTTATATAAATACATCCAGGGTCAGTATAAAGATTTGTCAAGGGAGCTTTTTATGGCAAGAGGTTTTCAACTGACAAGAGGACATCCCTTGAGGTTAGAAGTAAAAAGATTTCACCTTAAAGAAAGAAAAGGGTTCTTCACAGTAGGGGTGGTTAATCTGTGGAATTCTCTACCAGAGGAGGTGGTGACAGCAGATTCGATAGATAACTTTAAAAGGGGACTGGATTTATTTCTAATTAAAAAGCAAATTCAGGGTTATCATGGATAATTAGAGAGACAGTATTGATCCAGGGTGAAATCCGATTGCCAGTATCTGGGGTCAGGAAGGATTTTCATTTTTTTTATATATATATATATAAGTCTCACTTGTTTTTTTTAAAATAAAATAAAAATAATAATTAAATAATTGATTAATAATTAATTAACAACTAATTAATTCATTCCATCCACATATTTTGGATCAGAAGAGATCTTAAAAGGTTGAACTTGATGGACTGAAAATATTTTTTCAACCTTAATTACTATGTAACTATGTAATATGGTTAATATTGTGTATACAGTATTTTAAGTTCTGTCAGACTTATGTGTTACTGTCATTTATCTAACTCAAGTATATCTTAGCATGTGTTTGTTTCAATGTATGTAGCATGCAGTGGGTTTGTTTCGCTGTATACTCTTTAAAGTATGTCACTGTGCATGTGAGTGTATATCACAGTTTGATACATCTAATGATATATCTCCCCACATAAAAAACATGCTACTTGCTACTGATATTGCTATTTACAAATTATGTTAGCAATGTATCTGTCTAAATATTAAAGATATATACTATATGCTTAATATTTTCACACTGCTATTAAAATCATATACAGGTCAGAAAAGAAACTCCTAGATTGCCTTTCCCTGGAATAATGGAGAAAACAAATGAAGGAGAATAAATAGTGGGATTTTTATAGTACATCTTGGTTAAAACAGCTCTACTTGATGAAACATTTTTAAAGTAGCTTCAAGGTACAAGAGTCAATTAAAAAAACGAAATCAAATGTTTTGGTTTTATGCACCATACAGTATATGTGATATAGACACAGGAATAGAAAGGGGGGGAGTGCGGACGCCCTGGGCATAACCACTCTGGGGGTGGCACCAGCTGCAGCGAGAACGCTGGTTAATTGCTGCTGATGCTGCTCCTGTGTATGTGTCTGTGCGAGTGTATGTATCTGTGTGAGTGTGTGTCTCTGTGTGTGAGTGTGTGTTTAAGTCTGTAAATGTGTGTCTGTGAGTGCGTGTGTCTGTGTGAGTGTCTGTGCATCTCTGTGTGTGAGTGTGTGTTTAGGTCTGTGACTGTGTGTCTGTGAGTGCATGTGTCTGTGTCAGTGTGTGTGTTTGTGTGTAAGTATGTGAGTGTGTGTCTGTGAGAGTGTGTGTGTCTATGAGTGAGTGTGTGTAAGTCTGTGTGTGTCTGTGAGTGTGTTCGCATGCGTGTGTGTGTCTGTGAGTGTGTTTCTGTGTGATTGTGTGTGTCTGTGAGTGTCTGTGTGTGTGTGTGTGTATGTGAGTGTGTGTCTGTGTTTGTATGAGTGTGAGTGTCTGTGTGAGTGTGTTTGTCTGTGAGTGTTTGTCTGTGAGTGTGTCTGTGAGTGTCTTTGAGTGAGTGTGTCTGTGTGAGTGTGTTTGTCTGTGTGTATGTATGTCTGTGTGTGGGTGTGTGTCTGTGTGAATGTGTCTGACTGTGTGTGTCTGTGAGTGTGTGTCTATAAGTGTCTGTGTGTGATATTTCTGCCTGGCGCTTCCCCCAAGTTTGACAGGGGGGCATCAAATTCCAGGGTAGCCTCGGGCAGCAAAAGCACTAGCTACGCCACTGGATATAGGCAAGATTTACTAGTTACTGCAGCATGGTTAAAACAACTATATGTGAGAACAGAATTCACACTGAACATACATAAGCCATTTTGAAAAATGGCAAACATGGGAACACTTTTGGATCTGAATTACATATGCAATTCAGACCCCCAACCCCATGACAAATACAACATTTCAAATAGATACATTGAATCAACGCAAAGCTATAAGCTCATGAAAAATGAGTTTATAATGGATGGTTTGAGAGAAGCTTAAGTAAAAGAGCATGGCTGTGCTCTAATAATGTAATACCTACTGCTTAAAAATACATTTGATTATAGTAAGCTAACATTGAAGGGTGCCATTTTGAGATGTCAGGCAGTCTTTCTGGGAAATAATTGCAATTAATTACTGATTAGCCCCTGAGGCATTGGGTCCATTATATTGATTGCCATTGTCTGCATAAAAATACTAAGGCTCCCATTGAAATATTTTACGTAGGGGGTTATAATGCAAATTGCACCATAACTTAGTAACCTTTAAATCTAAATCACTATACATTTCTCACAGCACTGAATAGGCATAAGCAAACAGATTCTGTAAGATACAGTGAACTGTCCCTTTCAAATTACCCTCCAAGCCATTTCAATGAATAAACGTACCATGCCTAAGCGCTTTTTGCCTACCTAAACTTACATATACTGAATACCATCCACCATGCAGAAAAATGCCTCAGAAAATGAAAATGATTCAAGCTTTAGATCTGACCATAACCCCTCAATTGACTCAGATACAAGGCTTGATTTGTTATATCCAACACAATTGAGGGGTTAATAAGTGCACCCAAAACCACATATCCTTGAGGGATCCCCCCAATATCCCTCTCCCTATGAGCCCAGGAATCCCCAGGGTTCCCCCATTTTCAGCACAGGAGCTCCGTAGCAAGGGTTAAATATATAAGCCATGGAGGTCCTTTATGGACCTTCACAGCATTGTATATATATATATATATTGGCAGCCACAGGGATAGGAAGTTAATTTTAGATGCCATAGGATTTTTTCCCGGACCTTCATGGCATATATATTTAGTCAAGATGCTTTAGAGGTTCTGTAAGGACCTCCATGGCATGGTGCACATTTTTAGTCACGTAGGTCCTACAAGGACCTCCATGGCTAATAGAGTCTGTAGATGCCACTTAAGTCCTTATAGGACTCCCTTTGCATAAGGGTTAATATTTAGGTCTCACAGAGGACCTTTAAGGAACTCCATGAAACTGGGTTAACGTGTAGGTGTCATGGGAGTCTCAACAGAGCGAGGAGTGGATCTCCTAGGGTTCCCTTCATGACTTGGGAGGGGAGAATTAATGGTGGTTCCCTGGGCTTGTAGAAGGGAATGGCATTGAGTTATTAACGCCCCTGCCAATCTATTATTGCTTTTACCCCTTTCCTGCCATGTAAAGAGTTTATGTAGATGGACGGGAGTGTATTAACTTGTGCATCACAGCTGACAGCTCAGAAGTCTTTGCAGCAGTGATGTGTGGGGACCTTAAGAGTATCAGAGCTGCAGTCAGATTGCCCTGATGCATGGTCCCCAGTTAAAAGTGGGGTTTGGATTATGTCCAGTTGCAAGAAGCATTTTTTTGCGCATATACATTTCATAAGCATGCTCAATGTGCAGTTCATGGCATTGAAGCTAATGAATCCAATGTCTCAGGAGCTGATCAGTAATTAATGACAATGATCTATCATTAACAAAAATTATGAATCTCTGTTTTTGAGTGATCAGAAATATTGACTAACAACTTAAAGTGGTAAACTTCAGTGTTAGTTTACTGTAGGAAAATGCAATTTCTAAAATAGCATTCAACTGTTAAAGTACATGCTATCACATATCGTTTTCTTTTACATCATATCTGGAGCCTCTGCTATGTGACTTTATAATACTTGTTGTGGGATTCAGTCTCAATGCAAATTCATTGATGTTGACATTAATACATTCTTATCCTTGTGTCTGGACAACCACTTGTGTTAAAGCATATTCATAGCTTCAAAGCTTGTATAGTGCCAACATTGCTGCTCTAATAAATTGTACAACATTGCCTTTTCTCCCCTTTTCCTATTATTTCATTTTCTTTTCACACTGGATATTAAAAATAACATTAAAAGACCTTCAGGGGAAGGGATTCAAGGTTCCGGTGTCATTCTATTATGAACAATGCTATATAAAAATGCATTACAGTTTATGTCAGTCCCATAAAAAGAATTACATCCTCCAAGGTGTCCAATTTTCTACAAGAGGATTGTATCTACTTGAAGCCCCAGATTCAATAAATATGCTCTTAAACTTGCAATTTCTAATACTTCATTTTATGTTGATATTACATTCTGGAGAAGTCTTTTCATGTTTCTTGTATGATGCAGACTTTATTATATTTCACATTTCCAAGATACTGCATCTCTTTGAACATTTTAAGTTTCGTAGGAGGTAAAAAATGGTTTCAGCATTTAAAATAAATCTTATATCCTCACTTATATTTTTATTAATATAATAAAACTTTAGGAGACATGTAACTCTAACATTTTGTATTATGCAATAAAAAAGTATGTTTTTAGAAAACTTTTTTTCCCAAGTTTAGTAACCTTTTTTTATTGAACATTGAAAAGCTGTACAGGGCAGCTGCTTGTACCTCATCTTGCCTGACCCATGAAAATAAAATGAGGATACAATAACTCCCTGTTTGTATTCACAGCAAAATAAAAACATATCTATTTGACTGTATGATTCCTACCAAGGCCCTTTCCAAATTAACAGTGCCATTTGAATGTATATATTCTAAAATTCAGATTACTAGCTATGCTAATCACCCCTCTCTGAAACAATGCGAGAAACCTGCTATGAGTGACTGTGACAAGCTGGAGACAAAAATTACGGCAATCTTAAAATTGATATTTGCAAAAGATTACGAGTTACTCCAATAGCCTTTTACACCAAAACCTCTGCTAATAAGATTTCGCAAAATGAGGCAGTACCATAACTACAAAAAACTGAAAGAAATATTATTTGTACTAAAGACCACTCACAAATGGTTTTAAAACCATTGCGGAGTGCCACAGGAGCAGTTAAAGAGGCATTACAGCACTAAAAAACACTATAAAATTATGAAATTTCAACATTAGTTGACACTTACAGTATAAACATATGTGTAATTAGAACATATGATAACCTTATTGCATAGGAATAAATGCTCTAATATATTGTCTATATATTTATCAAAGACAAAATAAACACAGTTTTATATACTGACTCTATAAATACAATTGACGTATCTATTAAATTAAAAAAATATATCCATAAATAAAAAAATAATATATTTATATATATATAAATATAATGTCTTCTTCCCACAGTTACTGCATTTGTTCTCACTTATTATAATAATAATAATGACATTCTCATTTTCTATTGGTTCCTAGATCTCTTTCTCATCCATAAATCTTGTGGATAAGGCAGGAATTATTATTATTATTATTATTATTATTATCATAATTTATTTATAACGTGCCGACATATTCCGTAGTGCTGTACATAAGATAAGTTCAAGACAAAGATAAAAACAAATTAACATAGCAAAGCAAGGAGGGCACTGTCTTTGAACCTCAAATCCAGTGTCCATAGTGCTTTCCCCAAAGCACTTTGTGGGATTGAAACTCGCAGACTTACAATCTAAAGGTATTGTGTGTGGTAAAGGAGGGAGAGAGAGGTGAGAGTGTGTTAGGGTGGAAGGTGATACGCTCCTTTAAAGAGTTGTGTTTTTAGAGAGGTTTCAAATGTTTTGAGGCAGGAGGATAAACTTGTGGAGTGAGGCAAGGAGTTCCAGACAAAAGGGGCAGTACGAGAAAAGTCCTGAAAGCAAGAGTGAGAGGAGGTGACAAGAGTTGTAGAAAGAAGAAGGTCATTAGCAGAATGTAGAGGGCAGGTGGGGGAGTATTTGGAAAAGAGACCAGAGATGTATGGGCGAGCGCTATTCTTGAGGGCTTTGAAAGTTAGGGTCATGATTTTAAAATGTATTCTGGAGGCTAAGGTAAGCCAGTGGAGTGATTGACAGAGAGGTGATGCTGACACTAAACATTGTGTAAAGAAGATGAGTCTAGCAGAGGCGTTCATAATGGATTAAAGTGGGAAAAGGGATGGAAGATAAGGAGTTCAGTCTTAGACAAGTTGAGTTTGAGATGGTGGGTTGACATCCAAGAGGATATACTAGAGAGGCAGATGGAGACGTATGTTAGAAGAGAGGGTGCTGAGAGGTAGATTTGGGTGTTATCTGCATAGAGATAATACTGAAGCCCAAAAGAGTTTATAAGGGCACCAAGTGTGGATGTGTAGATGGAGAAGAGGAGGGGGCCTAGGACTGATCCGTGGGGTAATCCAACAGACAGGGGGTAAGGAGAAGAAGAGGTGTCGGAGAAGGAGACACTGAATGATCGATTTTGTAGGTATGATGAGAACCACGAAAGAGCAGTGTCTCGAATACCGAGAGAGGAGAGGGTATTGAGTAGAAGTGGATGGTCAACTGTGTCAAAGGCAGCAGAGTGATCTAGAAGAAGAAGAATAGAAAAGTGACCAATTGACTTGGCAATAAGCAGGTCATTAGTGACTTTAGTGAGAGCTGTCTCAGTGGAGTGGTGGGGCCGGAAGCAGGATTGGAAGGTGTCAAGAAGGGAGTTGGAGGAAATAAAGCTGGAAAGACGGTTATAGACGAGCCGCTCCAGCAGTTTGGAAGCCAAGGGAAGCAGAGAGTTAGGGCGGTAGTTAGATGCAACGTCAGTGTCAGATGAGGTTTTTTTTGAGGGTGGGTGTAATTATGGCGTATTTTAGAGAAGATGGATACCTGCCAGTAGTAAGGGAGAGGTTGAAAATATGTGTGAGAGCTGTGGGCTGCTGTAATTTTACATAAGCTTTTAACGTAGGGGAAAAAGCTCCTGCAGATGATTTTAGGGTATACTGCAAATAACACCAGACGATTAGCATAGGAGACACTGTATTTAAATGTGTTAGTTCTCTGTTTTTTTTCTTTCCTAGTGATAGAAAATCTGAATGTAATTTCAAATGTTAATATCACAGAACAAGCAGCCCCTAATAGTAAAGCAGTTCAATTGATGCAGTAATCAAGAGAAAGATAGAAAGGATATGTGTGACAAATTTAAAATGAAGAACATCAATAAAAGTTCCTAACATTATTATTCAACATCAATATCTATTCAAAACAGGACACTTCAGATCATAGCATATCTTGAATGAAATAGGAAAGGCAATTTATAAAGAAACCACACTAACATGCACCAAGCACATGGTTCTTTAATAGTTATACAGGCGTTTGATCTCTCTGGTTGCAATAAGGTAACTGTCTAGTTCACTCAATGAATAAATGGCCTCACAGACTACAGAAGGGATTAAAGGGACCTAAATACAAAAAGTCTATTAATAATCATTCCTAAAGAAGAACTAATAATATTAACCAAAGTAGAAAAAAGGAAAGTACTCCTTTTGTATGGAATTTAGAAACATTTTGCAGATTAACCAACGATCTTTGAAGATAATAATGTCCACCAAGAATAGTCAAGAATAGACAAAAGAAGCCTTGATGGCAAAATAAGAGGTGCTTTTTGTATCCTCCTGCGTTATAGCCTGGCACTCAACATCCATGAATTCAGAAAGGCTTAGGTATAGTGTAAACAACTATTTTTATTGTAAAACAATGTTCACAGTCTTAATGTGAACTACTTGAGTATAGGATATACGTTGTTTGCATCAGATCCTAGCCACTCGTGGCTCCTTAAAGACTTACTAGAATATACTGCAGTTAAACACCAGGCTGCAATTGGTAAATTAATCTAAATATAGACCACTCCATCTACTGTGGTCCGATTACAGTTTTTCAGTTTAACTCCTTCTAGTAATTGGGGCTAATCCAGCATACATTTGCAGGATATCATGATTAAGTACTGGTGGATGAATCAGTGGCACAATCATTTTGGTTTACTTACCTGTGCTGACACAGCAATATATGAGTTTTGAATTAACTAATAAGCAAAAGGGTCTGATAAGCTGTTCTATATCATACTTACCTTGTCTTCAATACTGATACATTTCTTTGGTCATTTTCATCACAAACATATCTTGGCTAGTGCAATTACCTGTGGTATATTTAAGAAGAGACATTATGGAACACATAACTAGGTAAGACTGATAAAATTATACATTTATTGAAACAGATGATGTTAGATCAGATGAAATGAGGATTACATTATGGGAAGTTGTTATATGTGCATATGCATATAGTTAAGGGTAGTAGTAAAACATAGTTTTTCAGATTTTGAGGGAGCTTTAGAAACTACTGAAGCTTCTTAGAAGTCAGTCAAAGTGAGACAGGGAAATTCATAGAGTAGGAACATGAAATATCCTCAAGGTGAGAATGAATGCAACCCATGAGTGGAGAAATGCATTATAGACAGAAATAAGATGGTGTTGTGTTGCTCAATGCAAGCATCTATATTCAATAAACATTGTAGGGTTGGGACATGCTTTATAGAAAGCCACAATGATTTTCTACAGGAAAATTTGTCATCACAGCCATTCATGGCTCATCACACCCCCAGACTAGCTTCAATATAATTTGAGATCCTAATAGAGTTAAACACCAACACTTCCTTTGTTACATACTTAAAGTGTATAAAGTGTATGCTCATCTCTGTTGCACCAAATTGTATTTTTCCATATTGTATTTTATTTGTAATTTGACTAGTGTACACACTGTACTTTTTTGTACTTTTGTAAATAACGCTACTGAAAACATTGGCGCTTTTTAAATAAAAAGTAATAACAATAAAATTGTAACAAGTGAAAACTTTTTCTGTATAGTTAAAGCAAGAACTACAATTCAGGTTATCTTCATTATCCTGTTTTGTAATGGAACTAGAATGTGCTCCATTAAAAATCAATTAGGCTAATATTATAACTGTAAGAGAAAATTCTATCACATAGTTTATCTATAAAATTTTAAAATCTGCCTTTAGTATGGTAATTTTGCTCCAGATTAGAAAGGGAAATATCTGTCAGCGGAGATCGTCTTAGAGTTATGTTGACAAATATTTTATGATAAAAAGATTAAATAGATTAAAATTTAACAAAACTTGACATGTTTATCAGTTCTTTTGAGAATATTCTGTGATGACTTAGCTAATTTCTTTTGAAATACAAAAGACCACACAAATAATTGTATTGTTACAAATTACACCAGTTTCCATCTACCACATATGTGGACTTCAGAAGTATGAATGAATGAGAACGGTGTGGGAGTTTCTGGAGTCATGCAGACTTCAATGCATCCGACACTGCTGAAGAGTGCATAGTGGAGGATCCATACGGCAAACATGGTGATTGAGGTGGTCCCACGGGTGCACCATGGGGTTCATGTTCGGGGAAGTACTTAAAAGTCTTGGTCATGCTTTTCCAACCACTCCTGGACAATTCTGGCCATATTACATGTTGCAATGTCCTATTTCAAGATCCCTTCCGCTCCAGAGAAGACAGTCTACATGTATGGGTATACTTGATCTGCAAGGATGGATAGAGAACCCAATTGGTTGAGAGTGCCTTCTAGAGGTATGAGTGGACCCAGGCAATGCCAAGAAAACATTCTCCAGACCATAATGCTGCCGCCACCAGCTTGTGTTCTTTAAATAATGGTTGCAAAGTGTTTGTTCTCAGAGGTCTTGCACCTGACACGCCATCCAGTCGACTGAGCAGAAAACGTCAGCATGGATACAGTGACCACCCATTTGCTTCAAAGCCCCATCTGCAACAGGGTTCACTGTACTATTGTACATGTCTGTTAGCCCCCTGGTTCATTTGCATGGTGACTTGCACGACTCTAGAGTGTTGATTGACCCTCACGCACCTTCATGACCAACGTTCACCTCTGACTTCAATGGCACATGGTGCTCCACAGTTTCCATGCTGTTTATTCGCAATGGCGCTGTTTGTCCAGTCATGGTAAATTTTAACCACAGCAGCATGCAAACTGCGCAGTTGGAGAAATACGGTCACCTTTAGCCCAAAAGCAAATGATCATTCCCTTTTCAAAGTTGGATAAATGTAATGTTTTACCCACGACATCGATGTTTGATATGTTTACAATGCCTACATGCCATCACATATTATAATTGTCAAACTGCGAGTTGTCGTCACGCTTTGAGGTCCTCGCAACGAGACACGGGGGGAGACGCAGGGGAGGTAGAGAAAGTAGAGGGCGGGAGAGGCTAACAATGAGCGCCAAAGCCACTCATTGCAAGGCCTGAGATGAGGGCTGAAGGAGCTCATCACAAGGCCAGTAAAGTAGAGGGGAAGAGGCTCGCAATGAGCCCCTCCCGTCAAGTAGAGGGATGGAGAGGTAGAGAGGCTCGCAATGAGCGCCAAAGGCACTCATTGCGAGGCCCGTGATTAGCGCAGAAGGCGCTCATTGTGAGCCCAAAAAAGTAGAGGGGGGAGAGGCTCGCAATGTGTGACAAACACCATTGCCAGGCTTCAATTTTTATTGCCGTCATTTTTGACGGGCAAGTCGCTAGTTTTATATATCCACTAAGCCAGCTCATGATACATTCCGTATTTCATTGGCTATGCACTGCTGATATCAAAAGTCGGCAGCGGTCATTATAATGTGAGTCAACCCTGTATATATGTGTATATATATATATATATATATATATATATATATATACTAATTACAATTGCATATTTGTCCTTTAAGGGATTGGGATAAGCTACTAAGCTACAAAAAGGGACAAAATAGGTCAAGCTGCATCTGGTAGCAAAATATCACAGTACAGAATGTATCACTTTTATTCACATGGGAGTATATTTTCTGCTTTCTTTTTACCACTTGTTTGACATTTTATGTGTGCTTATATTTCAACTAATAATCTTACATTTAAAAAAGTGCTAATTAGAATTCTAAACTGTTATTAGGAATCATAAAAAATGTTCACAATCATTAAGCGATAGAATTTGCACCCATGTTTTCGTACCAGTAAATCTGAAAAGGCTCTTGGGGTCCATTTACATAAAGTGTGATACCTATTACTCAATAAATGAGCAATCCCTCAGAGAACCAATGTGCAAATGTATGTTAATGTGTAGTACATGGTTGATTGATCCATTCTAGTGTAATCTTGCATTTATTAGCATTTTACATTTTTTTCACATAATATGTAAGTATTATGAACTGATCATTGTAGAGATTTTGCTTTTATTAGATACATATTGCTCAGCACTATAAATGGGAGAGTGTGAATCAAAATAATATTAACACAATGTATGGAGTACCCTGTATTTGAGCTTAAAATCAAACATACATAGAGCTTTCCCTAAATCACTTAGCAAGATTGAAAACTTACAACACTATCAGGCGAGCAGCTGAGGCATTGAAACATGCGGGACTTAGGCTGAAATAAGTGCCGAAGGCGCTCCTGTGATCCTTGCGAAGCGAGGCCAGCAGTTGAGGCATTGAAACACGCAGGACTTAGCCTGCAAGCAGTTAAGAAACGCAGGACTTACTTAGGCTGCAAGCAGTTGAGGAATGCGGGACTTAGAAAAATACTTTGACCTTGGAATCTCGGGGCTAAAAAAAAAACGACCTAGCATAAATACAAATTTAATGGCCAAACCGCAGAAATCAAAAATCACGAAAAACAAGATTATTTTAAAAATAAAAACACACTCCCACACAGCCCAGGACACCTGGGAGTAAGGCTGCATAAATGAAACCAAGGCTTAAGGAGACCGAGGCACGCAAATCACCACCAGGCACGTACGAGTTAGCCAGGAATGTAGGAGATACACAATATATCATTACAATGGATGGAAAATGCTTGAGAGCCAAGTAACACATAGAAAAAATCCTCCATTTTACAACACTAAGTTGCAAATAATAACATTACGATTCTAAAATGGCCCTTTACCCACCTAAACAAATGCCTATTTACACTGCACACTTGCTGACACTTTCTCCTCACTTTATTATGCTCTGACACCTGCAAAAAAGGCCAAATTTACACTGCACTAAAAAAAAGTATATTTTACACTGCACATACATATCCATATTACAGCTCATTTGCTGACAGTGATAAGACTCTCAAAGCAGCTACATTTTTAAATTACTATATTATGCTATGAGACCTAAAAAAAAATGGACAGTTGTCACTGTACTAAAACTTTTTCCCGAAGGTAATTGTTGGAAAGCAGGAAATTTGAAGTACACCAGGGGAGAGGCTCGCAATGAGCGCCAAAGGTCCTCAGAGGAGCAAAAGCCTTACATTGTGTGGCAAACAGCATTGCCATGGCTTCGAATTTTGTTGGCGTCATTTTTGAAGGGCAAGTCGCTAGTATATATATATATTTCTATCACATATTATAATTGTCAAACTGTGAGACGTCGTGCATACAAGTTAGGCGTGCTGCACTCATCGCTTGCGAGGCGAGCCATTAACACGTAACACTCGATGAGCATCGAAGGAACTCATTGCGAGGCACGCGATGAGCACCGAAGGCGCTCAGCACAAGGCTCGCAATGAGCGCTGAAGGTTCTCAGAGTACAAAACAGTTTACATTGTGTGTTAAACAGCATTCCCATGGCTTAAAATGTTATTGCCCCTTCATTTTTGACGGGCAAATCGCTAGTACTAAATAATCAATAAATATGATGTTCTAGTCCATGCGAGTTCTATTACATGTATTATTTCATTGATTGTTGAGATTGCTAAAACATGGAAATTAGACATCAAATAAGAATTTCCTGCAGATTTGCGAGCGTGAGAATGTTGTGCTATTAATTGTAATACCTATAATCACTTTCCCTTTAATTTAAAATACAGTAGTGTGTGTATATTGGCTTTTACAGTGCTACGGACAGGACTTTAACTCCCGTGCGGGTCCTCTCTAGTACCCATTGGATTTTTTACTCCATTTGCCGTTTACTGTTTGAATGCGTGTGTGTCGTTGGAGACTCATAGCAATTTAATAGGAATTTGCAATAGTAACATTTACGGGCTTGTCAGATCAAAGGCTTAGCTGGGACGGAGTTCAGATTTTGACAGCCCGTAGTGTTTTTCTGCCTGTAACCCGCAGATCATTTGCGGGTAGCTAAAAGAGGCCAATTTAGTAGCCTTAAGTCCTTACAGGCTACGATTTCTACAGTTGCAGCAATTTAATGGGGCTGAAAAGTCTTTTCTTTAAAAATATTTCTAGGTCTGTGGCTGACACAGCTCCTGGTGTTTTTTCACAAATGTGATTTTTTTCCATGTTATTGTCGTCCTTTAAAAGCAAATATTTCAACAAGTTAGTGTAAAAATACATTTAGAAATTGAAAGTTAAAGTACACTTTACATTATGTATCAGTTTGTAATACTAACCACATTTCAGATACATTTTTTTACACATTTAGATTGCTTTTTACAAAATAATCTATTTGTCAAAAAAACTAAAGGGTTTAACTATCAGAAAAGTATTGCAAACTGATTACCTTTCTAGGTAGTGTTTGTCAATCAAGTGTTTTGTTTACTGTTTCTGCTTCTTGTCCGTATCACACAACTAATAAAAATAACACAAGAGTGATAGTAGAGTTGTGTACTTTTACCTCCCAATACACAAATGGCAGACCACAATGGTATTTTAAATAACTAAATATTTACAGTCTTATTAAATTGCAATTCAGCAAATTGAATAGGGCTGTATATAATCACAGAGCAGATTTTTTTTACAGATTTTTTTAGTTAGTGAACTTCTATCCAAAAGAACTAACTAAAAACTACTGTAAAAAAAATGCTCTGTGCTTATATAGAGCCTTATTCAATTGGCCGAATTTAAATTTAATAAGGCTGATAGTTTTTTTTGTGTTTGCATCTTTCAGTCATGTCTGACTCTCTGTGACCTCATGGACCGCAACACACCATGCTGATACAATTGGTATTCATGGCAGAGATACTGGAGTGGGTTGCCATTTCCTTCTCTAGTGGGCAACAGCATCTGGTATTCCTAGGTGGGGTCCCATCCAAGTACTGACCAGGCCTAACCCTGCATGGTTTCAGGGTGTTGTGACCTCTTGGTATATATATATATATATATATATATATATATATATATATATAGGTACTCCTGTGTATTGTTAGTCTTTTTCCACCTTAGGAAGTTGATCTTTTAAAACCAATATGGTAGACCCCACTATACATAAATGCATGCAAAACATAATAAATTGGCAGCTGCATTATTTATTTGTAGATTCTAAAAATATGTTGATTATTTTTAAGTATGGATCTTAAAGAGTATGTTTTTAAAAATGTTTTAAAAATATATTCAGTTTGTTTTGTTTGATTAAAAAATAAATTGTTCAATACAATAGATGGTCACCAATATTTTAATACGTTAATATGGTTCTAAACTGGATATAGTACACACAGAATTGAAATCTATGTTTTTAATTTTAATTTTTGTATCCAGCAATAAATGTTAACTAAGAATACAACCAATCAAATAGGCAATAATTTGAATAAATAAACATTTTTAATAGAATAAGATGGTTCCCTGGTGGTCCAGTGATTAGGATTTGGTGCTTTTACCACTGCAACCTGGGTTAAATTCCAGTCAGGGAACCAAGAGGCCACACCACTCTGAAGCCAAGCAGGGTTAGGCCTGGTCAGTACTTAGATGGGAGACCACCAGGAGCTGTATGCTGTGGCCCACTGGAGAAGGATTTGGAAACCCACCCCAGTATCTCTGCCATGAAAACCAACTGGCTCAACATGATCATAGACATAAAAATGTGCCTGGTGTGTTACGGTCCAGAAGGTCACAGAGAGTCGGAAATAAGCAACAAAATATATATATACTAGCGAATTGCCCGTCAAAAAATGACGACAATGAAATTGTAAGGTAGCTAATGGTGTTTTGTGTGTAATACTGAAATATATAATACAATTAAAAAAAGAATATACTTTACCTATTTTGAAGCATTGTGTTGAAGAGCTGCAATCTGTTTTGATGTTGCTGCAGCATTAGTGGTGTGGAGCTGCTGTGTAAGCGTGATGAATGTGTGCAGTGTAATAGTGTGCATGCACGAGACGAAACCGTTAGCGTAGTTGTGTACTTTCGCATTGGCGTAAAATGGCGGGTAATGTGTGGTATGCGTCTTAGCGGAATATCCGTAGGTCGTTTGTGGTATTTTGCGAGTTTCTTGTGGTGTTTTGCGTGTTTAGAGTGCTGTAGCCTCGTTTTCGTTTTGTTCGGCTGTCATTTTTTCTCTTGCTTAGCTTATTTTTTTAGTGTCTAAACTCTTTTATTTGTAGTTAAATGAAAGTGTAAGTTTTTTTTTTGAGGTCCTGGATGCTTCCTCTTGCTGTAGGTAAGCTTTTTATGTACAGTATGTGGTGTGTGTATTTATTGTGTTTAGAATCTTGTCATGTTCGCGAGTTGCGTCCGATTTTTGCGAGGTCGTAATGTGTGGTAACGTGTCTCGTATGTTTTTTTTTGTTGCAAGGTAAAGTTTGCGAGGGTCGCAGTTGGTGTATCGTGTTGTTTGCGTTTTAACGTAAATTTTGTGAGGGTTGCCAGCAACTGCGACCCTCGCTTTGCGAGGGTCACAGTTGCTGGCAAGGAGCGCCTTGGCGCTCCTTGCCAGCAACTGAGGCTCTCGCCCGCAGCCCTCGCTACGCGAGGGCCGCGGCTCGCTGCGCGAGCCCTCAAGCATTAGCAACAACTCGTACGCTCACAACTATATATGTGATATTGATATTATAGTAAGCTATGTTTGGGGTGGACTTCTATCTAAAGAGCATCAGTTCCTGCCTTGTTCATATTTTTACATAAGATTGGCTCAGTCTGACTAGTTTGTCCAGAGTAAGGTTGGAGTGAACATTTTTTTTAAATAAATTATTATTAAATATTAATTTTATTAATGGCCAGAGCATAATTATTCTGTTTTGGCCTGTATTTAGATATTAAAATATTTTGAGAGCAACCACATGTATGCAATGGGTCAATAAGCCTTGCAATTACATATAGTACAGCAAATAATTCTGGGTTTTAATATAGGAATGAACATTTATGAAAAATATGCAGTAAAATCTTTTTCATTGAAAACTACCAGGAAATACACAAAGCAAGCACAATTATGAGTCATATACCTCTATTGCTGCTCATTGGATGATAGGGGCAAGAAACCACATCAGTTAAATATGTCAATATTTTGAATCAAAGTATGTTTTCAGTGTCCCTTTAATAGCCACATTGGTCCCAGAAAAAGAAAAATAATTTGTGCACTAGTGATACAAAGCTGGAAAATAGATTTCTGATGTTTAGGATGTCACCCCCAGCTTTGCGCTCAGCTGTATAGCACGTTGTCATCAGAGCGCCAACAACTGCGCTCTGATGACGCTCTGCGCTCCAGCCTGGTGCTGTGTGATCTGCCCCTGTCTGGTGCCCCCCATTATAGAAGAGCTTACAATCTACAAGTGATGTGGCATGTGAGGCATGTGACACTCAGCAGAGTATACACTGGAGGTGTCTTCTTTAATGGGGGGCACCAGACAGGGGCAGTTCACACAGCACCGGGCTGGAGCGCAGAGCGTTCTCAGCGCTCTGATGACGGCGCGCTATTCAGCTGCGTGCGAAGGACGTGCAACAGTTTTGGATACTTATTGGGGCAGATACAATAAAGCATTGCAGGGGCTGTGTTGTGCTTCACTAATGGCTATTTCCTATGGTGAATATTGACTTTTCAGTCATTCACATCAATGGCTGTACTGACATGATACTGTTTAATATGTAATGGAAAAATGTATCTATTCAAAATTGAAATTCAGGATAAATCAGGTACTATAATTAAAGACTTTAATCCATATCAGTAGAAAAATAATTGTCTATTTAAACATATGTTTTTCTCATTGCTATTAAATAACAAAATGACATATCGAATCCATGAAAGGCAACAAGTGTTCAATAATGGCTGAAAGTAAAATCAATATATTTGCCATGGCAATCATTCTAGAGCATACATGAGTTATCTTTGTACACATGTAAAATGATGAGGGAGATGTAAATACAGTAAACTCCCCAATATCCGGCACCTATGGGGACTCCCTATTGCCGGATAAGTGTAGTTTCCGGTTAATCGGGAGTCCCCGAATTTAAGTGTCTAAACGACCCTTAAACACCCCAAAACCCCTCAAAATGCATTTTAAAAGGCATTAGTACCTAAGTAAATGATTAGAAAAAAAATAGCATTTTTTTGCACTATTGAACTGCCAGATAGAACTGGATAGTTCCGGATTAAATTTAAAATGGGGAATTGATGCTGGTGCCGGTTGCTTAAGAGTGCTGGTTGGTTAGGTGCCGGATAACTGGAAGTTTACTGTAGTAGGATAGTAGGATATTGTTTTGTCAAGTATGTACCAACTAATAACATTAGTAGATGTATAAGCCATAGACATAAACATCTTTTTTTTTTTTTTTTAAGAATCTGTTTATGAGTACAAGAATCCATTGAATCCATTTTGTGTTTGTTATATCACTTTCTGAGATCTGAATCATGAGGTTGTATTTGGAGAGAGGTCTGTTATATAAACTGACACCATAGTCCTTCACAGGCACAGAAGCAGGCAGGTTGCATTAATAGATGTAATCGCAACCCTGCAAAAATGTAAAGACCCCTCTCACACTTCCACCTACCTATCATTGATTACTCCAGCCACCGGCAGAGACATAAGAATTTTCTTATAATTTAAAACTAACTTTATGACTTTTCTCCTGCTTAATTATGATTTTTAGTCTTAAAGTTTTAAAATGTATACTTTTTTTTAATTATATAGTGGTCTTTTAACAATTGTACACCTTATTTTACAGTAATGTGAAAAATGCTAATATTGTCTAACTAAGAGATAATAGTGATATTATATGGGACTTCTGAGGTATTTTACTGTCATCTATTGCAGAATAATTCATTGGATACAGATAATTAAATGTTTTGGCTATTGTGCTTTTGAAAGTGACACAGGTACAAATAATATATTCAGGTTTGCATATCAAGTTATTATCTAACATTATGTAGAAATGTTTTAAAAATATATAAATCTTGCTTTTTCCTGTATGGGCATTTTTCAGTTTTTCTCTAATAAATTTAAAATATGCTATTTTATCGACCTTTACTTGATAATGAGCAAACATTTTTGCAGACAGTTTAAAATACAAAATCACATGCTTTTACTTTTAACTGCTATATTCAATTTAGCTTAATGTCAGAATCATCTATATATAACATTATCTTTAAAAATGCTTTTATGTTTCTGTGTTGCTCACCTGGGATCTATCCCGTCGTGCATGTGCAAGAAATCGCCAGCACTAACAGCGGCAGTGACAGCAAGTAGCCGCTAGATGGAGCCGGGTTTCTGGGAAGGCCTATAATTATTCCCCCCTCCGACGTGGCACAACTCGCCGGCGAGAATCGACAGCAAAGCCATCGATATGGCACTCAGCCCTAGATGGCCTTGGATGCGCCTCTCACAGCTCAAGGCCTCTTCTGTCTGCGCACCTTATATGCAATGTGCAGCAGTATTCTGGAAATCAGCAGCGCCATCTAGCGGTTGGCGGCGGCACTGCTGATGCCAATCTTTTGCGTAGGGGAAGAGGGAAAGGACCCTCACCTGCTGTTACTTTGTTACATACTTCTCAAGCATAAGATGTGTTTCCAAACTACAGTGGCGCTTTAAAGTCTGTTTCAATGTTCTTTACATTTCTAAAGGATTTGACAACTAGCAATTCAAAAGAGAATTTTGTCTATCATTACATCTATCTATCTATCTATCTATCTATCTATTTCTATATTGCTGTTTTTTTCCACTATATTTTCCTTTAGTTTCTTTCAATCTGCCTTCAAATTCTGCTGAAAAACCAGGACTGGTTTGCCCTAACACTGTTAATTTGAAAATCATGTGGTCAAGTTAGTATACAATGATTAATTAGACTCTCAAGTTGATTTACGAAGTTTTTTCATCTCGTCTTGTTGTTTGTAATTAAAAGAAATCACACCTCCATTGGCCGGCCTCTGTTCCTTCATGCATGAACAGCAATCTGATTGAACACTGTTGTAAGGATTTCATTCCTCATTGTAATTAGCTATAATCATAGCCTTCCTGGGTGCATGAGAATGTGCAAAGCACCGATTCACAAACCTAACCTATTTGAATATGAATCTTCTCAGTAAGTAGCAATAAAATAAGAGAAACAAAGCAGTTTCTCTAGGGAATTTTGTAAAGCATTCTTACTAATTCTTCCTCTTCAAAATGTTCTTCTTTCAGTATCTGGGATTTGTTTGCTAAAACAAGGGTTGCTTAATGAATACAATGGTTTATTATTTCCTTTAAGTGACACAGCAGGGCCCAAGAAATACAGACCCAGTTCTTTCAGACTGTGCCAAGAACATAGGAGACAAAGGAGCCAGCAGTTCCATGCAACAAATAGAACTCTCGGCTTGGTCTCCGGTTTGAACAGTCCACAGAGCGAGACCTCGACTCGGCTACACTCGATTCTCCAGCCCGTATTTTTTCTCAGTTTTATTCTTCTCAATGACTCACACACAGGGCTGAGACTATGCTGTCATGGAAAAGCACATAGCAACAGCCGAAGGATGACTGGAGGAGGGGTGACATCGCTTTCTCTCATGTGCATTCAAAGTGAGCCACCTAATGGTGACAAAGTTTTTGCTGTCTGGATAATCCTTCAAAGTTATAGATGTAAACAGTGCTGCATTTTTACTTCATTATCATATGTTGCTTCAATATGATAAGAACTGAGATGTGACAAAGAATAATTTAAAAAATCCTACACGTGTGGTGATTAAGAGGTTAAAATATGCTTTAGATGGATGCATTATTTAGAATTTTACAATTATCAGTATTTTATATAAACACTGGGGGCCTCATTCAATTGCGATTCGGACAATTGAATAGGGCTCTTTATAAGCACAGAGCATATTTTTTTTACAGAAGTTTTAAGTTAGTGAACTTCTATCCAAAAGCAAGGTCTTCACTAACTAAAAACTTCTGTAAAAAAAATATGCTATGTGCTTATATAGAGCCATATTCAATTGGCCAAATCACAATTGAATGAGGCCCTGGGTATTTTTCAGCTAAGGCCCACAACACCCAGGCCTAGGGCAGCAAGCTGGTTGAAGTTGCTAATGCAATCCAATGGAATATGCACAGGAATGTCCATATGCAGAGAATATTATGTCAGTAAGTGTATCTGGCACTTTCTGACTTACTGTATACTTATATAGACACATATACACTTATGATATTTTTATATAGGTGTGTGGTAAACTTGTGATTGGGATATAGCAATAGGGATGGAGAAGTAGTGGGATGCACTCATTGGGCCTAGGGAAACATAAAACTCAAATATGCCCCTGATATGAACTACGTGATATTATCACAAAAAAGTACAAGGTTGATTCATATTTTTATGTTGATAAGTCAACAAGTTCTACATAAACTCAAAGTGAGATCTTAAAACAGAAGAAATTAATATAAGTTTATATTTTTTAATTTATAATTTTATTATACTTTAAAAAAAAAAAATTAGCTTGATTTCTGTATAAATATAATACCACCGTGTAGAAGAATAATATAAAACTGACACTTTGGTGATAAAGCAGATTTTGTTTTTATCAGAAGTACCAATGCTCTTCTATAGTTACAATGTGCTCTTATGAAGATCTACACTTGATCATTTTGCAAACATTTCTTAGTAAATTATATTGATGTATTTAACAACATAAATACAGCCTATAATGAATTACCGTAACTATTATTTATTATTTTATTCATTGCTGTGACCAGTCATTGTCTTGATTGATCTGCTTGTTTGAGCTACTTTCTCAGCAGTTAGGGGTGTTGTAAAATAATGAGATTGTTATCAGTCCAATTGAAAATAAAAGCAATTTCTATTGTAGCAGCTGTGCATTCAATTTATTTTCCTACCCGTAGAATTAGAAGTAAAAAGGAAGGCATGTAATAAATACAAAAAATATTCTTTCTTTCTTTCTTAAAAGCTTTGTGACTTGTACAGTTATTAAAATACCCCACAATAAGTAAGACAAAAATAGATGACTAAAGGGTGACAGGCATTTCAGGATGAACAGGAATATGCTTAGTTGTTAGACCTTAGAGGATCACTATACAATGACAACATATATGTTTAAAAACTCTGATTATGACTAGGCAGGAAAAAAAGTCATAAAGCTAATTTGTAATAAAAAAAACAACCTATGCATCTGATGGGCACTGGAGGCATCCATTCAACTTTTGTATATGTAAGAGAGAGGAGCTTTACATTTCTGGAGAGCAATGATTGCATCGTTTAATGCAAATAGTGTGGCTTTTGGACCTGTGACGGGAAGAGGTGTCAATATCAATCAGATCTAATTATCTAACAACGCATTTGCCTTCTCTTTGCTCCCTCCTTCCCTCCCTCAATTGATAACAAACACACCCTCAGGGCCTCATTCAATTACGATTTGGCCAATTGAATAGGGCTCTATTTAAGCACAGAGTATATTTTTTTACAGAAGTTTTTAGTTAGTGAACTTCTATCCAAAAGCAAGGTCTTCACTAACTAAAAACTTCTGTAAAAAAGTATGCTCTGTACTTATATAGAGCCCTATTCAATTGTCCAAATCGCAATTGAATGAGGCCCCCAGTATCCAGCTTTCAGAAATTGTTTTAACAAAGACCAAATGGATTCATCTTATCTTAAATAGAGTCTTTAAATATTTTAATCTTTTTTTCTAAAAAAAAATGTATGCCCGTGGCTCACACAGCTGCTAATGTTATTAGTTTCTTACATACTTCACAAACAAGTGCCTATTTTATTGAACTACAGTGGTCCTTTAAAAGGCATGTATTTTTATTTATGAGAAACACATGTAACAATGAGTTCGGGTATTGGGAGACATTTCAAGTTAATATTACAGTGTTTAATAGGAAAATTTAATAAGCAATATTATATGTTCTTTAAATAAAAAGAGCCATATTGTTATCTTTTTTAGGGAAAACAGTTGCTTTGGTTTCCCTATGTATTACAGAAACATACAGCAACACAAGGTCATGCATGCATTTCAGCACGAACTCTAAGCACTAGATGAGTCTACAGACGGTGGTATTCCAGTGGAAAGCAGCAATTGTTCTTGTAGGTAGATGAAATGCTTGTCAGGTATGAGAAATTACCATTTAAATTTCCGGGCATATTTGAAATGAAGTGGTAAAATGGCTTGCTGGAAAATATATTTGAATTATGATGGTACATTTTGAGGGCATACATTTATATACTAGATATGTAAATATGTCCTAGAGCACTCTAAAATTCTTTAATTATACTAATGGTTCTTTTTTTTATTATTGCATTTACGAGAAAGACTAGATTTTTCTTTAATGTATTACCATGATGAAGGGCAGACATTTGCTTAAAACACCAAACCTTTCTAGCAAGGTATGATGAAGGTGCATTAAACTGAAAGCACTCATCTATGTAATGAATTCTGTTTTATTCTAAACATAAACATAATTTCTATTCTGATTAATGCTTTTTCAAATTTAGACCTATAACTCATTTCTATGGCGATGAAGCAGATACTGGGGGTAAAGCAAATCAGATTGCTTTCTCTGAAATCCTGATGCAGTTATTTTACTTACACAACATAAAGTAGATATATAAAGCAGTTATGAGAAAATGTATGTTTAATGCACACGTCAAATAAAATTCTAATTGAATGTACCCTCAGCATAAAATAACTGGCACATGACAGTACAATTAAATATAGTGTTAGGATAAGGTTTCAGATCATGAATGAGAAGATACTTAAAACAAGTTTAAATGTGTACTTAAAGGATCGCTGGAAAGGCTTTTTAACAGTCATCTAAACAAAATATTTAAAAATAGGAGGAATATTGCATATGATGGATTAATATGATTGCAAAAACCTGATAACTTAGTCTTGAACTCATGGCTCCCCTCCTTTCCCTTCTCCTAGTAACTTAGGGCCTCATTCGATTGCGTTTTGGCCAATTGAATAGGGTTCTTTATAAGCACAGAGAACATTTTTTTACAGAAGTTTTTAGTTAGTGAACTTCTATCCAAAAGCAAGGTCTTCACTAACTAAAAACTTCTGTAAAAAAATATGCTCTGTGCTTATATAGAGCCCTATTCAATTGACCAAATCGCAATAGAATGAGGCCCTTAGTAGCTGCTCTCTGTCTCACCTGTGATTGGCTGAACCAATCAAGTGACAAGGGAGGCAGTTTCCACTGATTGAGAAAGACAGGTTGCATCATGGGAAAAGAAACATTCCAGGATGCTTTCTATGATTGGCTGACTAGCAATGATTATACATTAACATAAGGGATTGCTGGAGTGGTAAAGTAGGGCAGCCATGAAACCGAGTAAAACAACAATGTATTAAGTTATCACTATCTTGCAATGTTTGTTTTCTAATGAATGTAATAATCTCTTTATTTTACAATATTATCTTCAGATGGCGGTAATTTGAATAATTGTATAATTATTGGTTAGAACATCTATGCACTTTAAATGTATTAGTATAGGTAAGACTGTAAACTATTGAGTAGCAGATATTAAAATTGTTGCTTTTATACATTTACAGTAAAAAGCTGTTTATAGCCAAGTTTTGCATAATAAGCAATGTTTTTATGCTTTCAAAGCAGGTCACTTGGCTGTAATCTCTATAGTATATATTTTCTTTTAACACAGATGCTACCAAGATCTATAAAAACAAAACATGAACACATTAAATTGATGTATTCATACTTAGTGCTAAATTCAGTTGAAAATAGTTACTGGTTTTACACAGAATGGATATAGAATTATGTCATGTGCCAAACTCTTAATTTATTTATCACTTAAAAGAAAGCTAATGCTTCTAAAATATTTGACTTTGCTAGGAGACCATAGAATATAGGGTATCCAATTGTAACCTTACCTTCTGGGTTCAGGTATAAACAAAATGCTATACAACCATGGGCCTCATTCAATTGCGATTTTGCCAACTAAATAGGGCCCTATTTAAGCGCAGAGCTTTTTTTTTTTTACAGAAGTTTTTAGTTAGTGAAGACCTTGCTTTTGGATAGAAGCTAAGGCCCTCATTCAATTGCAATTTGGCCAATTGAATAGGGCTCTAAATAAGCACATAACACATTTTTTAAAGAAGTTTTTTGTTAGTTAACATTTATCCAAAAGCAAGGTTTTCACTAAGTAAAAACTTCTTTAAAAAAAGATATGCTATGTGCTTATTTAGAGCCCTATTCAATTGGCCAAATCACAATTGAATGAGGCCCTAACTAACCAAAAACTTCTGTAAAAAAATATGCTATGTGATTATATAGAGCCCTATTCAATTTGTCAAATGGCAATTGAATGAGGCCCCATGTTGATAAATTAGCCCTCTCATTCTGTTCTATAGTGATGGTTTATCATCAAATGCGCAGTGTACCTGAAAAGAGCCAAAATCAGAGCTCTACTGAAGAGGGGAGATAGAGTGCTGGAGCCATAAATATGTATACTTGTAAGGAAGTCAAGTGTTTAATGGATGTAGGATTCCTTTTCTTTATAATGCCAATAATATTATCATGATATATGGTTTAGATTGGGACTCTCACATATGACGTTATGTATAAAGGAGAATAAAAATCTGTGATTGCAATAACATTTTAATTTTTTTCTTTGCATGGTTCAGTCGTTTTAACCTCATGGACCATAACACACCAGGCACATCTTTATGTCCATGGTCATGCCGATCCACTTGGTTTTCATGGCAGAGATACTGGAGTGGGTTGCCAGTTCCTTCTCCAGAGGGCCACAGCATATAGCTCCTGGTATTCCATCCAAGTACTTACTAGGACCAACCCTGCATGGTTTCAGGGTGGTGTGACCGCTTGGTTCCCTCACTGGAATCAAACCCAGGTCGCAGCAGTTGGAAGCACCAAATCTGAAATACTGGACCACCAGGGAACTTAATCTATATTACTACACTTTTTTAAGTACCCTGAGTGGTAAAAGTCACATGCCTAGTATTTACTGCTACAGCAGTAAAGGTGTAAAACTGTAAAACTGTAGCCTGTAACGTAGCCCGCAATACTTAACGGCTATTAAATTGGCCCCGTAAAGCAACCCGCTAACGATCTGCTGGTTATAGGTGGGAAAACCCTACGTGATGTCGAAATTTGAACTCCGCGGCCGCAAATCCTTTGATCTGTCTAGACCGTAACTGTTACATTTAAAAATCGGTATTAAATTGCTACGAATCCACTGGCGTCCAAAACCCGTAACCCGCATATGGAGCCAAAAAGCCATCGGGTACTAGAGAGGACCCACTAGTGGGTTAAAGTCCTATCCGTAGCACTGTAAATGCAAATATACACACTACTGTATTTTCAATTAAAAAGAAAGTGATGTTAGGTATTAAAAATAATAGCACAAGATTCTCAAGCTTGCAAATCTGCAATATAAAATAGTTTTATTTCTGTTTAATTTCCGTGTTATATCGATCCAGGCAATCAATGTGTTAATACATATAATGGCACTCGCATGGACTATAATATATTATTTACTGATTTATTAATATTGCATTATTTCTGGAATGCGGGTCCGATCGTAACCCGTAATTGAAACCCGTAAGGCTTTGAAATCTAACCTCCATTTTTCAGTGATGTAATGATGACAATCTCTTTTGCCATTGGCTCCGTCTAAACCTGTAACTACGGGTTTGACTAATTGATCATGTTCACGGCCGCATATCCAACGTGCGCAAGAACGGTTTACAGGTTTACGTCAAAGGCCAGTAACTCGCGGCATGGTTCAATTTAATAGCTCTGTAACCCAGCCTTTGTGGGTGTGCTGATGCCACTATGGGCTTCAAATTTAACGGGGCTGCAGGTCACCTAAAACTCACCCTATTATATGATGGAGGGCATACCAGTAGTGAATGCCAATTATCTGCAGTGTAATATGATCATATTATTGCTACTGGTTGAAAAATCTTGGAAATTAAAACAAGATTCATATGCTGGTTTTATAAGAACATTTTGACAAGAAAATTATTTGGTTAAAAAGTTAAATTAAAATTAAACATTAAGCATTATGTGATTCTTTCCGAATGTCATTTAAGAAAAAAAATTCTATACAATCTTTATTACTGAAATGGCCTTTATCATATTGTTTTGATGATTTTATTAGAACTAGTATTACGCTTTGAAGATTAAAACATTAGATGCACCATTGGGGACACAATAAATTGGTGGTATCTAATGAGGCCAGCAGAGGGATTCAATGAACCAGAATTGAATAGGCCAAACAGTCAACCAATAATGCATCTATCAATCAGATTTTATGGTGATATTTATAAAGGTCAATAGTGCAATAAAACTGATCTACAATACAATGAAAGAAGAATGCTTGACCTGAGTTGTTCCAGCTCATTGTGTAACTGACTTCTTTGGAACTCTCCTTATGGTATCAGTAACTGTCCTACAGCCTTATTAAATTGCGATTCGGCCAATTGAATAGGGCTCTATATAAGCACAGAGCATATTTTTTTACAGAAGTTTTAGACCTGGCTTTTGGATAGAAGTTCACTAACTAAAAACTTCTGTAAAAAAATATGCTATGTGCTTATAAAGAGCCCTATTCAATTGGCCAAATCGAAATTTAATAAATCTGTTAAACAGCAACCACCAGCAATTTTGTCAGAAGCATTTCATAAAACCAAGTAACACAGAATTATCAAGGAATTAAAAGGTATGGTGTGTTATATCACTCACACTTCATCTCTTCATCTCTATATGGCTGGATAAACTGCAAGTGCGTCTTTAAAGAGTATGAACTCTGCTCTCCTATGCAGACTAGGGGCCATATATGCGTGGGAGTTGCGGGCTCCCATTCGTCTACGATTGCGATGCTATTCAATTGCTCAAGCCCGCAAGTTGCTGTCCCAAACCCAAAACCGTAAACCATGCACTGGTTAGTTGCTGTTCAGGGTGGGAACATGATCAATTCAGCAAGCCTGTAACCTCCCATTTCGAATCAGCCAATAGAAAATAAGACAGTAAAACATGGAGGTTACATGTCAATCAATTAGGTTCAGGGGTCTCATATGCGTTCAGACTCGCAAACCCTCAAAATAGAGAATTATGAAAATGAATGCCAATACTGTTCTAGTCCATATGGGTGGCCTGATATGCATTAACTTATTGATACCCAAGATCGATTTAACCCCGAAATGAAACATAAAAATACATTTAAATTCCTGCCTATTTGCGAGCTTTAGTCTGTTGTTCAATTAATTCTAATGCCATGATCGCTCTCGCCGTTATTTACCGTGCAGTATCAATTTTTTATTTGCATTTACACTGCTATGAACAGGCGTTTAACCCCTCTAGCACTCGCAGGATTTTCTCCTTCTTTTACCAATTACAGGTGTGAAAACCTTTGCAGGCTTGGGGAAATTAAGCAATTGAATAGTGATTTGCGATTTTAGCCTTGCGAAAGTGAAAGATCAAAGGCTTCTGGGGGCTTTAAATTCCGGGTTTAGCCATCGCAATAATTTCAAGGCCATAACTCGGAACCTGTTTGGAGCCCTCAAAAAGACGCCAATTGAAAAGCAAATTAACTTGCGACCTCACTTATGGGCTACCGGATCGCCCAAAACCTCAGTTGAATATGGTCCTAGCAATGCAGGTTCTGCAATATTCATCGCAATATTCATCTGTGATTGCAAATGTTCCTGCAAACTTCAGTAGTTTGCTTCTAAAACCTAGTGAAGCTTAGTGAATCTTGGGATATTTACAGCCCTATTAAATTCCAGCCTCTTAAGTCCAATGTGTAGCACGTAAGGGCTGCGTGCTTGAAATTTGGCCGAGTTACGTTGCTATTAAATTAGAAAGGGCTGCGAGCTACGGGCTGGAGACGCAAATCATAGCTCGTTCGTAGAACGTTGGATTTGATGGCCGTGCGGATGATCAATTAGAGTAGACCGTAGTTACAGGCTAAGATGGAGCCAAAAGAAAAAGAGGTCGTCAGCGCTACGCCACTGAAAAAGGGAAGGATTGATTTCAAAGTCCTACGGGCTTCAATTACAGTTTGCGATTGGAACCACATTAATGATGTAATGTAATATTGATAAAGCCGTAAATATGATATTCTATCACATGCGAGTTACAGTATATGTATTAACACATTGATTGCAGGGATCGATACCACATGAAATATATACATGAAATAAAGTATTTTTCGGGGCCGATTTGCGGGCTTGAGAATGTTGTGCTACAGTATTAATTCTAAGACCTAACATCACTTTCCCTTTTAATATTAGTACAGTAGTGTGTTTTTATTTGCATGTATTGGACATTGCCCCCCTTTGCGGGTCCTCTTGAGCACACGTTGGCCTTTGTGCTCCATTTTCGTGTTAAGGGCTTGCTCGCTTGTGACTTCTTTCCAATTTAATAGCTATATTGAACAAGTAGCGGTTTCGGGCATGACAGATCAAAGGGTTGCGGGCTGCGAATTTCAATGTTGCTCAATGCATAGCCTATTCTCGGCCCCCCTGCGTCTTAACATGCAAGACCAATGCAGGCTACGTTACAGGGCTACGGGACTTGGAGCTTAATTTAATAGGGCTGATAATACATAAAGTAATACTTAGCTAATGGTATAAACTACACAAAAGCTATATAACAATGCAAAAATACAAACTATATCAAATAATGCTCTCCATGTATTTTTTATTACACAGATGGAATATATTTATTTTACCTAATGCTAATGGATTGCAAAATCTAATTATAAAATGCAGCATTGTGAAATAATAAAAATGTGATCTGAAAGGGTACCTTTTTTTTTAATATAATGATCAATCAAGTTATAAACTACAGCACAGAATAAAATACATATCCTAAGTATGCACCAATGCACAAATATTCAGGGTTCAGAACCGAAAATACTTTTCAATTGCAGTACTGACATACAAACAATGTGGGTCTCAAATCCTCAAATTATTACAAGAATCTGCTAGCTATTTCCCATCACATTTAATAGTTGTCAAACTGCTATTCATCGTCACGCTTGCGACAAATCGCAGTTTGACAACTACGATCGCTTGCACACCCCAGCACATGCGCATTGCCTCGGGGGAGCACGCATGCCTGGATGACACGGGAGGCAGACAAGGGAGGAAGAGACACACAGGGGAGGAGGGAAGAGACAAACAGTGGAGGATGGAGAGACACACAGGGGAGGAGGGGTGAGAGACACAGGGGAGGTGGGGGGAGACACACAAGGAAGGAGGGTGAGAGACACAGGGGAGGAGGGGGAAGAGACACAGGAGGGAGAGGGGAGAAAGAGACACGGGGAAGGGGGAAAGAGACACAGGGGAGGGGGAAAGAGACGCATGGGAGGGAGGGGGAGAAAGAGACACAGGGGAGGGAGAGGGGGGAAGAGAAACGAGAGGGGGGGGAGACACAGGGGAGGGGCACCACTGTACAATGAAAATATATATATATATATCTGAAACAGATGAGTATAACAAAAAGAATAATTTCGCTGGAAAACAAATCATAAATCTAGATATTAATTAGAAAAAAAACATCATGCCTCTACTGGACTCTGGTGGCATTCATTGATACTTGGGAGAACACTGTATGTGTATTTAAGAGGGATCCTTAAATTTCTCGAGAGCAGGTCTTGCATATTTTGATGCAAACTGCTTCTATGCATGCAAGGAAGCAAAGGATTGTTGTAAATGGAACATACTCATATTGGATTAATGTGGGGTTCCTCAAGGTTCAGTATAAGGTCCTCTCCTTTTTAACATATTTATTAATGACTTAGAAGTGGGACTGGAAAGTATTGTCTCCACTTTTGCTAATGACACAAAGTTGTGCAAGGTAATTAAATCAGATAAGGATGTACTTTCCCTCCAAAAAAATTTGCATAAATTTGAGAAATGGGTGACCAAATGGCAGATGAGATTTAATATGAATAAATGTAAAGTTATGCATTTAGGAAGGAAAAATAGCCATGCAATTTATAATTTTAATGGAGTAAATCTCGGAGTATCGGATATTGATAGAGATTTTGGAGTGTTTGTAGACATCTATCTAGGTAACAGTGCTCAATGCCAAGCAGCAGCTGCAAAAGCAAATAAAATATTAGCATGTATTAAGAAGTGTATAGAAGCAAATATAATCCTGCCACTATATAAATCCCTAGTACACCCTCATTTGGAATATGGAGTACAATTTTCGGCATCACTTCAGAAAAATGACATTTCAGAGCTGGAAAAAGTACAGAGGGGAATAGAGGGGCTAAGTTATGAAGAAAGACTAACCAAATTAAACATATTTTCTATAAAAAAAAGGTGCCCTAAGAGAGGATATGATTACCTTATATAAATAAATCCAAGATCAATATAGGGATTTGTCAAGTGTATTTTTATTTGACTGACAAGAGGGCATCCTTTGAGGTTAGAAGTAAAAATATTTTACCTTAAAGAAATATAAGGTTTCATCACAGTAAGGGTGGTTAATCTATGGAATTCTCTACCAAGGGAGGTGGTGACAGCGGATTCGATAGATATCTACAAAAAGTTATTGGATATATTTCTAAATAAAAAGGGAATTCAGGGTTATCCTGGTTAATTAGAGAGAGAGTATTGATCCAGGGAGGAATCCAATCGCCAGTATCTGGAGTCAGGAAGGATTTTTTTTTCCTTTTGAGACAATTGGCAAAGTTTCACTTGGTTTTTTTTTTGTCTGCCTTCCTCTGGATCAATTAACAACTAATCCGCATATGGCAGATCAGAGGAGATCTTAAAAGGTTGAACTTGATGGACTAAATGTATTTTTTCAACCTCAATTACCACGTAACTATGTAACTACTAGCGACTTGCCCGTCAAAAAATGACGGCAATGTGATGTATATGTTTGTCAAGTTGTTTAGTTATTAACATATATTTTTGACACTTGTAAGTATTTTAATATGAACGTGTATTTTTGTAAAATGTTGATGTAATGGTTTTTTAAAATGTAATTTGTATCTGAAGAATTGTTAACTTTAATATACATTGAATGAATAGGAAAGCAAAAAGTAAAAAGCCTTCTTGAAAGGTTGCGAAATTTTAACATGAAGTTTAAAATATATGTAAGCAATAACCTTCAAAGTATATATTTAGAAACTTTAACTTTATTTTGTATGTAAGTTTAGAAGTTGACAAAACATTTGTATAATTTTGAACATTATAAAGAGGAACATAGTGAATACATTTTGTAACCTAATTTTTTATTAAAAGTATTAACATTTGAATGTAAAAACAATTGACCTTTAAATTATTCAGTATTAACATGCAATTTCTATGACAATAATTGTTAACTTGAATATACATTGAATGTATAGGAAGGCATACAGTAAAACTCTGCTTAAAACGTACGTAATTAAAGTAATTCATTACTGAGCACATAACCTGGCGATAAACATTAATGTAGTTAGTAATCTTAAGATAACAGACAATATTTACATTGTGACTTAAAAGGTGCTTGACCTCTTAACATCCACTTTGTAATCTGTTGAATGAAATAACTTTAAAATATATATTTTAAACTTGTAACATTAGAAACATTAACATAGTGACTTAACATTTTAACATAATTTTGACTAAAAATGCAAGGCAAGTATTTTGTGAGGCGAATCATTCATAAACAGTACTTTCATTATTTATGACTGAATTAAACAACCAATTGTTATGTATTTTGGAATGCTTTTAAAAAATGTTGGCATCTTTAATTTGTATCCTGCAAAGTTATAGTACTTCATAGTAGACAATGTTTTTAGTAAAAATACGTCCATCTTCTAATAAATCACCTTGACTTTCATTGTTTTCAATGTAAACTTTAATAGCCTGTGGATTTTTGCACCGTGACAACGCAACATACAATTGACCATGTGCAAAAACTGGTTCTTCCAAGTAAATACCCACAGATTTGAAAGTTTGACCTTGTGATTTATTAATGGTCATGGCAAATGCCATAATAATGGGAAATTGTCTTCTTTGAAGTATAAAAGGGAGACTACTTTCACTTGGTGCTAAATCTATTCTTGGTATGAAAACTCTCTCTCCTTTATGGGTCCCAGTTAAAATTTCAGCATCTATAAAATGGTCCTTTAATTGTTGAACAATTAATCTTGTGCCATTGCATAGGCCTTTTTTTGGGTTCATATTTCGCAGTAACATGATAATTGCACCTTTCTTTAGCTGCAAAATATGTGGTGGCATTCCAGAAGGAGTTAAAGAGTTAATGAATTCAGTTGAAAAGTTTGCCTGACTTTCATTGTCATCAGCAAGTACAGAATCAGCACTGTGATAATTTCTTTGTGGTGCATTAATTTTTTTAAGATTTCATTATTGAGTATTAATGCATCTTTATTTTTACACGTCAGTATGACTTGGTTGGCAAGCTCAGAATATTCTTCGTTATTTATGCTCCCTTCAAATATAGCCGATATAATATCTTGTTGACAAATCATATGAGGTGGTATCTCTACAGTGTCGTCAGGTAAATGTAGTATTTTTTCTGTTCTTCCTTCTCCAATTTTAATAAGCCAATCATTGAAATCAGTTTGGCCTTCTGATCTCATATTTTGTTGCAGTTGAAGATGGGTAAAATGTTTCCATACTGTACTTGACTTTATACATGTTTCAATAATGTCTGTTCGATTTCCATGTACAACGACAGGTAATGTTTGTCTAAAATCGCCACCCAACAAAATTACCTTTCCACCAAATGGAAAAATATTATCCATGACTTCACGAAGCAAACGGTCAATACATTGGAGGGCATAGCATGACATCATTGTGGCCTCATCTATTATAATTAATTTACATTTCTTCAATTTCTTTGCTTGTAAGGATGTCATGCGAATATCTGACACTGAATTTTCCAAAATAGGCACTGGCAGTTTGAATCCACTATGAACAGTTCTTCCACCTTCTAATAAAAGTGCAGCAATTCCAGTAGTGGCAAACGCCATTGCTATTTGTCCTTGTGCTCGTACTGAACTCATTAATAAATTGTACAAATATGTTTTCCCTGATCCGCCAGGTCCATCAAGATAGAAATAACGCTCTGTCACCATGTCATCATCTATAGCATTTTTAATGGCATGAAATGCTTGCAATTGTAGTGTATTTAAAGTTGCAAGTCTTTCTTGTGTTCTTTCTGCTTGTAGTTGAATGTCATAGTCTTCAAAGTTAATGTCATCTATTAGACCTGGATCAGGCAAATTAAAACTTGCACAACTTAATCCATGAGTTAAAAAGACTTCTTGAATTTCCATTAAGGCTTTTAAGTGTGCAATGGGTTCATTGTATCGTCGCATAAAGTCTTCAGCCATATTACTTTTAAAAGTCTCCCACAAAGCTAATGCATTTGGAGCATTTGAGAAGATACAAAAAAAAGCAAATTGTTCTCTCATCTGTCGTGGCATTTGACATTGTGCTGCTTCTTCTAAACATCTTTCCCACTCTGTATCATCAGCGAGTAAGTTTCTATTTCTTGCAGCTAAATGGAAGGATTCATATACAATGTCATTAACAGTTCTTAATTGCTCAAAACTTTGTGCTCCTGGAACATTTAAAAGTAATATCCGTAAGCAAAATCGTTCAACATCTCTTGGACTGACTGTGTAAATTCGTGGAATTATTTTATTGCCTCTGGTTTTTCTTGCTCTCCATAATCCATTCACAAAAACATAGTGATATGGAATTTCAATATATAAGTATTGTGTTGCTTGAGCATCAGTGGAATTTAATGCAAACCATGCAGTTAGTGTAGTGTGACGATCTTCACTTTGGGCCAATGCATTCATTTCATTTCCAGAATGGAAATAGACTAAATGTCGTTGTGGCAAATGTACTGCTAACCTATATACTGCATGTGATCTATCATGCATTTCAAATTTTAAAAGCCGCCACATAGCTTCTGGCGCACTGACATAGCGAGCATCTACATGAGATGCAAGTTCATCATGTACTAACTCACTACTTTCAGGGTTGTCTGCACTTTTGACGACTACAGTAGCTGCATCGTAACCTTTGTAAATATATTTGTAGACATATTTAATGGATTTGATGGAAGTGCAGGCTTCTACGTTGATGTGGGCGTTGTACTTCATGAGTAAATGTGGATTGTAGGGTACTACATATCTATTGTCCACTTTTTTTCCACGAATAATGGCACTATCTCCTTCTCTTCTTTTATAAAGTGGATATCCATCACAATTTGCATATGTTTTGTCTCTATAATCTTTTGGAAAATCTTTTGAACATTGATTATTTTCCATACATGGTGATTGTGGATTAAGGTCTCCACAGGGTCCATGAATCATGCGATGTGTAACAATCTCATATAGTCTACCATATAGTTCTGGATCCGGTAGTTCAGCAACTATGACTGCATCCACTTTGTCCGAAGTATCTAATTTATCTTTCTCTTGAAGTATTATGAGAAGATGTGCATGTGGAAGGCCTCTTTTTTGAAATTCAATGGTATATACATAAGCAAGACATTTGCCAAATAACTGATTTATAGTAAAGTCACGTATTAATTCATTTAATTTGATCTTAAAAACTCTGGCTACTAAATCTGGTCGATCTGAAGCACTTTGTCCAAGAAGTAGATTTTGATTAATTTCTGGCCATTGTGGATTACATGTAAATGTCACAAATAAATCTGGTTTTCCAAATTTTGTCACAATAGCCATAGCATCATTGTATCTTTCTCTCATATTTCGAGGAGATCCTTGAAAGGAAGATGGTAAAATGATGGCTTTGCCAGCTGTCATGTCTCTGCTTGTAGCCACGTCAGCAACATAGTCCATGAGTCCACAATATTGTTCTACACGTAGTTTATCTTGTTGATATTTTATAAAGTTTAAATTATTTGCCTCAACTTGCAAATATGAATCAATAATCCATTGTTGTGTTAGTTTGCCACCACATAAAATTGGATTAAATTCATCTCTAATGGCAATTTGAGCAACTTTAAATTCAAGCATAGAAACATTATTTCGGATTCTGGCTTTAGCATTTGGGTAACTGGGAAGGGTTAATTTTGGTTGCCAACCTGCTTCTCCGTGTGGGAAAAAGATGGGATATGTCATTGGATCTAAATTTGGACTTAAGATATTAATATTAATAAATGGTTGCTCCTCATTTCTGGGATATACTCTAATGTCTCTTTGAAATGGTGGTTCTCCTTCATCATTGTGAAAGACCATTGCAACCTCATTTGATGTTGGCAAGTTATAACGACGTTTATCAGTATGTCTGTCTCTTTTAAGCACCATATTAACCTTTGGCATGGGTAATTGATGTCTTTGTGCATGAAGTAGTTGTTCATTTTCTACTTCTGCCAATTTTTTGTAAGCTTTACTGTAGGGATTGTTGTCCATAATGTTATTTAGCTCTATAAAAACACTGGGTAAGCATTTTTTATTTTCTTCCATCTGCATACGTTGGTCAACAGCTTCCATTGTATCTAGGACATATAGTTGAGCGAATTTTCTTTGCTCTCCTTCCTCTGGATGTAAATGTGAAGTCCGATGATAAATTTGTCCTTGGACTTTAAAACAGTAAGGACCATGTCCTGGTACATTAGCAGCCAATGTTGCCCCCATAGATGCAAATGATATGGCACTATTGTAGGATCTTATGTTTGTCTTAAAATTGTTGTAATTTGGAAAAGTAGGTTCAGTCATAATATTTAGTAAATAGGTTGGAAATTGTTTCCTTTGTGGAAGTTTGAACTTTCCTTTTTGACAACAACTAATAAATTGTCCATCTCGGGGTCTCTCCTGTTTAAAATAATAAGCCTCACAAAATTGACATTGAGTAGTCATGTCCCCACAACTATGAACCTCTACTGCTAAAGACTTCAGTAAAGGACAATTTGCAACGCATATTGGATGTTGACTTTGATATTCATCAGATGAAAAGTCATGAAATGTTTCAACAACAGGTTCTAAATGTTTAGTTTTTTTCGTAGATTTTCTTGGTATATGTTGGACTTGTTCGGTTGAAATTTCCTGTAAGTTTTTAGTAAGAGTTTGTAAATGCTTTTTTTTTGTAGTTGTTTTTTTTGGTCTGTCTTGACTGGTATGTTGTAAAATGTCATCTGATGTTTTAGGAACAGTTTGTAAATGCTTTATAATTTTTTTATTTTTTTTGGTTGTATCTTTCATTTTTGCAGCTGATATTCTTTTATTTGCAAGTCTTTTGCGTTCTTTTTCTCTTCGAATTTCTTTCTCCTCCGGTGTCTGCTGGGCGGCCCATCTCTCTTGTCTTTCTCTAGTTTGACGTCTTTTCTTCTCTTCTTTGGTCTCGTTATCAGCCATATTAATCTGTAAACGGAAACAAATAAATGTAATTGTGTATATTTAAATTTGTAATTCCTGTTAAAGATTATTGTGCACAATTGGTGAAATAAAAGGCAAATCATGAATGTATCATTGATATTTAGTTAAATTTATAATTCCTGTCTTCAGTGGCTCAGAATTTGGCCAATGGAATACTGCTGTAAATAAGCATGTAACATATTTATTTAAAATAATGGTTTTATTTATTAAAAACTTTGTTTGTGGATAGATATTTACCACTGCAAAACTTCTTTGCTGAAAAAAAAAGTTATGTGGTTATTGAGCTATGTATTGCATAGTAGCAATTTAAATAAAATAAGTGAGATAGTAAATTATTTTATTTTTCTGTTGACACGGATGCAACTGAAAGCAGTTTCTTTAGTTTTATACTTTAGTACTTATTATAGTTTACCTTGGTTGAAGTGTGATTTAAATCCGAATGTTTGTTGGTCCTCGTTTCAAAATCGTTGTCCAATGGTGTGGTCCTCTGTTGGAAGTCCTCGTCCGATGGTGTGGTCCTGTGGCGATAGCCCCCGTCCGATATTGTGGTCCTGTGGCGATATCCCTCGTCCGATGTTGTGGTCCGTTGGTGAAAGTCCTCGTCCGATGGTCTGGTCCTGTGTTGAAATTCCTCGTCTGCTGGTCTGGTCCTGTGTTGAAATTCCTCGTCTGCTGGTCTGGTCCGAGTCCTCGTCCGATGGTCCGGTCCTGTGGAAAAAGTCCTCGTCCGATTGTCTTCACGCAGTATCTGTTGTAATATAAAATAGAAAATGTTGTTTGAGTGAAATGTCTTTTAAATAAGTAAAAAATGTATGAATTTGGCTGTATTGTATCAGTTATGGTTATTTTTTTTTATATTTTTTTTTTTACTTTCTGTACAATCCCACTACTTTTGTTATTCTTATTTAAGGTTCTTAGTAAGGCTTGTGGATTGTGATATATTAAATAAGAATATGAATTTATTTTGCTATGTGTTTATGTTATTTTTTGTACAATCCTGTTTTGTGCGCACCGATTGTGGTATACTTATTTAACCTTTATTGGGATGGTTATAGTTAGTGAAACATGAAATAATCTAATTAATGTAGTTTGCTATGTGTTTGTGTTAGTTTTTGACAATCCTGTTTTGTGCGCACCACTTGTGCAAAAGTTATTTATTCTTGATTGTACTGGTTATAGGTTGTTAAACATTAAAGAAGAATGTTAATGTAGTTTCCTATGTCTTTGTGTGATTTTTTGTACAATGCTATTAGGTGCGCAACACTTTTGTTATTCTTATTTTTGCTTCTTTGTAAGGCTTATAGGTTGTTAAACATTGAATAAGAAATTCTGTTTTGTGTGTAGCAGTTTGTGTCTCATTCAATTGCGATTTGGCTAATTGAATCGTGCCCTAAATAAGCACATAGCATATTTTTTTAAAGAAGTTTTTAGTCAGTGAAAAACTTTATTTTGGATAGATTTTTAGTAACTAAAAACTTCTTGTAAAAAAAATGTTATGTTGTTATTTAGAGCCCTATTCAATTTGGCAAATTGCAATTGAATGAGGGCCTTTGTGTGTACCATATGTTGCATAGTTTGCCCCTCATTCAATTGCATTTTTTACAATGTAATAGTACTCTAAGGCCGTCATTGAATTGCAATGTAGAAATTTGAATAGGGTTGTAAATAAGCACATCACATATATTTGTTAAAATAGAGTAAGGGCCTAAAAGTTCTTATTTATAGCCATATTTAATTGTCCAAAATAGCAATTGAATGAGGGCCTTTGGTTACTGCATTTGTTATATTGTGAGCTCCTCATTCAATTGTGTTTTGGCCAATGGAATAGAGCTCAATATCAGCACAGAGCATATTCCTTTAAAAAATATGCTCTGTGCTTATATAGAGCACTATTGAAATGGGCAAATCACATTTGAGTGAGGCCCTTGGCCATTAAAGATATATAGGTCCTCATTGAATTGCAATTTTGCCAATTGAAGAGGGCTCTATATAATCACATAACATATTTATTGAGCAAAGTTTTTAGTTAGTGAAAACCTTGATTGTGGTTAGAAATTCAGTAACTAAAAAGTTCTGTATAAAAAAAATGTTATGTGCTTATATAGAGCCCTATTCAAATGAGGAAGTTGCAATTGAATAAGGCTCATGGTTATTTCTTGTTTATACTTAATACTTTACCTTGATAGAAGTTTTGAATGACAGACGGTCCCCTCCTGCGAATCTTAATCCGCCGGTCTTCTTGTAGTGTCTGTTTAAAAAAGAAAGTGAAATAGTTATTTGTATATTTATAATTTGTCATCTAGCAAAGCATGGCCTTTTGAGCATTTAATGTCTTGTTGTATCTTACCTCTTCAAATTTGTTGGTGTTCTTTAAAAGGGATTGTGCTTCACAGTGCACGGTGCAAATTGTTGAGAGACGCTATTGATGCAGAGTCTGTTTGAATATTAAAAGAAATAGAAAGATTCAGCTTTATATGATCTATTGAATTGCAGTAAATTAATTCAATTAACCTTATTTTTTGTTGGGGGCTACACACATATGTCACATACATGAAGCACATTACATAGTTTAATGTAATTATTTTGTGTACGTGTGACATATCAGTATACATGAGTCAAATTTAAATGGTTAAATTAACCTTATAGTTTTTTTTTCCAACACACATAAATGTGTGTGTGTGAGATGTAACTATAGATGATACACATATATGTGCGTGTGACATATCAGTATACATGAGATATAATGTCATTTAAATGTAGTTGTTTACTGATTTTGTTGTAAGCTAATTTTGTTGCAGTGGCAATACACATATATGTGCGTGTCACATGTCACTATGAAGGGGCAATACACAGTAAAATGTGCGTGTCACATGTCACTATACATTATACACATATATGTCCGTGTCACATGTCACTATACATTATAGACATATATGTCGGTGTCAGATGTCACTATGAAGGGGCAATACACAGAAATGTGCGTGTCAGATGTCACTATACATTATAGACATATATGTGCGTGTCACATGTCACTATACATTATACACATATACGTGCGTGTCACATGTCACTATGAAGGGGCAATACACAGAAATGTGCGTGTCAGATGTCACTATACATTATAGACATATATGTGCGTGTCACATGTGACTATACATTATAGACATATATGTGCGTGTCAGGTGTCACTATACATAAAGCTCTGTTTAATATTAAATTATATTTTTTTGTTGTTTTGTTAAATGAACCGTATTTTTTTTGTGAGCCTATACACATAAATGTGCCATACATGATGACTACATAAATCCTATTTTTTTTTATTTATTTGTTTGACCTGTCCTGATAATAAAATGTAATATATTATAGCTTACCTCTCAGTTGTAATTTGCACAATGCAAAGTAGTAAATTAGTAAAGAATTGTCTTCTCAAGTAAAAGCAGCAGTTATCTCAGAAGTCACTCCGTTGATCACCTGAGGAGAAATGTATTTTTTTGTTTGAAATAGGCAGTATTTATAAACTTGTAGAAAGTTCTGGAAAGTGAGACCGTTAGAACGCAATACGCATGCGCTATTTGCGTTCCAGCTTACAATTTGCGTTCCATCCGCCATTTTAGGCGTATTACTGTTCAAAATGGTGTTTAATATGATTGTGATACGTTCCGCATAGTATGTGTTTCATTATTGCGAGTAAGTGTAGTGTAGTTACGTCTGAAGCCTCGTTTTCGTTTTGTTCGTCGGCCATTTTTTCTCTCGCTTAGCGATGGTATTAGTGTCTAAAGTGTTTATTTTGATTTAAATGTAGGTGTAACTTGTTTTTTTGAGGTGCTGGCTGGTTCCTCTTGCTGTAGGTAAGCTTTTTATGTGTTTGTTGTGTGTCTTTGTTAAGTTTTAAATGTTTGTATGTCGGCGTGTTGCGTCCGATGTTTGCGAAGTCGTAATGTGTGGTAACGTGTCTCGTATGGTGTTTGCGTGTGTAGCCTCGTTTTCGTTTTATTCGTCGGCCATTTTTTGTGTCGCTTAACAAACTATTTAGTGTCTAAACTCTTTTATTTTGAGTGCAATTAAGTTGTAAGTTGCATTTTTGAGGTCCTGGGTGCTTCCTGTTTGTGTAGGTAAGGTTTTTATGTATGTGCTGTGTGTATGTATTGTGTTTGTAATTTTGTAATGTTCGCGAGTTGCGTCCGAGTGTTGCGAGGCCGTAATGTGTGTGAACGTGTGTCGTATGTTGTTTGCGAGTGTCGTAATGTGTGTGAACGTGTGTCGTATGTTGTTTGCGAGTGTCGTAATGTGTTGCGACGTAAACTTTTTTTTGCAAGGGTCGCAGTTGCTGCAACTGAAGACCTCGCTTTGCGAGGTCCTCAGGTGCTGGCATGGAGCGCCTGCGGCGCTCCAAGCCAGCAACTGAGGCCCTCGCTTGGATGAAGGGGCATGGTGTGAAATTCAATTAAATCCAATTATATAACAAACATTCCTCACCCCACCCTCCCTCCACTAATAGATAAAAAACACTTCTCTTGCTCCAGAAACTGAAGAAACAAAGACACAATTCACTACATTTACAGAGATGTTCAGAGAGGGGGTTGTAACCAATTTGTACATAGAAACAGCCACCAAAACTCCAGTTTTTGAGAATACTACAGAATCAGGCAGTTTGATTGTAGTGCAGAAGGTTGTCAGTAAATTGTTATAGCTGCCCTTGAATAATAAATTGACGAGTTAATGAGTATTATCTGTAATTCAGTTCATATCTAGTGTATGATATATGACCCTGAAATGCCTGAGCTGAATGGGAAAAAAAGTTATTCAAGGCATACAATAATAAATATGTTTAGTAAGATCTATAGTTAAATTCATACTTTGCATAATCAGTATGACTCCAAAAGCCCAGAACTGCATGGGGTAAGTCCTTATAAAAAAATTATACAAGGTCATAACAGATGTATAGCTCAGACTGAACTTTAAATAGATAAAATTGTGTCATAGTATATAACAATTTACCAGCAAAGCTTTTTTTTAATGGACGTTGTTTTTCTCCATTGCATCAGCAAATGCATCAACAAAACTAAGAAATCTATTGACTACAGGAAAAGCTATTTTACAATATTGTGAAAACACCGTAAATTCTCCACCACCTGCCAGTTCTCCTTTGCAGATAGAATCCAATGGGAACACCACACCAATCACACTCACATAACCCAAGGGTGCCTTTCCTTATAATCCACTGAGAACTGTCTGGGAACATTATTGAAACTGGAAATTGAGGTCTGGCAACAAAGGCTTCTCATTGTAAATTAGTACTAGCAGAGGAGTGGAGAAAGCATTTGGATCCTTTGATGCAGTTTTACGGTGTTGTTATCTCATCTTAAAAATGTTTGTTCACACTTAGCACACTGATGCCTTCTTGTTTTAATTGCAATTAATATTTATGGGCTAAATTAATTCCCCTTTTCTTACTTTTAATACACTCGGCTTGTCTCTAGGGGCTTCCATGTTTCCTCTCTCTCGCACTGCTTACTGAGATGAAACCAAAGGCAATATATACAGCTATGAATGTAGGAAAAATCAACTTCAGGGATTTTCATAAACATTGTATTTACTAAATATTTGTTAGTGTGCTGCAAAAAAAAAAAAAACTAAAAACCTAAAGGTGGTGGAAGTACTACCTTAAAGTAGTGGTGTGTGTGACTTTTAAATTATTTAGTAAAACCTTTCCCACAACCAGAGAGAGAGAAGAGCTAATGCAATTTTTTCAGCAGTGGGAAGAGGGGGAGGATTTTAGTATTTAATATTCATTTCCATCATGCAAAAGATTGAAACATGTATGTATTGGTGCACCTAAATGACCGCTGTAAAAAAAAAAAATATATATATATATACTGTATATATTTTAAAACGTTGAGTGTAACAAAAAGTTTAATTTGACATCTATCCCCACCGACATGTGAGGACTTCTGCAGATGCAACTTTCTTTTGTTATTGTTATGATTATTATTATCTTTATTTATAAAGCGCCAGCATTTTCCTTGAAACTATTTGTAAAGTAGAATAAAGTTATAAATATGCTGGAAAGAATTAGCAAATTAAAAGATATAGATAAATTCTAAGGAAAGTAGAAATATAAGTACAGATACAATACAAATATGAGATGCATGGGTCTGCAGACAGCCTAGAAACAGAAGCGATAACAAGAATGTCAGTCCCTAGACACTAGCAGAGTATGCTAAAAGGAAGATTTAAAAAAATGCCTTTGCTCGTAGTTTACATAGGTGTTAGTGTTAATTTGGTACATAATTCTGAAACGTGACATTTTGACAGTGTTACCGTGTTAATTGTTTTTTTTAACATATATTCACTTTATATAGATACAGACAGACAGACAGACAGACAGACAGTCAGACAGACAGACAGATAGACAGATAGACAGATAGACAGATAGACAGATAGACAGATAGACAGATAGACAGATAGACAGATAGACAGATAGACAGATAGACAGATAGATAGATAGATAGATAGATAGATAGATAGATATTAGATAGATTCTTCTGCAACCATCAGCAATAGGGAGATGTTGCTGATGACAGAGGTCACAAAATAATGGGACCCACTGCTTCACAAGAATTGTAGGATTCTCAATGCACTCAGCAGGAAACATTAATTATTGTTTGCAAAAGTTCATTGGATTTTGTTTTGTAACCATGGTGTTTGTAAATTATTTATGATTGTGTCAACTAGCTGAAGGTTTTTTACGTAAACTTGCCAAGGAAATAGAAAAAGGAATATACAACATAAAATGCAGCTGCTGGAAATATTTATATAAGTGCATCACACCAGGTGAATATAATGTCACAAGCTGGAATTCACAGTAAAATTATATGAAAAACATTCCTGTAGAATGAATGAATGTTTGTATGTTCACTAGGTAAATACTGAAATGGCAAAAAAGTAGAGTACCGATAAAAAAGGCACATATACAATCATGTCAAACGTAGGAGTCAGTCAAACATTTTAATGAGACAGGAAATTAATAAATATATGCAAAATAGCATTAAAAAGTTGACAATTAGTACTAGTAGGTAAAAATTTTAGGGGGAAAAGTGAATAAGTACTACTTTACAGAAAGAGTAATAGATTAGTGGAACAGTCTTGCAGTGGAAGTGGTACTGTCAAACAATGGACATGTGAAGATAAGGAATTTAAGCATAAGGCTATCCCATGGCTTAATTAAGCCACACTTTTAGTTAGATAGAATGGGCATATTAGATTAGGCTTTTTGTTCTTATCTGGCATCAGATCTATGTTCCTTTGTTACTTGACTCTGGGAATTTGATTCAAATGTTACATTGACATTGCTGTTGGTTACATTTCAAAAATAGTGTCTTATGGTAGAATAGACAGTGAGAAGTGCTTCACTCAGAAAGAGAAAATGCTATTATACTGGTGGAAGGAGAAATGGAGGAAACATGCATATTACTCCACTCCAGAGAATAGACTAGGAGACATATGGTAAGGGTATGAGGTCCAGCCCAGCTTATGGGGTACCTGTTGTTTGCAAATTCCTTATATTTTGATGCTAGTAAAAACAATTAAGATCTTGGCTGTTGAATTATATCCCTGCATGTCCAATAGGAAGCTGGCTTTGCATACAATGTAGTCATCCAAGCTAATCACATAATACAGATTTGCAATACATTCTCTTGTTGTTCAGTTGTTCAGTCATGTCCAATACTCCATGGCCCTATGGACCACAGCATGTCAGGCATATCTAATCCATAAGGTCTTCATGGCAAAGATGCTGGAGTGGATTGCAAGTTTCTTCTCCAGTGGACCGCGATTTGTCTGACTTATCTGCTATGATCTGTCCATCTTGGGTGACCCTACATGGTATAGCTCACAGCTTTACTGAATTACACAAGCCCCTTCACCACGACAAGGTAGCGATCCACATTATTTTTGTTGTAACCAGGGAATTTAGAGGCAAATTGGACATTAATACATTTATGTTGGTCCAGGGGGAGATGAATAGGTTCATTACAGGGTAGAAGGGTGTTTGAGCATGGGGAAAAATAATTCTGAGTATATAATAATAATTCTGAGTATAGATCATTGTGCTCCAAGGAGAATCATTGGTCTTGTTTGAAGTGTAAACTTTGAGACTGATGTTATGCTGTATGGAAAAGTCATGCACTGTAGAGAAATAGAGTATATTTAGAGGTGAACTAATATATGGGGAAGCCTTTTTTAAGAAGTTCTGTAGATTAAAATTATGATTATGATTGTTATGAAGGGAGCCAGGTAAGGAGTGTTTGAATGGGATTAGTAGATGATGAGCATTGGGTGAGGTGGATAAGCATTGTCCACACATTCTTGATCGATTGGAGTTTTTACATGAGAGTTTTGCTCCTCACACCTGGCTATGCCTCTTTGTGCACTGTCCTTGGATTCAAAAGGTTTCTGATTAGCAGAAATGCAATACATTCCAGCTTTGTAAAGCTCATGACTTACAGTTTTTGTTGAGACTGGGTGACAGAGGTGCTGATTCAGTTCTGCGGTAAGTTTTGAAGATGTACTTTTGTGGCACTTGACAACTATCCTGTGAAGTGTCTGTCCCTATCTGAGATCTTTAGCTTACAACCATTGCTAACATTTACTGATGCAGTTTCTCCATATTTGGCATATGCTGTCATTTTTGAGACTGTTCCCCTTAGCACATTATTTAATTTTGCAATTTTTGTCACCAGTGCACCTGTAATTAGAGCATTGACTATTTATAAGTTGCCCCATGTTGCTCCAAAAAATCACATATCAAAATGCTAATTATCAGACCTCTCACAGAATGCTAGTTGGAAATGAAACTAATATAACTTTTGTTGCAGTATTTGGAATTATTATTTACTTCCTTCAAAGTTTCATTTTTATGTGGTGTTTCCACTATTTTCTATGTGAACATGGAAAGGATGGGAGGCTGAGAAACCTTTTATTTGGTCTAGGGGTCAGTTATGAGTATGTAATAATCTCCAGTTTACCAGGTTGCAAAAATTCCCATTGTAATAACAGGAATTTCTGCAAAATGGGTTTCATTATATAAAAATATCCACAGAAAACCCTTGTGCCTATGAATTTGTTTGTACGGCTCTACTACAAGTATATTTGGTAAAAAAAAAAAAACTGTGTTCTCTAGTTCTTAGTATTCGCCATATCACAAATATTTTAAACTATAAAAAATATATATTTTTTGTAGTTACAATTTAAAAATAAGAATAAAATACTAACAGGAAAATATACACAGAAAATCACTTTATTAAGCAGTGGTTAATTGGAGACATGTATAAACAAACAATTAAACTTTGAATGTAATTAGGTCGGAATAGAAAATAATTTACAAATGTAACATTCCAGCTGCATTTCTAAAACATTATCATCATTAGTTATAATCTCTTCCATATCTGTTTTTTTTATCTCGGCACATAGAGCCATCACATTTACAAATGTCCATAATCACCTTTAATTTAATTCCGCTATTCAGAAAACTGCACAAGAGTATGTGTATCAGCAAATATAAAAAGCCAACACTTTAAGCACATTAAAATAGCAAATGACCATTCTATTTCCAGCTATTCTGCATAGAGAGTGTAGACTAATAATTGTCCTTGACCTTCATTATGCACCTGTGCTTTTTATGTACAGACATAACTTAAGTCACAGGCAATTATCTGCCAGTAAAGCCCTAAACCATTGCAGCTATTAATCCCTATCTGACCATTAATATGTTCTTTCTCAGTAACTTCTGTGTCACATAAGCTTATTTATAAAACTAGCTTATTGCATTAGCTCATAAGTTAATTCTAATGATAAGTGATTGTTTCTATTCTTCCAAATCTTAAATTCTGCAGCATTTATTAGCTATGTGGTATGAATTAAATTGACATATATTGAATCATCATATCAGTTATAAATACTAATACTGGTCTTCACTGTTGATTTCACTCACAGTCAATAATAATCATTTGGATATAGCTGAACTTTTACATATCTTTTTACATATCATTTATATGTCCTTTTATATATCACATATAATAGTTGTCAAACTATGAGACGAGCCGTTAAGGCACTAAAACTTGCAGCACAAAGGCGATGAGCGCCAAAGGCGCTCATTGCCTGCTCGAGCAGGGAAGGCAATGAAACACGCGGGACTTAGCCACCAAACATTTAGTAAACGCGGCATCGCCTTAGCCTGCAAGCAGTTCACCAACGGAGGACTTCGGAAAAAAAAAAATTACGAGACGCGGGACATAGAAAAAAAATACGAGATAGGAAAAATACGTAGTTAACAGCCGAACCGCGCAAAGCAAAAACCAATACAAACACACACCATACAGCCAGGACATCCAGGAGTGAGGTGGAATGCAAATTTAAGTAGATTTGGCTGAGTTTCGCACTTGAAAATCGCCTAAGCGAGAAAAAAATGGCCACCAAACAAAATGAAAATGAGGCTACATGACCCCGGACCGCGCAAAACACTGCCAACCGCATAGCACTTTCACACAGGTACGTACGAGGTACAAAATACACTATTACAAATGATGGAAAATGCTTGCAAGCCGCGTAACACATAGACAAACTACGTCAGTTTACAAACCTAATTTGCAACTAATAACATTAAGAATCTACAATGGCGCTTTACACAACTAAACCAATGGTTTGTCCTCGCGCACGCAGCCTAATTCTAATGCACAGTTGGGACACTGATGACACTATCTCCTCAGGGCAGATCCACTCAAACTGTATCTTGTATGCTGCTAGAAAATAGAAACAGATTGTTAGCTCTTCAGGCTATTGATTGCTGTATATATAAATTACAAATAGGTAAAGTATATTAATTTATTAAGTAACTAATTAATTAATCATTATTTAACAAAATATAGCTAAATATACTGTATATGTCTTTTGTGATGAGCGCTGAAGGTGCACAGAGGAGCAAAAGTACACAAGAGGAGAGGCTCGCAATGAGTGCCGAAGGTCCTCAGAGTAGAAAAAGCTTTACATTGTGTGGCAAACAGCATTGCCAGGCTTCAAATTTTATTGCCCCGTCATTTTTGAGGGGCAAGTCGCTAGTATGATTATAATTTAGTAAAAATCTAACATTGTATATAATGTTGTTTGAAAAAAATACATTGTACTTTAGAGTAACACAATACACACAAGGACACAACCCTAGGGTTAAAGTCGCAGTTATTGGAGAAATAAAAAGGGCATTTATAAATTAATATATTTCTGATTGTTAGATAATTGAGCTTGACGTTCAGATATTATAAATATACATTATCTGAAAATATCCTCCCAATCTCTAACTCGCATTTTATGGTACCATTAATTAACTCTCACTGTGGTGGGTGATGAGCAAAAGGAGGATGTCCAGTTGGAAAAAAAAACCATTGATTACATTAACACTTTTTTCACATTTCTACATTTCAGCCACTTGAGATGCTTAGTAAATTCCCCCCAAACAAAGAGAAAGAAAGGGAGCATGCAAAGACTCGGCAAGTCTTCCCCATACTATGTGGGATTCGGTGGATCCCTTTTGTTGTCAAAGGAGAAATGATTACACATACGAGTTGTGTAATTATAATATTGTGTATGTACAGTATATGTTTTGGAAGTAAGAAAACCAGTACACTGGAAGCTTGTTTTGCGAGATGCATGTACATCATGCAGTCAATAAAACATATTAACAGAAGCACTCAATTGCAATGATAATGGTTGTCCAGTGTGTTTAATGTAGATTATCATCTTTGGCCACTGTTCAAGTTCTTGGTATTTTCATTCTCGCACTCAAATCATGGAGAAAATAATGACGAGAAGAAGACAATAACTGGGTGGAAGAGGAGGTGGTGAATAAGTAGGAGAGGGAAGATGATGGGGATTGAGTAGTACAGAAAGGACACATCCCTAAAGTCACCAGCTTTGCAGGGCTGTGAAGTGCTGGCTGAGGTTGAGGGACAGGAGGGCAAAGGAGTTTGGGATAGTGTGGAGAGAATAGAACAAAGATGGAGGACAAAGGGAGAGAAAATACTGTGAGAGCAAAATATTATACACAGTGGTGTAGCTACTCCTGGGTAACTCTAAGGGTCATCTAATCATCAACCTGTAATTTTGACTGTGGGGCTATTACTGACCAGGGCCATCTGCTATAGACTACAGGTTAACTACCCACAAGGACTGTTGGGGTCTCGAAAATCTCTGCAACAGCACCCTGATATCAGGCTTCTGTATCAGTAAGAGTCTCCCCATTAGCAATCAGCATTTCCAGGAGTCTCTGTAACCTTGCTGTGGTAGTACCCAGGACAAGTTACTTGCAGGATGATGATAGGATCAGTATTGCAGCCACCAGGAGCAAATTAGAGAACATTCCATTTCTATATGTGTTAGCAGTGAAATTAGTTCTTTTTTGGAATGTAAACAATATTTATATGGCTTAGATACCGAGGGGGGTGTATACAACACAGCAATGACAGGGAGTGGCAGACAAACACAGGAGATTGCCTACATATATTCTGGAATCCTGGCACCCTGTCTGGCACCTGTGAACAATAGGCCAACCTCCAAATACATACAATGCTGTCTCTATATCTAGTGGTCCAAGCCCTCAAATAGATTACATTAACTTTATCTGGCGAACAATGGAAAAAACAGATTACAATACAATGGAGGTGTTTATGCATATAGTCCAGTGGCTGGAGCCAAGCAGTCTGTCTTTTATGGTGCCTCAGTGGGCAAAGATCCAGGAACTCAAAAAGAGGTCTGTCCCATTGACTTTTTATATTGAACCCTACATGGTGTGTCCACTTCTGGATCGCTACCTTGTCATGGTGAAGGGGCTTGTGTACTTCAATGAAACTGTGAGCTATACCCAAGATGGACAGGTCATAGTAGACAGATCAGACAAATCACATTCCACTGGTCAAGGAACGGTCAACCCACTCCAGTATATTTACCAAGATAACCCTATGGATAAGTATGGCTAGAGACATAACAATAGATGTGCCTGGCACACTGCAGTCCATAGGGTCACAGAGAGTTGGATATGACTGAACAATAACAGGGTGTATAGTGAAGTTGTAATTTGGGGTTCCCAAATTATTTTACAATAGGGTCCCCTATTCATTAGCTCAGTCATTGTTTATATACATATTTATATGCAGATATGCAGCTAAATAAATATGTATTGGGTGCAGAGCTATCTCTTTAGTTCCAAGTATACATTTGGGGTGCTAGAACATAACAAAACCCAAAACTGTGAAAGTATTGGACTGTAAAGGACTGTGAATAGTAGTTAATTCCAGGGTGCCAGCAGCTAAAGGAATTAATAGATAAATTAATACATACATGGATAATAAATAGATAAACTACTATCACTTAATATAAATATATTTAGAAATATAAATTATTAACCAAAGAAAATTACATTTTATATATATATAAACTGTATCACAAAAATCAGTTAACAACCCTTTTTAGCATTTCTTATACATACTTCTAGTAATCAACTTACAAAACATTGTAATCACAAGACTATATGTATACAAGGTATTAATAGTGAATGCAGTTTTCTCTGGGAACTTCTCATTACTAATGATCTGTTTTGATTAATATATATATTTATATATCAAACCTAAAAAATAATATTGAAATAATCTATGATTACCTGATTTATATTTTATCTAATGTATATAAACTATTCCCTCACAGCAAATACTTAAACATTTTTAAAATACCTGCATTCTGCAGAAAGAATTAGATGGTGAGCAAGTGAGGAAAAATACAGGAAATGTAATTGTGAGTAAAAATTGAATTTTCAATTACGGCAGTTGTTTTTAAACAACATGCTCTCCTTTTCTAATAGACCAGATAAGGATGATTGATTAATCTCATCTTTTTTTATTAATGGATGTAGCCAGTTCACATTTACATTCATCAATCCAATGAGGTTTGGTCATGGTGATATAGTATGATATATTTCAGGTACTGGAGTTTTGATAGCAAGTTATGAGAATCTCAACAGGAGAATGTGCAAATTAATAAATGTTGAAATTGATATCATGTGGTCGCGCATGTAGGTTTTAAAATTAAATCACTGTGACAAAAACTCTCTGCTGATATATTTACTCAGTCAAAATAAGGGTGATGCTAATGATAGGATAATGTCTTTCACAAAACAGCTGTCTTCATATTATCCAGGTGAGATTAGCTTACAGGAAAACACATTTGGAAAGATTTTCTAGCAAGGAGCCAAATACAGAGAGCAGCATATGGTAGCAGAATTTGCTTTAAGGCCATGTAGGCCGAAACATTTACTTATCTGCACATACTGACAAGGAATTTCATGACAAAGCAAATATATTATGTGTATTGAGGTAAACCCATTCTTTGTGTAGAAAAGATTTTATTCAATATACTGCACAAAGGTGTTTCTCGTGTTAGTGTTTTGTGTTTGCTGTCATCAAAGACCACAAAAATATGTTATTATATGTATAGGCAATTGTTTGCTTCACCTCCTGCACTAGTATTTTTAAGGATCTCTGTATGCAGGTCCAGATCTACCTTTTTGGATCCCCTGGGCAGTAAAGTGGAGGTGCACCCATTTTCCCTTTTCTGTGTGTGTATATGGCTCTCTTGCTGTGTGATCAATCATGACTGCTGCCGGCACTGGGGAGCTACAGTTCATTGAGGGAACCATGAATGCCAACATGTACTGTGAAATACTGAAGCAGAGCATGATCCCCTTTCTTCTGAGATTGGCCACAGGGCAGTGTTCCAACATGATAAAGACTCCAAACACACCTCCATGACGACCACTGCCTTGCTAAAGAAGCTGAAGGTAAAGGTGATGGACTGACCAAGCATGTCACCAGATCTAAACCCTATTGAGCATCTATGGGGCATCCTCAAACAGAAGGTGGGGGAGTACAAGGTCTCTAGCATCCACCAGCTCAGTGATGTCATTATGGAGGAGTGGAAGTAGACTCCAGTGGCAACCTGTGAAGCTCTGGTGAACTCCATGTTCACAAGGGTTAAAGCAGTGCTGGAAAATAATGGTGATCACACAAAATATTGACACTTTGGGCCTAATTTGGACAATGGTTTAGACATGAATGGCTGTGTATTGCATTATTTTGAGGGAACAGCAAATTTACATTGTTATACAGGCTGTACACTTACTACTTTACATTGTAGCAGAGTGACCTTTCTTCAGTGTTGTCACATGAAAAGATATAATAAAATATTACTATTTACACATATACATCAATATATACATGCAAAAAAAGGGCACTGCAGTCCACAGTAATATCCTTCCTGTTGGACAAACATCTCACTAAGAGTGACAAGCGTGTTATGGTAAAATAAAACAAAATCACAAGAAATGGTGATAATATGTTAGAAAAACAAAAAAGTCAATATTAAGTCCTGTATTTTTAGTGTTGAAGAATGGGATCATCTTTATTTCAAGTGCTTTTCTCTCTTTGACATTTTTACATTTTTGACTTTTAAGTTTTGGATGGAGTGATCATTCTGGCTAAAATGGTATCCCACTGGGGTAATTTTCTTCATTATGCTTTCTTATTGCATGTCTGTGTAAATTCATCCTTAGGTGCATTTTGTGGATGGTTTCTCCAATGTAACAGCCTGTGTCACATAAAGTACATTGTATTATATAAACCACATTGGAGCATGTGCATGTATACAATCCTTTGATGTTATAGGTCTTGTTGTTATGTGTGGCTGTGCCATCATTACAAATGTGTTGACATAATTTACAGGCACGTTTGTTACAAGGTTTAGTTCCAATTTTTTTATATTCAGTTGTTCATTGGCCAATCTTCTGCTGACAAGTTTTTATTTCAGGTTTGGTGGTTGTTTAAATGCAAGGATGGGAGGTTTGGGGAATATATCTTTTAATTGGGCATCTTCGATTAGTAATGGTTGTAAATCTATGATTATTTTCCGTACTTTCTCTAAAATTGGATGGTATGTGGTCACTGGAGGTATACGTGAAGTAGTTTCTGGGTATTTTGATGTCAGTGGTTATTTTCTGGGTAATAATACAGGGTTTGTAATCCTTTTGTTTGAACGATTCGGACAGTGACGCGATTCAATTGCAATTTTGCTACAGTTAAAGAGCGATTCAATTGAACAAGCCCGCAACGAACTGTCTGAAAGCCTAAACTGTAAACCATGCAATCGTAAATAGCATTTCAGAGCGTGATCATGATCAATTAAGCAAGGCCGTAACTACCAATTTAGAAACAGTCAATAGTAAATGAGACGGTCATCATGACATCATTGGAGGGTAAACATCAATCAATTAGCGTTTAGAGGTCCGATATACAATCATCCTCGCAATCCGTCAATGTACATAATAATAAAAATGAATGGTGACACTGTTCTAGTCCATGTGGGTGGCCTTATATGCATTAACTCATTGATTCCCAAGATTGATATGACACACACAAATATATTTTTTTGATTGCAGATTTGTGAGTTTGAGACTGTTGTGCAATTAATTCTAATGTGTTTCATTGCTTTCCCTGTCTTTTGAAGTGCAGTATTGACTTTTTATTTGCATTTACAGTGCTACAATCTAGTGTTTAACCCCCTTGTGAGTCCTATCTGGTATTCATAGGATTTTCTTCTACATTTGCCATTTACTGGTGTGAGAACACTTGCAGGCTTGAGGAATTGTAGCAATTGAATAGCGATTTGCGATTGTAACATTCACGGGCTTGAAAGATCAAAGGCTTAGCTGGGAAAGAGTTACGATTTTAACAGTTGCAGGGATTTTGAGTTTCTAACCCGAAAATCATTTGTGGCTAGCGAAAAGACGCCAAATGAATAGCAAATTAGTTTACGGGTTCCATTACGGGATCCAGTAACTTACAATTGCTAAATTGAACAGGGGACAGTTTTATAAATGTTTATCACAGTCTCCAGTGTTTGAGCAAATCCAATGGTATCTAATAGCTTGACTATCGATGATGGCTTGTTTGGTGTGCGAGCGATGGAAACTGGAGCTATTTAGGTAGCTACATCTGTCTGTGGGTTTCCTATATACAGATGAGTGGAGAGTTCCATTGGTGATGGATATAGTAGTGTCTAGAAAGTTTACCTGTTATGTAGAAAAATCCATCTTAAGTTTTATAGTCGATGGAAAGTGTGGAATAAATATATATACACCTCCACACATGGTAGAAAAAGACAGGTATATACAATTAGCGAATTGCCCGTCAAAAAATGTCGGCAATAAAATTGTAATGCAGGTAATGCTGTTTGGCACAGACACACATTTTTTTGTAGTGTCCAAGATCCTTCGGCGCTCATTGGGAGCCTCGCGCTGAGCGCATTGCGAGGCTGTTGGTTGTTTTTTTTTTTTTCTGAGAGACGCTTTTGCTGTTATCGTTTGGTTGGCGCTGATCTGTTTTTTGAGCTTATTGCAAGGCTTTGTGTGTTATGAGCAGCTTTGTCGCTCGTTGTGAGGCGCGCAATGAATGGCTTTAGTGTTTATTGCGAGAGTGTTTTTTTTTGTGTATATGTATTTTAGTATGCTAATTAAATAAGTAATAAATTAATATACTTTACCTATTTGGAAGTAATATATGCAGGAAGCATTGTGCTGAAGAGCTGACAATCTGTTTTGATGTTCCTGCAGCATACAATGTCGGTTTGCACTGTTGTGGACCTGAGGTGTAAGTGTCAGCAATGTGTGAAGTATGTAGTGTAAATAGGCTGCGTGCGCGAAGGGTAGCCGTTAGGGTAGCTGGGTACTTCCGCATTCTGTAAGTTAGTGTTGCCAAATGGCGGCGAATGTGTATGTGCTAGGCGGGTTTGTATGATTTAGTGTCCTTGCTAATGATGTATGTTGTAGGTCGTACGGGTTTTTGTAAAAGTGTTATTTAGCGGTTTTAGGGGTCGTGAAGCCTCATTTTCGTTTTTTTCAGCGGCCATTTTTTCTCTCGCTTAGGAGATTTTCAAGTGGCTAAACTTTAGAAATTTGACGGAATTCGAGGTTTAAGCTGTGTTGCAGAGGTCCTGGGTGTCCCCCCTTGGTGTGGGTAAGGTTTTTATTTTATTTTTGGGTGTATTTTTGTGTTTTTTATTGTTTGGTGCTGTGTGCGGGTTGTCCATTAAGGTCAAATTTTTGCGAGTCCGTAATGGATTTTTTCTAAGTCCTGCGGGTCGTAATTGTTTTTGTGTAAGTCCGCAATTCATTTTTAAGTCACGCGGCAGGTATTGCATGTTAATGTTTTTTTTTTGCAAGTCCAGCTTGTGTGGTGGTTTGTTACCGATTGTGAGGCACTGTAGAGCCTTCACCTCCGCAAATGCGGCCCCTGCGGCCTGAGCTCATTTCAGCTAACGTTGGAGCATCCACCTCCGCAAATGCGGCCCCTCGTAGGGGGTCATAGGGATGAGCGCCTAGGGCGCTCATCTCCACCAGTGCAAGGAGTGCCTTTATCTAGTACAATAATGTGTGTGTGTGTGTGTATACAGTGGCGCAGCTAGGGAATGGAGGGCCCAGGTGCAAAATAAATTCTCTCAGTGCTCCTACTTGTGCAAAGCTTCTCTGCCTGCAGCATAGCTCCAGGGTGTGCACTCCCAACTTTCCTGTGACATCTTCTACTGTTATATAAGTACACATATATGTACCCCCACACAGCAGCCATCCCTCTTATCATCCATCCCTACATAGCACCCAGTTCTTCCCCTCTCAGGATCCATCCATGCACAGCACCCAACACCTCTCAGCACCCACCTCACATAGCACCTATCCCTATCCCCTGTGTTCCTCCCTCACAAAACCCCTTCTGCTGTACTTTGCTACCACTTTGCAGCTCTTGCTCTCTTACCTTCTTCCCTGATACATATCCCCAGTGTGCTGAACTGCTCCACATTGCCACCTGTTGGAGCTTCAGTAGAAATGCTCTTTTTTAAACAAGCACACACAAATTTCAGGTTGGGGGTGTATATGTACATACATATTAGATCAGCTTTATAATGATTATTTATATTCATAAAACATGATTCATAAAACATATACATAAAGAAAAACAATATACTGCAATATAAAAAAAAAGAAACACTGCAGTTCAATAAAAAAGACAGTTGTTTGTTAAATATATACCAAACTACCAATATTATCAGGTGTGTAAGCCATGAGCATAATACATTTGGGGGGGGGGGAATATTTTTAAGACATCACTTCCTCAGAGCTGAATCATGAGTGTGTGTATTTTGGCAGTGAAGAGAGGGTTGGGGAATGAGGAAACAGAGAGCCATTGTAAAGATAACTTACAACCACAGCTCTCCAGAAATGTAGACCCCCATCTCACACACACAACTTACAACTTATCATGGATCTCTCTAGGGTCCTGCAGTTTTTTTATGAAAAACTTGCTGTATGACTTTTTTCTGATTAATTATGCTCTGAGTAAGTTTTTAAACAAATATTGCATTTCATTGTGCAGTGGTCCTTTAAAAACATTATAGACATTTATGTACTTTAATATCCCTTTCTGCCAAACATACATGTTAATCTCTCTTGTTTTATATGACGAATGTGCAAAAGAACACAAAATTAGTTTACTGAAAAAACACACTTACTCTAAATCTCTCCTAAAGAGTAATGATATAGATGTATGGATGGTTGCTTTTGATGCAGTCCACACCTATTCTACCTTGATCCTGGATAAACACAGGAATTTACAGTTTATTATCTATATTGTAACAAGTGACTGCTTGAGAAATCATGTGGTCTGGGAAATTAAATGCTTTGATTAGTTGAGTCTGTCACACAACAGTGATAAAGGCTCTTAAGGCTGTGTCTGGCACATTGACTCTCTAGTTATGTCTGGGTGGTTTCCTCTGAACTGATATTATGTGATAACCTGGAGCAATTCTGAATAGAAATGTGATAAACTCATGAATAAAGCTCAGACTATTGAATTATTACTGTATAATATTATTTTTAAGTTTTTTTAAACCAGATGCATATACATTTAATTACACTCTAAATAGAAAAATGTATATTGGAGAAAACAGGTACCTAGGTATTGGTGAAGTAAGACAATTTAAATCTGAAACTGTTCAAGAGTTACAATGTTACCTAAAGTAGGCGAGTCTCCTGTTAATATATACCATTTACTTGGTCCTTGAGTTGTCAGAAAGCCAGTAAGCAAGCCTTCCTTATAAATGGTTGGGTAATATTGACTCATCTACTGCTGCCCATGCCAACATGGCTCAGTTCTAGGGCAGCAACTTTTCAATGCCATGAAATTGTGGAGACGTCTATATGCAGTGACACTTAGGTGTACCTGGCATAATGTGTATTTACACATATATTTATTTCTCTAGATGTGTGGAAATCTTGGTAAGAGGCCCTAGCATCTAAAAAGGAGCAGTAGTAATGGGGGCATGTTGCAGCAATTCAATGGGGTATATTTATCACAGTGGGAGAAAAGTGGGATTAAATAATTGATGTGATCACATTTGTTCTCTATAGTGATTTGCCTTAATTAACAAGATAATGGAGAATTTTTTTATAGAAAGCAAAAAATAAACTCAACTTTTATATGTAACTATCTCATACTGTGTGGCTCCATGTTGCTTTCTTTCCTGCTGCTGTCTGCAAATTGTTTCAGAATTAACTTCCCTGCAGTCCTAACTGCACTGGCAGATGTTACTGCAACTTTTTAGATGCAAACTTCCTGTGTATTCAGAGTCTCCTCCCATCTCAGGAAGTTGGTCTGCTGAAGTCAAAATGCTAGATCCCACAGCAGCATAACTACATAGAAGGCAATTATTTAGAGGCATTATTCTTTTTAAAATAAAGTTTAATAATATAACCACAGTGGTCATTTAAATATCCCTATTTTCTATGTTTTTTGTAATCAAACTAAAGTAAGAGTTTAAGCCAGTTTGATAAATAGGACCCACAGAAAATGGGGGGGGGGGGGGAAGGGGGGGTTTACTAAGCATAACAAGAGGCTGATATGTGCATCCCTGTATGCACTGTTTCCATTTGGGTAAATGCCATCACAGCCCTGATCGCCTCATCTCACACACATGGGATGTTTAGTAAATCTTCCCAGGAGAGATTTTATGTTTTATATTTACTTACCGTATTGGTCAGAATATAAGCCGCTCCTTAATTCTGACTTCCGAGCTTGAAAATTACGTGTGCGTCTTATATTTGCAACCTTGCCGATTTGTGCACTAAAAACTGTTGCGCAATTAATTCTAGTCAATCATCGCTTTACCCGTATTTCAAAGTGCGTTATTGACTTTGAATTTACATTTACGGTGCTACGAACAGGTGTTTAACCCACTTGCGGGTAGGATTTGCTTCTACATTTGCGGTTTAGGGTGTGAGTGCCTGTGAAATTGAAGCAATTGAATAGAGATTTACGATTTAGCTTACGATTTTGCGATTTTCGGCCTGTAACCCGCAAATCCATTTATATCTGGGTTTTGTCTTTTTTTTCTTCTTGATTTTACAAGTGCAGCTTGTATGCGGGGGCAGCTTATATTTGGGCCAATACGGTAGTTCTACTTATACCTGGAAATAAACCTATTTGATAAGTTTAACAGTGTCTTAGAGATTCCTGCAAGTACCTACTACAATCAGGCACTATATACTACAGAATACCTGAATACCATATTATACTAATAGCTGGATTATTGTAATTGGGGTGTAATTTGGTTATTTTGGCTAACCCGTTCAGATGGATATAGTGACAAAAAATAAATCATCAATATTCACACAGTTTCATGGATAACGTGCTGTCAGGTCATTATTATGATGATCCTACATGCTGATACTATGCAATATAAGCAAGCCAGGATGCCCCCTAATATTACCGACCCCCTCCACCCAATAACTGACAATAAAAGGGAACAGTGCTATTATCTTGACATCTATTTCTTTACTGAAGTAGCAGCAAAAGCAAAAAATCAATCAGGATTTAAGCTATCCAAAGTGTCTTGGACTGAGTTTGATATATCAATGAGCACCCCTTGTGTGTAAAGTAATATTTCTCTGTACATTGTAGGAAGATATGCTAGATTTTGCAGTTTAGTCACAGATGTTACAATTTAAAGATTAGTCATGAAATCACAGCTCTGGAAAGGCTGTCATTCTAAAGCAATAAAAAGAAGCAAGATTTATAGAGAGAGTCGTGGTGGAATTGTTTCAACAAATGTTTTTTAAACTGTTTGTTGATTTATTCTAATTCAATGAACTGGACAGGGACATATTATTACCACAAACATGAACTAGTAGGCAGATCAAGTCTGTCCATTCGCCTACTCAACCCAAAAAAAGGTATTTGAAGTCACTGAATGTGCTCTGCACCATCAGATAGAGGAGAGGGTTGAACAGCATGTGGAAAAGGTGTTTTTCTTTGTCAGATTGTTGGTAAATCTGAGTTCTAAGCATTTGTAGTTAGGGGTTTTAGAGTGCTTGTATGCACCCCTGAATCTGCCGTATAAAGAGCTGCAACAGTTGTGAAACATTCCTATTCTATCAATTATTGTTTTTTCTCACCCATTCCTTATTAGTCATATAAAGAGAAAGCTCAGTGGGTTAATTAACTTCCTAGGATATGAAAGTTTACAGGATGGAACAAATATAAATTATAAAGGGCTGGATATGTGTGAGGGGATCCCCCTGTCCTGCAACAAACATACCTGCTAGAGGCATTGCTGCTGTAGTCTTCCAGCCTTCTGCTTCAGTCTTGCCTGCGGCAGCATTACGAGAGCATCATGTAGTAGCAGTGAATTCTGGCTTACACCCATAAGGTAACACCTAAAATTTAAAAGGGCCAGCATTCTAATTATGGGACAACCTACACCTGATGCAGCCAACAACCTATGGCCCTCATTCAATTGCAATTTTGCCAATTGAATAGGGCTCTAAATAAGCACATAACATATATTTTTTAAATAAGTTTTTAGTTAGTAAGCATCTATCCAAAAGCAAGGTTTTCACTAACTAAAAACTTCTATAAAAATAATATGCTATGTGCTTATTTAGAGCCTTATTCAATTGGCCAAATCGCAATTGAATGAGGCCCTATGTATGTAACTATGTAACTATGTAACTATCACATATAATAGTTGTCAAACTACAAATCGTCGTCACGCTTTGTGAGGGACGCAGTTTTGGAAGGTGGAGGCTCCAACGTCGGCTGCAATGAGCCAAAGGCTCATTGCAGGCCACAAATGCAAAAACCCTCTCGAAGCGAGGGGCCGCATTTGCGGAGGTGGAGGCTCTACAGCGCCTCACAAGCGGTTACAAACACACACACAAACGGCACTTTAACAAAATAGATCTAACACGCAATCACTATATACAGACTTACACAAAAAATACGAACCGCGGGTCTTAGAACGCAAAATTTACGGACTTAGCCAAAAAAAATACGACACACAGGACTTAGGAAAAAAACATTACGAACTCGCAAAAATAGGACCTTAACGGCCGAACAGCGCGCACCTGATAACAAAAAATACACACAAAAAACACATAAAAAGCTTACCCACAGAAAGGGGGGGGGGGGGGGGGGCACACAGGACCTCTGCAAGTGAACTTACACCTCTATTTAAGTCCAAATTCCCGAGTTTAGACACACGAAAATCCCCTAAGCGAGAGAAAAAATGGCTGCCGAAAAAACGAAAACAAGGCTACAGCACCCTAAAGCAGCAAAACAACACCAAGCACATACGACTTTTCAAAAGGTAAAGATACACTTTTAGCAAGGACGCTAAATCATCCACACCAGCGTACCACATACACTTTCGCCACCATTTTACAAAACTAACTTACACAATGCGGAAGTACACAGCTACACTAACAGATTTTCCTTGTGCACGCAGCCTATTTACACTACACACTGCACACATTGCTGACACTTACACCTCAGCTCCACAACAGTGCACACCTACATTGTATGCTGCAGGAACATCAAAACAGATTGTCAGCTCTTCAGCACAATGCTTCCTGCATATATTACTTCAAAATAGGTAAAGTATATTAATTTATTAATTTATTAATTATTTAATTAGCATCCAAAAACACTTATACACAAAAAACAAAACAAAAAAAAATATTGCAATAAACAGAAAAGCCATTCACTGCGCTGCTCACAACGAGCGCCAACGCTGCTCATAGCACACAAAGCCTTGCAATAAGCGCAAAAAGCAGATCACCGCCAACAAAACAATAACAGCAAAAGCGCCTCTCAGAAAAAAATACAACAACCAACAGCCAAAGGCGCTAAGCGCGAGGCTCGCAATAAGCGACAAAGCATCTCAGACCACCCAAAAAATTTGTGTCTGTGGCAAACAGCATTCGTGCCTTACAATTTTATTGCCCCGTCTTTTTTGAAGGGCAAGTCGCTAGTATTAATTATAGTTTTGTCCTCCAGGATGCTGCTCAGTTGTTTAACTGAGTTGTTGAATAGTTGCATTTACATCATCCCTCTCTTCCCTTTTTGCCTTCAATTTTATTATCATCTCAGTCTTCTCTAGTGAATCCTGTCTTCTACTTATGTGCCCAAAGTATTTGTGCTTTAACTTTACATTCAATACTCCCAGGGCCTCATTCAATTGCGATTTGGCCAATTGAATAGGGCTCTATATGAGCACATAGCATATTTTTTTTACAGATGTTTTTAGTTAGTGAACTTCTATCCAAAAGCAAGGTCTTAAATAACTAAAAACTTCTGTAAAAAAATATGCTCTGTGCTTATATAGAGCCCTATTCAATTGGCCAAATCACAATTGAATGAGGCCCCCAGTGAGCAGTCCTTCTAAGCCACAATTCAGAAGCTTCTATCCTCCTGTTAGCAGCCTTCCTTATTGACCAGCTCTCACAGCTGTATGTTATTACTGAGAAGACCATTCCTCTGACAAATTAAACTTTGTTGACAATGTGATGTATTTGCTTTAATATATTGTTCATATTTGCCATAGTTTTCCTCCCAGTGACTTGTCTTGGCAGAATTCTACTACACTGTGTTCCACTTACCGTATTTATCGGCGTATAACACGCACCGGCGTATAACACGCACCTCATTTTGAGAAGGAGATTTCAGGAAAAAAAACTTAAATTTCAAATAAAGAAATTTGAAGCAAAATAAGGGTAGCTCAGGACTTTTTTTTATTAATATTATTAACACTTATAAGGTAAATAAGGTAAAATGCCAGTAAAAGCAACTGTTTTAACAAAAGTTTGCTCCTCCTCAACCCCTCCTCAACCCCCCCATCCTCAACCTCCCTCCTCATCCTCAACCTCCCTCCTCATCCTCAACCTCCCTCCTCATCCTCCCTCCTCATCCTCCCTCCTCAACCCCCATCCTCAACCCCCTCCTCAAACCCCCTCCTCAAATCCCCTCCTCAACCCCCCATCCTCATCCTCCTTCCTCAACCCCCTCCTCAATCTCAATCCCCCTCCTCAACCTTCCTCCTCATCCTCAACCCCCCTTCCTCAACCCCCTCCTCAACCCCCCTCCTCAACCACCCTCCTCATCCTCAACCCCCCTCCTCAACCACCCTCCTCAACCTAAACCCCCATCCTCAACCCCCCTCCTCAACCTAAACCCCCCTCCTCAACTCCCCTCCTCAACCTAAACCCCCCTCCTCAACCTCAACCCCCTCCTCATCCTCAACCTCCCTCCTCAACCTCAACCCCCTCCTCAAACCCCCATTCTCATCCTCCTTCCTCAACCCCCTCCTCAATCCCCCTCCTCAACCTCAACCCCCCTCCTCAACCTCCCTCCTCAACCCCCTCCTCAACACCTCCTCAACCTCCCTCCTCATCCTCAACCCCCCTACTCATTCTCAACCCTCCTCCTCATCCTCAACCCCCTCATCAACCTAAACCCCCCTCCTGAACCCCCCTCCTCAACCTAAACCCCCCTCCTCAACCCCCCTCCTCAACCTAAACCCCCCTCCTCAACCCCCCTCCTCAACCTAAACCCCCATCCTCAACCTAAACCCTCCTCCACAACCCCCCTCCTCAACCTCAACCCCCCTCCTCAACCCCCTCCTCATCCTCAACCTCCCTCCTCATCCTCAACCCCCCTCCTCAACCCCCCTCCTCAACCCCCCTCCTCAACCTCCCTCCTCACCCCCCTCCTCAACCTAAACCCCCCTAAATACCTCCCCCTCACTTACCTTCTTCTGCTCCGGCCTCTGCTCCTTCTTGACCCGGCGCGCATGTGACGTCACATGCACGCCACGTCATTAGCATATACCGGGTGCCGGCACCCGGTATATGCTAATGACCTGGCACGCATGTGATGTCACATGCACGCCAAATCAAGAAGGAGCGGAGGCCGGAGCAGAAGCAGGTAAGTGAGGGGAAAGGGAGAGGGGGAGGTATATAGGAAGGTTTAGGTTAAGGAGGGGGGGTTTATGGTTGAGGAGGGGTGTTTAGGTTGAGGAGGCGGGGTTGAGGATGAGGAGGGGGGAGGGAATATCGGCGTATAACACGCACCTATCATTTGCCCCCTATTTTCAGGGAGAAAAAGTGTGTGTTATACGCCGATAAATACAGTCATTTTTAACTCCTAGGCCGTACTTGCCCATTATTCCATTTGCCATTTTACTGCCAGCTTTAGCGTTCCAATCTTGTAAGATGAAATTTGCATATTTTTTGATGCTATGTCCAGTAGGTGTTACATGTCCTCAAAGAACTGGTCAACTTAAGCCTTTTCAGCATTTGTGGCTGGATCGTAGACTTGAATCATTGTTACTTTGAAAGGATTGGCTTGAATTTGATTTGAGATCATTCTGAAACACTTCTTGAGCTACTGTTTTATTGATAATGAATGCTAGTCCATTTCTACAGTCTATTTTCACTCATTATTTCACAAGATGTTGAAGTTTAGTCTCGACATCTCATCAATAATCATGCTAATATAGTCCTAGTTCAAATGTCTTAGGCTCCAGGTTCCTATAGTCTATTCTTCTTTACAATATTGCACTTTCTGCTTTAAAATCCATCTGTAGCTAGCTGTTGCTTTGGCTTTGAACCATCAAGGACCTTCTCCATAGTAACATATTAAACACCTTCAGATTGGAGTAGCTCATATTCTAGTGTCATTTTGATGTATCTCTAGTTGTACCTGTCCACAAGGTTTTCTTGGCAAGATACTGTCCAATAACGAGAGATTTGAATTAACAAGCAGCAATTCAAAGGCATTGACCTTATCCACTGTATGACCTCTTTTTAAGCTAAAGGTTACAGATAGAAATCAATATAGATAAAATATAATTGGTGCAACAATACTACATATACATATACGTTTTTTAACTTGTTTTAGACATTCCAATGTGAACACAAATGTACTAGTTATATACTGTACTACTGCGCGGTGAGCGCTTCTATCGCTCTTTATTCTACATATATAAAATGATTGTTGTGGTGAACTACCTATTCAGAATATCCACTACACAAGCCCCATGGTGATAATAGGCAGTAACTTTAAAACGGTTGTAATTGCGTGAGATTCCTAGCTTGTGTATAATCCAATCCTAGCTTTGCTCAAAGCTGTTTGATACAGCGGGCATATGCTTAAGGGAAGCCATGTTTGATATGGTTATGGATTGAAAAAGCAAAGCATTTGTGGGCACATTTGCATATCCCTGCCAAGGATCCCGCAGGAGACCCGAGTTACAGTGCTATTCAATTAGGCAAGACCGCAAATTAGGGGCCAATAGCAACATTCGGAAACCATACCATTGTATGTAGCATTTGCGAGCTTGAACATGATTAATTACGCAAGGCTGTAACTCCTGAGTTAGAAACAGCCAATGGAAACAGAGATCGTCATCATTACAGCAATGAAAAATGGAGGTTGGATTTCAAAGTCCTACAGGCTTCAATTATGAGTTACGATTAAAGGGGTTAACATATTCTGCTGATGAAGGGGTTAACATATTTTGCTGACATATAGCCTAAGCATAATATCATGTTCCTATCCTTGGGATGTTTTGCGACCTTACTAAAACACAAAACATTTCTAGTTGTTCTAAGAAACAGAAAAACACCTGATTATCTGTGCTTGCAACTGAATAACATTAACTGTAAAATCGCCTCTAATATCCGCCTTCTTTTGCAAGTATATAACCTATGCAATGACGTGGCAATAAACGGAATTAGTACTGAGAATGATTTTGTGTTTGTGTTACATCCAGTACGGGTTCCCCAGAATTCTGATTGGGCCCTGTGTTTTCCAAGCCGCCAACTACTGATTAGGAAGTCCCAACAACGATTGGACCCACATTCCAGATATAATGCAATATTGATAAAACCGGAAAAATGATAATCTATTACATGCAAGTTGCCACGATCGATATAACACGGAAACTAAACATGAAATAAAGTATTTTTTGGGGCCGATTTGCGAGCCTTAGAATGTTGTGCTATTAATTCTAAGACCTAACATAATTTTCCCTTTTATTAAAAGTACAGTATTGATTTTTTTATTTGCTTTTAAAGTGCTCCGGACATGACTTTAAGCCCTTTGCGAGTCCTCCTTGGAACCCCTAACTTGTGGAGTGACTTTTGCCATTTGCGTCCTTGGCGGGGTGATTAGCGAGGGGGAATTGGAGCAATTGAATAGCGTTTTGCGATTTTAGCCATCAGAACTCAAAGGCTTGGAGAGGCATTAACTTGCGATGGTAACCATCACAATTAATCGGAGGCCAGAGCCCATAACCCGATCGTAGCTCGCAAAAAGACTCCAATTGAATAGCTCCATTTCCGAAGCCCGGATCTCCCGATGCCTCAATTGAATGAGGCTCTATTATATATAATTTGCCACAGCATAATGCCCCTGTCCTGGCTGCAGCCTCCTCCTTACATACAGGCTAGGAATGCACTTACCCTCCATGAACTGTGCATCATCTTGACCGCCGGGCTGCACAGTGCCTCAGCACAGCGACATCAGGCCCCAGTGCATAGCACCGATTGTACCGGAGGTAGCTCCGCCAGTGATTCCACCTATCTACCACCCCTTATTATAGATTACAAAGCTTGACACACTAACCTCTCTATTAACACAAATCCATTTAGTGTAAAGCTGTTCTAGGTCCATGTAGATGGATTTAAAGTATGACTTTTTATAAAAGATTCATATACTTATGTATTATGTAATAAACTAACACTTATCAGCTAAATAAGTGATGAGCATAAATGCAATTTTTAGAAATAATTTTAACTTTAATACTTGTCTTTGGGGTGTTTGCATCTTGGGTAGTTATTTTGTTTGCAGGCTGAAGGGGTGAGATCTTTTGCTGGGGTTTGCTCCTCTATCCTGCCCTATTGTTAAGTGGCTGTTCATAATGGTGGTTTTTCAATGGAACTGAACAGAGACCTGACCACCGGTGTATAATCTTTTTAGGAAGAAAAGCAATTGTTTGCTGCCATTTAAAGGGCAACTGAACTTACTGTAAGTGTTCAGCATGCTATGAAAGAGCACAAAATTGGATATTAAAATGATCTATATTTTTTAAATTAAATTAGTAACAGCTAAACATTCTTACATTTTAAATCTTTATTTACAAACAGTCTATTCTGCCCACTGGCTGTTGCGGGAGTAAATATCAGAGTGTCGAGGTCAACTCTAGCTGTGAGAGGCTGTATGGGGGAAGGCTGTGATTGATAGCACATCGTCCCCCTGGACTCAGGTTACGCTGCTCTGGCCAGTTAATCCATAGCTGCACATAAAGATGTTGTAAGGGTTACAATTTTGTTTGGTGGAATCACTGCACAAAAAACGCCCCCCGCCCTCAGCCCCCATCTTCTCGTGAGCTGGTCTGCTTAGCTAAAATTCTAGAGAGTTTAAAGACCTGAATTTTTGCAATGTAAGAAAAAACAAACATACATTATAATGTCTGTTCCCTTCAAGCAGTCTGCCAAAAACCTTACCATTTACTTGAATGTTGCACATACTTAAAAAAAATTCAAAAATTATTTCACCATGCTTTTAGGAGATCTTTAAAGTGATGTTGTACAGATTGTTCTGCATGGATTTAGTTGTCCCTTTAAGCCCACATACTATAAATATGATACTTAAACAATGCCTTCATTTCCGTAACTAGTTCCACTTCTTTAAGACCTCCTACATATGCTAGCCTTACACCCCTCTATATAATATTTTACTTGCTGAGCAATATTTCTTACAAGAATAATAATTCTAAAGCTATGGGTAACACAACAAATTTATTTTAATTGTTAAGTTTTAATGGGGTCTTCAGAATCTTAAAATATGTGGTTACTTGTGTAAGTTACAGATCAACATGAAGAGTTGGTGTAAAAACAACAAAAGCAACACTGTAGTCAAACATTTAAACATTACTATTTTGAAGACCCCTTCTGGATTGCTACTTTGTCGTGATGAAGGGGCTTGTGTACTTCAATGAATGGTTGAGCTATACCATGTAGGGTCACCCAAAATGGGCAGGTCATATCATAGAGGTCAGACAAATTGCGGTCCACTGGAGAAGGAACTGGCAACCCAATATAACTTTATCGATAAGCACAGCCAGAGACGTAACAATAAATGTACCTGGTGTGCTGTGGATCCTTAGGGTCATGGAGAGTCTGACACGACTGACTGACTAAACAACAGATTTGAAGAACTGTACTTTAAATATGCAACGTGTAGATTGTAAACACAACCTCTAATGTATTACCTTCTAAATGTAATAATGCTGCTATGGAATCACTTTCAACAGGTAAACATTCTGAGATGGGAGGAGACTTTGAATACATAGGGATTGTCTGTCTGCACAATGGGAATGTGCAAGTTACATCTACCAGTGCTGTTAGCAGAACTATAAAAGGTTGTGTTTATTTATTTATTTTTGTGTTTTGCCAATTATTGCATCGGACTACAAAAAAACACACAGAAAACAATTGACCATAGTGGGTTAACTCTAAATAAAAGGTTAATCCATAAACTTCTATTTATTATGCCTTCATCTTACCCCTTATTTTTTCATAAATCCATTTGTACATGTTATGCTATTTTGTGGCCTTTTTAAATTTCTCTAAAAAATACTATCGAGTGAGCATTTTATGTGAAATGTTCCACCCTGTCAGTAAGCTATATCTAAAGAGAAATAGCCAAGAGAAATTTTAGAAATTACTGTACTTGATTTCCCCTTTCATGACTGTATTTCTAAGTATTCGGCCTTGAGGACTGGCCCCTGGCTTCAAACACAGCACAGTGTTTAGAATACAGATTCTCCTAAGAGACCTCCAAACAGTTTTAAAGCATACTGTAACTATAACTTGTTCATGTTACACAGCTATTGCTGTAGAAGCCTGACACAGATTAATATAAGGACATTTACAGATGTCAACCGAAATCTTTCATACTTAAATGGCTCACTTAGAGGCCTTCAACTGTGCATTACCCTTTGCTACAAAAAAGTCTCTCTTCTGCAAATCCAACACACCAATTTACTTTAACTACCTAGAGAAGAAAAGGGTGCTGTTAAATTACAAGTCCCTGTACACTTTATACTAAATGTAGGAGAATGCGGTTATATTTTTAACTCAGCATCAAAAGGCTATTGAATGTGCTAAACATCGAAACCAACAGAAATAGTTCTATTATAACATCAGATATGGACAATTTTTAATGTGCATACTTTTATTTGAAAGAAAAACTTATTTATAGAGTCTATTTATGTCCTCAGCAGAACAGGACCCCTATTCAATTGAGCAATTGTTAGTTACTGGAGCCCATAATGTATCCCGTAAACTGATTTGCTATTCAATTAACATCTTTTAGCTACCTGCAAATGATTTGCGGGTTACAGGCTGAAAATCTGTGCGGTTGTCAAAATTGTAACTTCGACCCAGCTAATCCTTGGATCTTTCAAAATGTTACAATCGCAGATCACTATTCAAATGCTACAATTCCTCAAGCCCGCAATTGCCTTTAAAGATTCATGTAGAAGAAAATCCTACGAGTACTAGAGTGGACCCGCAAGGGAGTTTAACACCTGTTTGTAGCACTGTAAAAGCAAATAAATAATCAATACTGCACTTTAAAAGACGGGAAATGCAAAGAAAGACATTAGAATTAATTGCACAACAGACTCAAGATCACAAATCTGCAATCAAACATAATTTTTTTTTACGTTCCATTTCCATGTTATATCAATCTCAGTAATCAACGAGTTAATAGTATCGTTTATTATTTTGTACATTGCCGGATTGCGAGTCTGATCACATATAGGACCTCTAAATGCTAATTACTGTATATACTCGACTATAAGTCTAAATACATCCATGATGATATGAATACTTCACCACTTCTTAAGAGAGAAGTTATGGAAAATTCTACCTATGAAATAAAGACATTCACCAGAATGATAAAACTGCACATATAGGTTAAAAAGGGTAACAAATGCTATTTAAATGAAACTGGATAAGAGGCACGTACAGTCTTATCAGACATATAATTAGCAATTTCTTCAATGTCAGTATTAATCCATCACCTGATTATGTGTTCTGTGTTTCTCCCACTCCTTACTATATATATCTCTTAAGAGCAAAAGGTAGAACAGAGTGAACTTCATGAGCGGAGTATACAGAAGCATTTAATAGAAGCATTAAGCATTTACAGAAGCGGAGTGTACAGAAGCATTGAACACAATGCTGTTTTAAATCTGAAAATAATTTTGTAAAATATAGTGTAAATAAAATATGAATCTATTTTCCAATATAAAACCAAGAATTAATATAAAGTTTCATTTTGTTGTAAGATAAAGACTGATGAGATATATTTACACACATTTCTAATAATGTGAAATTAAAGGAACCACAACATCAAGCAGTTATTCTTAAAGAGTATGAAAAACTGGCTTTACATTGTGTTATCCATTTTTTTCTAAAGTGAATCAACCCCGGGAAATTCCATGTTTTTGTTGCTTTGCATATATGTGAATTAGTGGTTCATGCATATTACTGTAATTAGCTGATTTGAGGTGCTAATTACAATTACAGCAACTCAATGCCATAGCATACTGAGTTGCACATTAGCAGGCTAACAGCCTTATTAAATTGAGATTCAGCCAATTGAATAGGACTCTATATAAGCACTTAGCATATTTTTTTACAGAAGTTTTTAGTTAGTGAAGACCTTGCTTTTGGATAGAAGTTTACTAACTAAAAACTTTTGTAAAAAAATATGCTCTGTGTCATGAATCAGCCAGTGGCCATATTGGATTTGGTGTGAACTATGCTGGGGCCATTTTGTGACTGGCAGCAGTGGCCATTTTGGGCTGGGTTATCTTCCACATGCTGTTGCCATGTGGAAGAACAAAAGGTTTGGGGCCCACTTGTTATGGATATATGGTTATGTTGTGGTCTAGGGGATAAAGTATTATAAGTTTATCCCTTAGCATATTCCCATCCCTTCCATGTTTAGGCTCATTGTAATGGGTGTCATGTGAAGGAGCTGGTGGGATGTGTTGGTTGTATGTGTGTGAAACATTGGGTGTTATATTTGTAAATATGAATGTATGGTATTATATTAGTATGTCATTATATTGTGGAGGGGAAGCCAGTGAATACAGGCAAGCCTCCTTTGTTCCCAAAGGCCTGTTAATCCCATTAGCTAAGTGTCCAGCAGAGAACTAACAATGGGAAGCTCACAGCTGGAGAGCAGACAGGCAGGCACCCAGAAACAATGGGATGGCCTGAAGGCTTCTCAGCCTTCATAGCGTGGGCACAGGAGAACCAAGGTGCTTTCCCCTGGACATTCAAAGCCCAAATTAATTAGTTGGCCTCGCCTAGTGGGCGGACCTGGGAGGGGACTATTGGTTCACGCACAGTTCCCCTTCATGATTGGCCAGACGTCATTTGGGGCTGGATAACGGTAGCCACTTCCCCCATTCTTGTGTGATGTGGTTAAATATGCTGTTCTAAAATAAAACATGTTTCATAATTTTCATCAAGACTTTGTGTGCAGGTGTATTATTGACCCAAGGGCATATGCTGGCAGAGGAGATGGTTTCTGACTTCCTTCCAGGGTTCCCAGCGCACACTACCTTAAGCTGGGACTTATGCTCTTGCATCCGCAAAGAAGGTCCATTGGTCTGAGTCACCCAAATCTTAGGTCTAAAACCTACAGGAGATAAGAGGACTAGGATCCTCTATACTCCATCATCATTGTAGGTTGTGACACTCTGTGCTTATATAGAGCCCTATTCAATTGGCCAAATCACAATTTAATAAGGCTGTCAATATTTAAGGGATGGTTTATTTTACATAAAATGGTTAATACAATGTATAGCCTTTTTAAGGCTTGTTAAGATGAGATCAACTTCCTGTCAGAGTGACAGTGTCCCGTTAACTACAAATATTTTACAGAATTACAAGTAGAAAAAGACATACAATATTTGGTCTTAATTTACTGAACATATGTGTCACTGTAAACATGTACATTCTCAAACTTTTGGATTTATTGCCATTAGGTTATATAGATTTTAGCTCCATGTTGTCCCAATCAGCAATAGCCTAGAACTCAAACCTTCTAAACACTTTTTACAACAGGACATAGTATAACAATATACAGAAGAATAGAAGTTGTCAATGTATCCCTTAAAAGGCCTTATTGTAAAAATGCAATGTATAACAGGGGAAATGGATACGCAGCACTTAAATGCATATCCAAGTACTCTATATACAAAAAGCAGCCTATGTGTATGCAGCACATGTCATAGAACGTTTCATTTTTATTAATATCTAAAGATCCCTCTAATGATTATGTTGACACCTCCAAGGGTGACTACACAGGCCCCACCTAATCAGCATACAGCATCAGGGGAGCAATATTAACCCACTATTTAGCTGCTCTTGCTTGCAGTCAATCTCCTTGCAGCTTCCTATCTGTATGTCAGGAACAATACATATCACATATCAGTAATACACTACATATCACAGGCTGCTTTACAGCACAAACAGGAACCCCAGAGTTTAAATCAAATGTTTCAGCTATCCTGATTGGCCAAAACAAATCATTTTAGATTTGATGTTAATTTAGCCTGGACTTGGAGGGTGTTAACCCTAATTTGCAACTGTCAGAAATTACAAGAGATTATGCTGACTTCAATGTAAGTGTTTAAATGTTTATTTGGGGATTTTTTTCATTCAACAAAAATGTTTGCATACAATACTAATTGTCCTCTATCAGATGCATTCATAATCCTTAACTTTGATATGCCTTTAAATATCAAATAGGTTCAGTTGGCTTAGATTTATAGAAACCAGACCCCAATGGAAACAATAAGATGAACAAGACAAAATATTCTGTACATGGGGGATATTACTATATCAGTAATGTCAGTAGCCTCTTGTCCATATTCCCCACTCGCAGTGCAATATGAACAGCAACAAAAGGCAAACCAACTGCTTACGTATTTTCTTAAGATACGTAAGAGATCAGTTTATCCCATAATGAAATTGAATAGGTAAAGTTTGGTTAAACATAGCATTGTTGACTCCAGGGCATGTCATCTTATCTCGTGATTTACAAAGTACTATTTCCTATTATCTCAGGCGAGAAAGTGCCTAGTAAATTCCTCCACAGTAATATTATGTAAATATTAATTAATAGAACACACCTTAGCTTTCATAAAGCTTTCTATTGATTATAAAGTTATATTATTTCACAAACTACAATACTAACAGCTGATTAACATATCATTCATATATCTAACAGCTCCTGAGGTTTGTTTTACTGTAAAATATCACAATTTCTGTTAAAGGTAGGACCATTGTGTTGCATTAACAGTAGAGCTAGTCATTTTAATTACACATTAATCATATATAAAATTCATATGTAATCATTTATAATAGCACAATTCATTGTTAAATTGCCTATAAAAATAGCCTTTAATGGAGATGATTGTATGCACCCTGATAAGGTCATCAAAGAGAAAATAGGTTTGGCAGAGAGGCTGGTCTGAAGGGGTTTAAGAAAAATATGATTAGATAAGAGCCAAAAAAAATCATTAATTAGTTGCCTCACAGCAAAAGCTAAGTGCCAAGGTTAACTACTTTAAAGGGATATTTATTTTTTCTGGATTATGAGAGCATCTGATAGAGGACAATTAATAGTGTATGAAAAAAATTCCTTCTTCAGTGGACCACAACATACAGCTTCTGGTATTCCGTGGTGGTCTTCCATCTAATTACTGACCAGGACCAACCCTGCACAGCTTCAAGGTGGTGTGACCTCTGGGTTCCTGACTGGAATCGAAAACAGGTTGCAGAGATGAAAGCACCAAATCCTAACCACTAGATCACCAGGGAATACACTGCAGTTCTAGATATCTATCAATATGTGAACACTATTCTATGGCACTGCAGGTTTAGGCGGTCTGTTGCCCCCTAAAAATGTGCTGACCTATGCCTTATGGGCCTAGGCAGAAATGCACCACTGTACTGCCTGCTAAACAAAGCTGCCTCCACCACTGACCCGATAGTGGATGAAGACCAACAGTTTGATCCTCGAAAATAAACGAAATATATTTTTTTTGAAATCACTGTATACGAGTTTTATTAATAATCAGCATCTACCATATTGGTCCTAATATAAGCCGCACCCACATATAAGCCGCACCCGTAAAGTTCAAGGGGAAAAAATAGAAAAAAGATAGTACTCAAATATAAGCTGCACCCGTAAAATTGTAGAGAAAAAGACTCTCAAAGTGATCAGCCATTGCAAGAAACAGACTTTCTAATTAGCATTGTAGCTTTTTTTTTGCAGGTTACAGGCTTTACAGGATGTTAGAATCACTAAAACCGTAAATCGCTATTCAACACTGCAGTCTACAGCACGAAAAACGGCACCCTTAACTCGCAATTGCGCAAATCGGCAGTAATTTTTCATTCAAGCAAAGTTCGCAAATTATTTTTTGACGGTCGCGAATATAAGCCGCACCGGTAACTCGCAAGCTCAAAAATCGGAAAAAAGGTGCGGCTAATATTCGGACCAATACGGTAATTAAAACATCTATTTCCTGCTGTTAGGGGATTACAATGGTCCTTTATGCAGTTTAAAATACCTGTTTCTAACCATGTTATGCAAATCTGTTTCATATGCCTATGTTAAGATATTCTGAAAGAGAGTAAAAAACGAAATTACAGCTATATGTGAAAAATATAAAGACACACTTTATTCATACAAAATCCTAAAACGCCATGTCACTATTCCTTTAAACCTTTAAAACCAGCAGACTAAAACTTGCAGTGTCTGGTGATATCATAACAAAAGCCCCGCAGTCTTGATTGAAACTTACCATTTATCATTGTTTTTATAAGACTTTGTCAGCTTCATCATATCAAGAACATCAATTAATTAATCATTAAAACTGAAATCCATTATAAATCTCAGCAGCCTCACACGTTCAGGTTTGCAAGTGCCTAATTATTGCTTGTTGCTACATTAGAAGCATATTGTTTTGAATCATTATTATGCTTAATGTACACAATCTCTCCAAAGCGGTCTTTTAATAAGCAAAGTGCAAGACTGAGAGCTGCGAGGGATTGCATAGTTCATGATCATTACTCGTTCTCGTACCATGTCTTCAGTTTCAGTTTATAATTTAGTTCAAGCATAAACACAAGGCATTATTAATTTACTGAGTCTAATATGCTTGAAATTGATAAAAAAATATTCGAAAATACGCACCTGGGGATTAATTAAAGGGACACAGCGAACGTTTTAAATATGGTATAATTTTAAATTACAGGCAATAACAAGTACATTATCAATTAAACGTTGTAGCAAATATACATTCTCTTACAGTAATCATACATTGAAGTTTACATGACAGTCAGGCTTTCTGATCCACCTACTAAGCATGGAGTGATATAATTTTTTAATGGGGAGATTACTGACAATAAAGGCTAATTATCCTCAGGGCTATGAACAGCTGAGCATGCTCAGACCCCAGGGAGATATTAACCTTCCTGGGGTCTAACTTGATCAGTCTTTTCATACCTGGCTTTACATAGAAAAGCAATACATTCAGTCAATTATTGGCAATAATTTGGAAGAGATATTACTAAATTGTGAGGGGATTAGAAAAGCTGATTAATTAGTAATAATCACTAACTAGATTGTATTTATAAAATATTTGAAACCTCAGCTGTGCCCCTTTCAAAAGATGTCTACTATACAACATTTTGGTGGTGTTAAAAGATCACTTAAGTTCAAGAAAAAATAATAGTAGGTATTTAAAAATGTTAACGAGAAGTTTCACCTAAACACTACTTGCTCTTATATGAAAGAGGCTGCTCTAGAGTCCGCCCTGTTATGCAGGGCTGGAAGTATGGGCAGCTTGCATGGTTGGGGCTGGGTCAAGGGTGGAGTTGTGGTCTGGAAGCGTATTTCATCCATTCTGACCCTAGCTAGTGATTTGGCAGATTCCCACTCATGCCTCTTCTCATTTTACTTGTTTTTACTACATTTTCTGTAATTTTTTCTTCTTTCTTTGTTTGTCTCCACTGATGTCACAACTGTTGGTCAGGACTCTGAACTACAGTGTTTACAGCCTTTCCATAGACCCTCTCATCCTTCTCCCAGGACCTTTGGAGCCAGTCATCACCAGGTTTAGAAATATTTGGAGGTACTGTCCTGGAGAGTCTTCAGTTAGCTGCAGTTTCGCTGACCAGGCCCTGGCCAGCTTCTTAAAGAAATGCTACAAAATATACAGCCCATTAATCATGTCTGTTTTAACTCCTGCTCAAAAAGGCAGAAATTCTTCTAAAAAGCTTGTTAATTGGGACATGGTTCAATTGCCAATAGCCAAACCTCCTAATGCCTTAGCCTTGGTAAGGAAAGTCCTTGGGTATGGGTTACAAGGTTTAATCACAGTTAGGGTCAGGGTGAAGATGTATCTGCCCCACTGCAAGGGGGGGGGAGCACTTCTTAAAGATGGCTCCTCCGATTGTCTTAGAGGTCCCCATACTATTTTCATCCTTGGAAGGTTTTATACAATCCACACCCTAACTCCCTCTGTGAGGGAGTTAGACATAGAGATAAAGTGTCTTCTATTTTACATTCCAATGATTCTTTAAGGAATTCCCGATATCAGAGCAGTCATCATTGTTCCTGTCGCCGACGTTCCTTCAACTTTAGGTAGGAGGACCCCATCATTTTCATCTCAAGTGGAGGTGGAACAAGACCTGCAAGTGGAGCAGCAACATCCTACACCAAGTACAATGAAGAATTTTGCCTGGCATGGCTGTCCATGACTATTTTTCTGCCCTTTCGTGGCAGTGGCTCAATTTCCAGGTCAGCTAGCCGGTTTCTGTTACTCCTTTAAAAAGGGAGCTTGCAAGTGGGTGTCTAATTGCAAGTTTAGACATGTCTGCTCCGGTTATGGAGGGGATCATCCACTGTCCAGATATTTTAAGCAGCCCATAGTCTTGCAAAGCAATTAAAGATCCTCCTCAAAAAGGGCAATGCTCTCTGCAAAGCTGCTGTGGCTTGCACCTTATGGTGAACTATAGGGCGTTTTTTTTTTAATCTGTTTTTGGACACTGTGGATACTCATTACCTGCCCAATCCTAAGTCTGCTCATAGGTCATTTTACTTTTTTACAAGTCTTGGGTATAGTGATTCCATTTCTATGGGGTGCAGTTTGCCGACTGATAAGCTGTGTGACGTAAAGGCTGAAGTGAGGCTACTGCTAAGACTTTAAAGGAGTTTATTTTCTGGCACTTGCAGTCAACCCTTTGCAAGCTTACTTTTGTGTGCAGGATCATCTCTATGAACAGAACCTTTTGTGGTTGGTTATCTCTGGCTACTGCTAGGGTTGAGCAGCCACATTATTTGATTTGTGTTACATACCATCTGAAGAAAGACCAAAATGTGGCTGCTTAGCTTCCGTCAATGGATGTTTGTTAATCCAAGCTCCCTGAGTCTATAACAAAGATTTTCAGCCTTTTTCCAATGTGTCAGGATGACACAATTTTAGGATCTATTTTCAGGACAGGTGGTGTCCAATGGCCGGATTAGTGGGCAGCTTTCAGTCTCACTAAGGATTTAGTTTTCCTTGAGCTGTTTCTAATTGTGGTTTTATAGTTTTTGTGGAGTTCTGATCTTCAGGACAGGGTCATGATTAATATGGGTGTGGTCCAAGCCATTAACCAGGCCTCTGCCTCCTCTCTCCTTGTTACCTGGTTGCTCCGGCAGTTAGTGTCAATTTGTCTTGGGGTTAACTTTTCGGCACAGGCACGGCACCTCCCGAGGGTTGGCAATGGTGTTGCTGATTTTCACTTCTAACTCTGCACCTGGTCTAGAATGGTGAGTGGAGAGGATGGCGAATGCCAAGATAACCAAAGCTTGGTAGGTTTGTTATGGCTTATGTTAAAGTGCCACAAGGCCATTTGTTCTCAATTGGATACATATACTTATTTGGCAGCACTTGTTTAAAATATGTCAATAATGATTTTATGACACAACAGGTGGCTAAATGCTTAGAGCATCTAAACAACACAGTTGACAGTCCGTGCTTTATTTATTTTCCAATCTGATTGGCCATGTTCCAATTTCTTGAAGAGGTTTGTCGATCTTCCTTTGAAGAGCAGTTGCTTTCGATGGCTTTTTCCCTTGTCCTTTTTTGGGAGTCTTTGCTTGCATGATGTATGGGTATAATAGGATCATTTGTCTATACTCCTCTGTCACTCAAAGACAGACCAATTAGGAAGAGGGAACATCATACTGTTATATGCTGTCTGAATGCCATGTTGCCCAATTAGGAACATTGGGAACTTCCTTCCCTCAATTCGGCCGGTGTTCCCTAGCCCTTCTATTGATACAAAATGATGGGAAGTCACTATCCCGCTTTCAATTATTTTGTATTCTACATCATTACTGGATAAGTTGGACCTGAACCATCTGAGTTTGGAATACATTTCTTTTGCATTAGGGCGCAGCTTTGTCTCATTGGGGTGGAGCATTGTTTCATAGATGAATAGCTGTGGCGGCTGATGGGAGAGGCTTGGCTGGCTGTAGGCAAGTTTGGTTTGGTGTTTTATTTTTTTTTTCACCAACGTCGGTGTCATGTGTCTTCTCCTTGTCCCAGGATGAGCATGCTTGTATTAGGGCTGGAATGAAAGGGGGCAGCTTAACCTGACTGGAAGCCAGGGATAGGTTAATTGGTTGGGGGTGGGCCTAGGGTGAAGTTGTGGGGTAGAAGACGATATTGGCAGGCTCAGCAACATCTCTCCTCTTCTTTTTGTCTTTCTGAATCATCTGCTCATTACAGATCAAGCATGTTTGAGTCAAAATCACTTACATTAGTTCAAGTACACGTGTGAACGTTTTAGCACTTGCCTTTTATTGCTAAAACTCTGCTGTGGTTTGAACTTTTTACCCAATCAGCTCAGCATTCTGAATGTCAGTGACAAAAATGAAATTCAAAATGACAGTCTCTGCTTCCACAAACACGGAGGAGTAATTTAAGTGAAGCAAAATCATAAATATGGTATGAATATAATTTTGACTACAGCACTAGTCTATACACAATATAAAATACCGTATTATCATAATCTGCTTTTCTAAAACATCTTCAGGTAACCACAGAGGAATTCATGATAGTCAAGACAGGCAAAAGAAAAGTGTCCTCAAAGAAGTCAGCCAGAAGAAAGATGAGATATTTTGTGTGATCATTTTTTAAAATCCTGACACTTCACTTGGCTTTCTGAGATAAATAAGTAGTGTGTTCACCTTTTGATGCACTGTATAATGCTGGTATCTGCTAACCTGTGAGCCGCAAATAAAGCTTGAGCTTTTTCTCTACATAACAGGATAAGAGTATAAACATTCCAGGAGCAGAATGGTCAAAAGGATTTTCACCTTTTAGCTTTCAGAAACCATCCCATGGGGCCCTTTTGTTTCATAAAAAAAGCATCTTCATTTCAAACTTGGGAATTGAAGAGACTGGGCCAAGAGAGCAACCTAAAGGTACATTTATTCTAAAAAAAGGATGTTCTGACAATAGCTTAAAAGAAACTGACAATGTGAATCATTACAGTAAATATATTTTTTATTTTGTATATACTATTTATTTGAATAAAGATTATATTAATAACACCCTAATAGGAAATATGGTAAGTAAGTATAAATTGTCATATTAGCCCTGGAAAAAAAGCAAGCTTGTTAACTGAAATTTGGGAAAACTTTCTAACTCCTTTTTTCAGTTAATTTGTTAAAAGATATCACTAGAAAGTTATCTGAGTTTTAGTGTCGGAAACTTTCTTACCTCAATTTCCATCCTTCTAACTCCTCTATGAAGCCTTTTTTTTAAGTTAGTTTTCTTAAAGATATCACTACAAGATTTGCTAAGTTTTAGTATCAGAACTTCCTTCCCTCAATTTGGCCCTCAATTGATACACAATGATGATAAGTCGCCATATCACATTTAATTCTTCCGCATACTACATCATTACTGGATAAGTTGGGCCTCACCCCTCAAAGTTTGGAATACATTTCTTTTTCATTAGGGCGGAGCTTTGTCTCATTGGGGCGAGGCATTGTCTCATAGCTGCATAGTTGTGAAGGCTGATGGGAGAGGCTTGGCTGGCTGTAGCAAGTTTGTTCTAACCCCTTTATTGGAATAAAGATTATGGCCACTATTCAATTGAAATTTGCAACAGTTATAGACCGATTCAATTGATCCATCACGCAGCAACCAGGCCGAAAGCCTAAACCATAAACCATGCAACTATAAGTAGCATTTCAGGGCATGTTCAGCTAATAGTAAATTAGACCGTCATCGTGACATCATTAAAACACGGAGGTTAAACGTCAATCAATTAGCGTTTAGAATTCCAATATGCGATCAGACTCGCAATCCGGCAATGTACAAAATAACAAAAATGAATGAACGAAATGTTCTAGTACATGTGGGTGGCCTGATATGTATTAACTCGTTGATTACCAAGATTAATATAACATGGAAATGAAACGCAAAAAAAAAAAAGTTATTGGCGATTTGCGAGCTTGAGACTGTTGTGCAATGAATTCTAATGACTTTCATCGCTTTCCCCGTCTTTTAAAATGCAGTATTGATTTTTTATTTGCATTTACAGTGCTATGATCAAGGTGTTTAACCCCCTTGCGAGTCCTATCTGGTACTTGTAGGATTTTCTGCTATATTTTCCATTTACGGTTGTGAAAACACTTGCGGGCTTGAGGAATTGTAGCAATTGAATAGCGATTTGCGATTGTAACATTTAAGCAAGATCAAAGGTTTAGATGGGTTGAAGTTACAATTTTGACAACCACAGGGATTTTCAGCTTGCAGCCCGCAGATCATTTGCGGGTAGCTAAAAGATGCCAATTGAATAGCCAATTAGTTTACGGGCTAAATTATGGGCTCCAGTAACTTACAATTGCTCAGTTGAATAGGGTCCTATGTTAGTAACAACCTAATAAGCAATATGGTAAGTAAGTATAGATTGTTATATTAGCCCTGGGAAAAAAAGCAAGTTTGTTTACCGTACTTGGGGACCCCTGCAATCCCCCCCAGCAGCACCTTTCAGCCCATAACCCCCCAGTAGCACCATTCACTCCCCCCAGCAGCATCATTTAGCCCCACAATTCCCCCAACAACACTATAAACCCCCCCCCAGCCGCTTCATTCAACCCCCACCCGCAACACCATTCACCCCCAGCAGCTTCATTCACCCCCAGCAGCAGTATTCAGGCCCCAGCAGCATCATTGAGCCCCCAACCACTACCTAGCAGCACCATTCACTCCCCAGCAGCAGCCCCATTCACCCCCCAACACCCCCAGCAGTCCCACAACCCTCCAGGAGCCCAATTCAGCTCCTCCACAGCAACTCCATGCAGCCCCCTCCTCTCGTTTGTGCCCTGAGCTCTGTCCTCCTGTTCCCACTAGTCTGAGGCTGGATATATTTTCCCTGCCGGCACTTCATACTGCAGAGCAGGGAAATTCCCAGCAATATAAAGCGCCGGCAGGGGAAGGATATCCAGCCTCTGACTAATGGTAACCGACCCACGGAGCTCAGTGCACAAGTAAGAGGAGGGGTCTGAAGGGGGGGGCTGCTGAGGGGGCCCTGGGGTGAGACAGACCTAAGCCCCTCACAGAGTAAGGGCATCGGTGCAACGCAGTGGCTGCACCGGTGATAGATCCGCCTATGATTCCTCCCCCATACCTACAAAAATATCTGCAGCCAATGGGGATAGTGAGAAATTGATGCAGAGACATATATATATTCTTGTAGGTTGAACATCAGTTACCACTTGAAGTACTACTGTAGAAGTCAAGCTAGCTTTTCAGGACCAGATAATGTAATGGTACTGTATGAAAAAAGTATTTTTTGATAAACAGCTAATACAGATTTGAGCAGTTGTGTCAGTCTAGTGAAACAGATAAAACATATTGGAGTATTGTAATATACAGTACTGCAATATACATCTTTTTCATTAGACTTTTAAATGAAAAGTTTCCAGACGATACGTAAAATCAAAAAGGCATTACATACAGTAGATATGATGGCGGATAATAACCAAAATGGTCCATCTAGTCCAGGGGTCTCCAAACTCGGTCCTGAAGGGCCGCACCCAGGCCTGGATTTGAGGATTTCCATTCTGTGCACAGGTGACTCAATCAGGATGACTGAAGAAGCAATAGTCTCACCTGCTTGCAGCAAGGATATCCAGAAATCCAGGCCTGGGTGCGGCCCTCCAGGACCGAGTTTGGAGACCCCTGATCTAGTCTGTCCATTAAATCTAGCTAACAATTTGGCTTAATTTAGGCTGAAAATAGTCATAAATAATCTCTTTGTTGAGTGTTGAGAAAAACTGATAAAGAGGATGCACTTTCTCAAACACTCTGAAAGCCTATCATTTAAAACTAAATGTTAGTTCAATATAAAAAGGCATCTCTTTACACTGTAATATTCAATTATTTTGCTGTGATAATGTTTCAGATATGTGGAAAATAGTTTAATAAAATGAAACAAATGTAAATAAATATATAACTAACTCACTTTGTGATGAACTCACAGTATAATATATGTATAAAGTATAAATATTTGTTTCTTGTGAACTTGAAAATACCAAAAATCATTGAATGTTTTAAGCAGTTGGTTGATTTGGACATGATCTTAAAAATGTGTGAAACTGATTATAATATACTGTACTTGTATAATATTGGATTTTTAGATAAGCCACAATGAGCTCATTATCTATTCATCTGTAAGGGAAATCGTATTACATACGCATTTATGCATTGTGGCAGATATAATTTAATTTCTAGGAAAGCTTTTGTGAAAGAACTAAAAATAACCAATTCAGACAAAAGCAGTGCTGTTTAGAACTGTGTCTGCATATAGGTAGAGTACCTTTGTCAACCGCTTGTATAGCTTAGACAGACGATACTTATTAGGCAGAATATCACATAGCTTGTCAGAAGCAATTAGATTGTGATACTCACTTGAATACATAATGGTATGTGGATAAAGGGAAAACTAATATTTTCATACAGAGTGCAGTAATAACTATAGAAAGCAGGTAGAGTCTAACCCACGCAATATTAAATAATATATTCCACATTCTATCAAAATGGAATATTTATTTATTATCCAGAAAATAATCTATTTTGAAACATTATTTTTTTATTTTCCTATTTATTTCCAAGTCTTTATGTTAAGTACAATAATCTAAAATTACTTTCAGAAAAAAAGGTGTTCAATGTAAAACTGAATAATGCATTATGTCATGAGTTAAAATATGTATTGGATATCCATTTTTAGTGAGGTTGAATTGTGCAACATTGGCAACCATCAGAGAAAAACAGTTGTATCTTTTTATTCAGTTTAGGGCTGCACAATACAGGTAGTTTTAAATAAACCAAAAAAAAAACCCTGGAAGGACCCATGATACATTTGCGTAAGTTGAGTGTTTAAGAGGGGGGTTACATTTCTGGATGCATCTTTAATGCAATGCCCTGCGTCTGGGCCAGTGAGGGGTGTGGTGCCAATTTCAATCTTATCCCAATGTCAAACAAATGCTTTGGACCTGTCCCTTTCCCCTTCTCCCTCACCCTTCACCCATGGATAACTAAAAACACACCCATCTATCATCCACATTTTGGGGTCACGGTGGGACTTCCTTGAACTCCAAATGCAAGGGCTATTTATAATTCAAAAATGCACTGTCACAGCCACCTGGACCCATGGACAGCTGACCATGGAGCGACACTAGCCCATGTGGCTACAAACCACAAGGCAAATTACAATGGTCATGAGATTTGTATGAAGGGACTGTGTCAACTATTTACAGTTATGTGTGGTGTAATGTTGGGCCTCAGGCCCTGAGTATGTACCCTGGACCTCAAGAGCCAATTTCTTGACTATTTGAGCCTACTAGGCTCAAGGTAGTTTTGTAATGTTTAAAGCATTTATGTTGTGTTCAGAATAAGCTCTAGGATATTACACATATAATATAAAGTCTCTTCAGATATAACAAACCTTGACATAGCACTACTGTATGTAATTCTTGTAACTTCTAGGGGCTGGATACAGAAGATAATAGTTTAGCAGTACTGGTTATAGGGATTTATTTCACAAGTTAGTTAGTAGAAGTAGTAATTACTGCACTCTTCACAGTCCAGGTAGATAATATGAATACATTGTTGCTCTTTAGAAACAAGAATTTGTGTTGAGGAGAAAATAAATTAATTTTCCCTCTTTGTATTTAGGCTATGTAGTTAATATGAATCCATTTGTTTTATTTCACCTGCCAACTTACTGCATACTCTCCCCCAGCCAAACACTCTGCCTTCCGAACTATTGTTCACATTATCATATCACCCCCTGACGTGCTGAGATCCTTTCAGAGGAACCAAGATAATGTAAGCATGATCATGGCTCATTATTTGACCCCTGTAGTGTCCAACATCTAGTCAGAAAGGGCTGATAAGACAGTATCACCAGTCTTTTAGGCACAGAGAGGCGGGGAGACAGGGGGACAGGATGGGCACAAGCCCATCAATCAAAACCACACTGATAGTCAAAGGGGCTATTGTTTACTGAAGGAAGGGCCTAATGTTCATTGGCTGATGTACTTTTTAAATATGTGTGTGTAACAATAAAATTGTTACTCTGTTTGGGAACACATAAGCAAGGTGTGTTGTCATTCTTGAAATAAGTTTTTTTTTTTACTGAGAAAGCTTTTTCACTGAGCTATTAACCCGTGGCATCTGAATATTTGCTGCAATCCTAATGAGAAGGGTATTGATGAACCTGATGAGATCTGCAATGGCTTCCCTGGCATTTTCAAGCCCACTGAAGAGCAGATTTTACCAGTGATCACAATTCCCTGCTGGTGGTCCTGATTTGCATGCTGGGTACCAAGTAACCCAACCCTCTGTGGAGAATTTCTGTAGCAGAAGGCAGGAGGTTTTGTGGTTAAACGCTTCTCCCCTTGGTGGTGACAAGGTAATGTAACAAACACAAAATGAAATTTAGTACTCATAAATAGAGTCTTAAAAAATTCAGATTTTACCCCAAAATGTTTTGTATCCATGACTTATACAGCTATTTATATTGATAGTTTGGTACATACTTGATAAATACATTTCTTTTTTCTTAAACTGCAATAGTCCTTCAACAATTTTTCTCTTATGTCATTCAAAGAACCATTTGTTTCATTGTTGACATAAAACAATAACTCAAAAAATATTATCTGTTAGAACTGAAAGATTTAGATGCTATGGAGAGAAAGCCTTTTTAATTTTCCACTTAGTCTCTACAGTTATTATTCCTAGATTTGTTTGGCTTTTCGTATAGTTTTCACTAGACTTTAGTAGACTTTTTAGTATAAAATAAGAGACATAACCTTGCCCCTTTCAATCAATCATACACCTCTATGATCATGATGAATTAAGCTTCATACAAAACCCTCTGAGCTATTTGGCTACTGGGGAGGTTGCCCACTTATCCAGAACGATTACCCACTACCACAGTCCTGGGAGAATGCTATATTAATATTTCACACACTTAATTTCATCTGTCAGCACTGTCTACCCTTAGGGGAACCATTGGTATTTGTTGATGGGACTTTGGTGGTTAATTCACATAGTGCCTTAATATGCTTCCTTTCTTTAAAGCTTTTGTGAGAGCAAATGTTTTGGTTTGCGTAGCCTTGTTTAATTAACACATACTTCATCAACAAAAGGTATTTGCTCTTTGTTCTCATGTTATTTATTTTCATAGTGGATTCTCATTATAATACAAAACAAACAGGGCATGCATTAATTATGTTTACTTGTTGAACAAATGTATCTTTTGTTTTGAGTGATTAACTGTACATGCACCTTTTAGATATAAAAAAAACACACTAAGACAGTTTAAAGTAATTAGCAACACAGAAGCTATCTAACTATTTTGATTCAACTAACTACTGGAGAAATGAATGAAAGATAATCAGAAGTCAATCAGGATTCTAAATTAACAAAGAATTTCAGAATAGTGCTCTGTCATAATATACAGCATTGTAATACATGTTTTGTCGTCCATGAAAGGCAGAATTTTACAGATCGTGTAATAAGAGATAGACTAAATATAGAATTGCTTCTTGCCATGCATTATTTGCTAAAATATAGTTCTTCTAATTTTAGATTTATTATTTTCAGGATTATTTTGTTACCTATGGGGAATTATGTAACTATAGTATATGTGAAGCAGACTGGAATACTATATAAACTTACCTGAATGTCCAGTAATATATTTTTAATCAATATCACTGAGGAATGACCATAAAGCATCCAATCACCAAATATCTAATATATCTGATATATATATATAGGGGTATAAATGTGTACCGCTAGCTACTATATATCTTTGCAAAGTAGAATACATCTCTGTGAAGTGCTTGCTTAAAAAAAAATAATCTTCCTGGCCTCTACGTTTTAGACATATTTGTCCACCCAAGTTTTCTATTTACTTATACATCTACATGTATTTAATTACATACATAGATAGATAGATAGATAGATAGATAGATAGATAGATGGATGGGTGAGGTTAATAGATGCCAACCCTGCCAACCCTCATTCTTCATTATGTTACTAGGTTAATTAAACAACTTACCATCTACTTTTTTATTCAAGTGAATGAACCTGGTTCATACACCACTCTTGTGAACAAATGGTAAATGTGCTTTAGAATATCTGTAGATAGATAGATAGATACCGTAGATAGATAGATAGATACCGTAGATAGATAGATAGATAGATAGATAGATAGATAGATAGATAGATAAGCAGACAGATAGTTACATAGACAGAGAGATCTTCTGCACCCAAGTATTTCATACCTATACACATATATGTACATATTAGCTCTCTTCGTTACAACAGTTCTCTCACTTGAGTTCATGAGTAGCCAGCTTGGAGGGAAGACAGTAAATTTAATAATAACTTATATCTTTAATTTAATTTCACATTAAACTCTGTGGATGGATTCTAATGGTAATTTGATAATAATAATTTGATAACTTGGCATGTTAAAATGACAACTGTCATTCACACACAGATTTATTTTGTAGCAGTAAATGTAAATTATTTTGTTCAATCAATTAGTGTAGAATAAGTATCAACATATTTGTTTTCTTAGATTAAAGTAGCTGTATGGCTTCACCAAGAGCATCGTTATTGCACTTGGATCTTCAACATAAGTCAGTGCACCTGCAAGTAATGAAAATGACTTGGCATACAGTTTCTCTCTGCAAATAAAGTATATTTGCTCTGCTGATTATTACACTTGCATAAGAATTGCTGGGAGAGCAGTCAGTTTGCTCTCTGCAGACAGACTGCAGATCTGCTATCAGAAAGCTAATAGCAATGAAGGGCATTGGCATTGTTGGGAATATTTATTTTAATGACCTCACATCTTCCTCATAACTCAAATGATTTATGTTTTTATTAAAGACTCAGGAAACTTGTGTTTTAATGTAATGAGTTTGTGAAGCTGTATCCATTACTTAATCAGAATTTATATCCAAGATACTTAGGTGATTACTTGGCTCTTGAGAGCACCCAGTTATCAACGATGCTGCAGTAATGCTCAGAGCTGATGCAGGGACGGCTAGGGTGGAGACATACTTTTAGTCTTGGTGAACATAAAGATAAGAATACAGGAATATGACGAGGTTAGAATTAGAAATAGAAATTATGATTCCAATACAGAGTTCTAATTCCACTTTTTTATGTATATCTAAATAGTACATATTGCAACGCATCATTTAAGGAATAAAATTAACAAAAGCTTTGCTGATTTCAGAACTCGCTCTATATTTAAATTATGAACAAAAAACAAAGTAGATATATTTCTTTAAATAATCACTGCAAGTCATATTAAAATGGTTGACTGGGGCTCCAGCTGCACATTTCTATGAAAGCGCTGCACTGTAATAGCTGGTGCAGTTGTCTTGTTCAAACTTTCATCAGCTTCACCTGTAATAATCACTCATCCGGTAACAAATATGGCCAGCACATCAATACTACACACACTGCCAGAACCAAATATGTCCGACCACACTGCACACAAACAGTAAAGCAGGATATGTCTGCGTCACAATGATAAATAATTAATCAAAGGAGATTGCTGTACTCTGGGCAAAGATATGTTTTATACTTGTTAAAAAATATGTATTTATTGACACATAATCAAAAGGAAAAACACACACAATATCTATCTATCTATCTATCTATCTATCTATCTATCTATCTACATATATAGATCACATATATAGTTGTCAGTGTTGGAAACGCTTATGATGTTGGCCACAGTTTGAGAGCCTCGCAAAGCAAGATGAGCCACTAAATAATGACACACTAAATAAAATGTAGGCCTTGCAAACCTAGCCTGCGAGCTAAGGACTACTGAGACAGTTATTGAATAGACTTTAAGGAGAAATCCATAAATGTTTAATGTTTAGAAAACGGAAAAGGATGCGGGAGAGGTCTCTTAATTCACTAAGTTAGAGTATGCATCTATACAAGCTGTGAAATAGAATGATATTGCCTGATCTGCGAGTCATGGCATACTGATATACTGTGGAACATTTTTCAAAAGTGACCAATAAAAAAAGAATGGTTAAAATAAAAAAATGAGAAACATTAATTAAATAAGGATCAGCAAGCTTTTATTGTAAATGTAAATGCAAATCTATGTTATACACATTTTTAGACACCTATCTAAATACCAAATGTTTCCATGACCTATTCATTATTCAATACTCTACAGCTAAATTCTGGAGAAAAGAAAGAGTAGGGAAACAGTAGGGCTAACAGCAACGAAAAACATAAATAAGTATTGAGTAAGTAAAAGGTAGTAGATATTGATTTGTAATAGAAGCATCATAGGATGTGTTTCCCAAGATTCACCAAGCTTCATAGGGGATAAAAAGCATCTCACTGAAGGTTTCAGTGTCCCATGGGGAAATTCAACACCGCAGCCTCAGCAAAGAATTGTTAAAGACCCTCTTAAGTCATCCAGACTGCTCATGATATACATTTAGAGCAATAAAAATAAATTAAAAATTCACTTACCATTTTTTTTTTAAAGTGATGCCTCTTTTACCTGTAATACCTTTGCATTTATATGGGTTTTTGGTGCTATTTATAGCCATCCTTTAGTGTCCTGCATTAGTAATGAACAGGGGTGTGTAGCAGCTGTAGCCATTCGACTGTGTACTACATGATACATTGAACGTAGACACAGAAGAACATATGGGACAATTGGGAGGTATGTCATGAATTGGGGCAATTATCCACATCAGAAAGCCCAGTGTGGATTGTGTTAGTTTCTGAATTCTATATATGTGTGATATAATGCAATATGTATGTACATAGACTGACAGATCTATCTATCTAGATCTGGACAGAACTTCCTGTGCTTTTGAAGTACGTAACAATCTCACAATATTTGCATCTATATAGGCCATAAGCAGGGTTGTAGGAGCCAGAATAATTCTGGGGGGATAAAGCTCATTGTATACACAGGCCGTAAAAGCTTATATATACATACATGCAAGCATAGAAAAATCTGGGGGGGATTTGTCTATCCCATCCCCCCAGTTCCTACACCTATGGCCATAAGCAAAAGTGCTTGAGTCTTTGTACTTCCACTTGTGTGTTTTCAAAACTTCCTACTGGCTTGGAGTCTGGGATGTACACTGCAATATTTTATCTATTCAAGACATGGAATGAAAGGCCTGGAGGCCACCCAGCCTATTGGGGTTGGAAGGAGGGCCCCTTGACCTGGTAGAACCGTGTATGGAAGGAGGTGGCAAGCTGGGGGAGGTGGAGCCATTTATAGGATGGTTGGCACCATTTACACCAGTAGTTGTGTGGCCTCCAGGGCGCTGCCTCTGGCCCACCCATGGAGGGACTGGGGGCATTTTGGAGGAGGGAACTGCCAGTCTCCAAGGCACAGCTCTCTCTCCTGTGCAGATCGATGTCCTGGGGCTGCCCTTGCGTACCCTGTGGAGGTGCTGCGTTGTGAGCAGTGCCGGAGACGCTGAGACCTGGTTCCTGCCACAGCATTGTGGGTTCTGTGTGCCTGGTCGCTGGTCAGCTGTGCTAATAGGACCTAGCGAATGGGGCTGCGCCGCTTGGCTGTGGTGCCAAAGGGGTGCGGCGGGACTGCACTGGGGGGGGGGGGAGGAGATCTCGCTCCCCTGGGTATGCAGATGCGGATTTCCAGGTGGCAAGGTCTTTTCAGGTCTGAAGGCTGGGGAGATCGGCTGGATTGGCGTTGGCTAGGTCGCAGTGGCAGTGCACCAGTATGGTATGGCATTTGTTTCCCCTGCCCCCGCATGGTGACTGGGTCCTGCGGGCCCCGCTCTCATCTCCCCCCCCCAAGTGGGAGGGATCTTCCCCCCTTTTGTGGTGTGAGAACTGTCTTGGGACGGAAAGCCTAGTTGGTGTTTCACTGGTATGGAGGAGGATTGTGACATGTGGGAAACCTTGCGGTTCTGTGCAGCCATCTCTTTCCCGCTGGTCGGAGGGTAGCAAGAGGTTGGTTGGAAAACAGACAAGGTATGTCAACCTCAGGTGACTGATTGGGCGATCTAAGGTGATCAACGGTCGAAGACGAAGCAGGTGCGTGAAGGGAGATAGTTACAGTGTAACAGGCACACTGATTGCCCCCCCTTTGTGGATTACAGCTCTCTTGGTCCAAATCACGTAGTTGGTTTTGCACCTTTCCTTACTTGAAATATGATTGGTTCTCTATGACCATGACTCTATGACGTCAGAGACTGCAGGCAGTGTTTGGGAGTATTCCGCATTGGAACTTGGTACCCACTCGCTTTGTGAAAAAGAAGCCACCTTCACAGCCCTACAGGCTTTTGGAGAATGTGGTTTGAAGAATTGGAAGGTCATGTGCTGTGAGGTAAAACTGACCATGTAGATGCTTTGCCTGAGTTGTCAATCATGGCCCACAGCTGGGCATGACCCCGATTCGGATGGATGGACAATCGGTGTTCCTGGAATGGGTAACAACATCAGTTGGAGGAGCGGGTTGCGAGTGGCACTTACCGCTTCCTACTTTGATATTGACCTTAGTTGTAGTAATGATCCTGGTAACATACCCATAAAGCAACAGGTTTATCAAAGGCTAAAAGGATCAGACATGGTCTTATTTGCCTCATACGTCAAGTTATATGATTGTTCTGAGTAAGAAAGCAGTCGGATTTGAGTTCAACCCTGGTTGGGCTCAACTTCATGAGCAGATATGGAGCTTGGAGTGCTGGTGTTTTATGGGGGTATGCGGCTGGCTATGGTGTTTGTTGGGGGGAGTCGAAACCGCAAAAGGTATTCTGCGGTCTTCTCCGTGGTGGGTGATGGGGGAAGTCACTGAGACAATGGTAAAATCGTAAGATCCTACCCTACGGTCGTACGAATGTTACAACACGGTAGGCCCTGGATGAGGCTTCAGGGCGTACTGTCTCTGGCCAGGTTCCTCCCCTCACGTGGTTATGTTTATTTATTAATGGTTATGGTTATTATGTCTATTTGTGTTTACCAATAAATGCTGTGGCCAGTTTTCCTCCCAAGAAGTAGTCTATGTTTAATCATTATATGTTAGCCTGAGAAGTAGTCTGTGTCTAATCATTATAAGTTAGAGGTAATTGTGTTTAACCCTTATCTGCACACACCAAATGGGCCATGCTTATGTCAAGCCGATTTGTTGTCTCATTAAATTAATCAGGTCATGTTTTAGTATTTGATACTTTCCCCCTCTTTCACACATGCTCTAAAGCAAGCAGTGACACTTATCCTGCTACCATTGCTTAGCACCCTTATACATTGGAAATAAATCATTACAATAATGATAACTATCGCTGTTAAAATATTTTTTAACACAGAGAGGGCGATGGACTATGAAATAGAGGGGAACAAATTTAATTTATTCATTTTATTGAAATAATCCTCACAAATGGATGTAAAGGGCTTGTGAATCTGTTGCTGGTTATGATTCTTGGAATAATGTGGGGGGGGGGGGGGGGGGGCTCATGAGGCAAAATGTTTGCAGGAGTCTGGAGGAGTAGAGAGGAGACAAACTGAACTAACCTGTGAATGTTTACTCTCTTATTTGATTAATTCATATTACTATAATTTCTTCTCTTTTCTTTTTTTCTACCTTTTCCTTATTATTCTTTTGAGATGTATTTTTGTCACTTTATTACTCACTTTGGTTGAAATTAATTTACACATCACTAATAATAAGAATTTAAAAAAAAGTTATAAAATTATATTTATGTTTGATCTGCATTGGTTTTAAGATTTTGATACAGAAAACTATGTAAGACTTGTTTAAGATACTACTGTTAAATGTTATATAAGTTTAGTCATAATTAAAAAAAAATGATATTGTATGATACATATTTCTTCTAAATAAAACTGGAAAGAGAATATATAAATATAATATTTAATATATGGTGTGCAAAAGAGAGATAGAAGCCCTCCACCGTACAGTAGTACATTCAAATGTAAACACAGATGCACTATTTATTTTTTGTGCTACTGTACGGTGGAGGGCTTCTATCACTCTTATACCCACCATATATTAAATGATTGTTGTGGTGAACTACCTACTCAGAAGGTCCACAACACAAGCTGAGATACCGCTCCATGCTGATGATAGCCAGTAAGTGTGAAACAGCTGTACATGGATAGGATTATCAGCTTGTGTCAAATCCAGCCTTGGCTTTGCATTAAAGCTGTGTAATACAACAGGCATAAGCTTAAAGGAAGCCATGTTTGAAAATGGCTATGGATTGAAGAGTGAGGTTTTTGTGGGCACATTTGCATATCCCAGCTCAGCTTCTCAGAATGCAGTATAATAACTGTTTTTTAGAATTCTGAGCTGGAAGCAGGTTTTTTAACTTGCTTAAGACGTTCAAATGTGAACACAGATGTACCAATTATTTACTATAATGTTAGGTTCATATATAAACCACAATTATTTCCTAAACTAGTGGTTCTTTAAGTTCTCAGCCACACAGTTATACCATCTCTTATTTACAGCCATAGTGATAAATTAAAATGAAATGTTGCATTTCCTAGATGCTGACATTACCCTCCTGAAGCACAATTTATTAGTTGTCAAGCTATATATTGTGATTAATTAGTGATGATGAAAACTGGTATATAAATTTAAAGTGTCACTGAATACTCACATTTGCTGTATTTTCTTTTTGGATTGATATGGGCCAAGAGGTAGTTGGAAAGATAAATAAATAAAGCCTTTAATTAATTATCCAATACATGGAACTATTATTTTATACTATTATTATTTTTTTTAGCAGTTCTTAACATGTCTGTGCTGCTTGAATGAACTGATTTCCCAATAAGGCAGGTTTTCATAGACTGATTCAACTTTCATTATTCGCAGGGAACACACTTGCATTTTGGATTCCTGCATTTCAGTTAAAGTACCTAAAATGCTTGTCACCTCCCACTTGTAAAATTACATACACAAAAATGGGGGCTCCCACTGCAGAATAATTGCATATAGCAACATAGTAATCAAGGTTGAGAAAAGATTTTTAGTTTATCAGGTTTTTTGGTTCCATGAACCTTTTTTGGACATTCTCTGATCCTTATTAAATGTGGATTAACTGTTAATTGGCAAAAAACAAAGTTAGAGGTGCTGAATCAGAGCACAAACTAATTAACCTGAATAGGTTAGTTCTGTGGACATGATAACCCACTTTGAGAGCAACCTTGTTTAACTCACTTGTGCCTTGTACAGGGAGAAATATCATGTAGTATACTTACTAGAGTGGTCCAGCCCAAAATACCAGGCAATGCAACCCCAAATAGGCGAAACAGCAAACCCCAGACGTACTGTTTCAGCCTTCAACAGATTTAGTCATTGAAGTGTAGCTAAACTCCCTAAGGCACAGTGAGCAAGGGGTCCACGTCTGGAGACCCCATCACCCTTAGGGAGACTAATCCCTAAGGGTAATTTGCATAAACAAAAAACTAAATTAGAGGTGCTCAATCAGAGATTGAACTAACCTTACTAGATTAGTTCTATGGACATGATAACCCACTCTGAGAGCAACCTCTTGTACCTCACTTGTGCCCTTCACAGGGAGAAATATCCTGTAGTATATCAGTCTGGGGATTTGTATAGTGGCAGAATTATGTTTGGTTCCCTTGCTTGAGCATTATTATGTCGGTGGTTGCCCACAATAACTCTTAAATCTAAAATCTAATAGTTAATAAATGAAAGACAATCTTTTTTATTTTCTAAATACATTTTTAACTATTATAAAGTATAGATCTTCACAAGAAATATTGTGAATATAGGACTACACTGGCCATTTGCCATTTTCATAAAATAGAAGGGGGGATATATTTTGTCTGTTTACTTCTTTTATTCTGGTGCACTGTGTATTATGTTGGAATTTTCTTGGGAACTAATCCCTCTTTTTTTCTATATCTCTGATAAAGCAGAATAAGGTTAGAAAAAATGTATGTGTGTAACATAGCCAGGTTCATAAACCCTGGAGAATAAATAAATCATACTTGCTTTAGATAGAATTCAAAATATAAATATCATATGGAATTCTACTCAAACTTGACATATTGCAGGTTGTAGAAGCATTAACATCCTCTTGCTTCATGCTTTGCTTTCTTATATTGCTGTAGTTTCTTTTAGTATCTTTAAGTCCTCCAGTGTCAACTGAGGTCGGGTCTTATTGAAGTTGTTTTATTTTCCCATCGTTCCTAAACACATCTTTTTTCCTTTATGACTCTACAAGGCTTTGTTCAGTTTATATTTTTAGCACAGCATGTGCGTCTCTCTTATTTTTACCATATAATATAACTATTACAGTGGTGCACTTTCCAGTGTGCTTCCTCCTGGTCATTAATATGACTGATTTGCTACAATACCTACAGTAGCAATTCATTTTTAATATACACAAAGTCGCTCACTGCTGAGCCAAACTCCTATAGTCTGCCTTTGCATGTTAACTTGACCTAACAATACAAAATAATATAGTTTAAAGGACCATGTGCAACTAAAATTAAACTAATCAAAAGCTGTGCAGATTTCAAGAGTCATTATTAATGTAAATATGTCCATAAAATAATGGACACCATAAATATTGTCAGTTGGGTCCGAATCTCCATGGCCATATGGACAGCAGCACCTCAGGCACAATCATTATGTCTATGGGTGTGCTAATCCAAAAGGTTATCTTGGCAAATATACTTGGTAGCCAGTTCCTTCGCCAGTGTCTGACCTCTCTGCAATGACCTGCCCATCTTGGGTGACCCTTCATGGTATAGGTCACAGCTTCATTGAGGTATGCAAGCTACTTCACCATGACAAGGTAGCAATGTAAAAGGGGAAACATTATATACATTTCTTTAATTACTTTTTCAAATATGAAAATGGTTGACAATCACTGTGCTAGTAACAAATATGGTCATTACATTCACCCTAGAAACACTGCCAGAATCAAGCATTGCCACCACAAAAACAATACAGATAAGCAGGACCTGGTGGTCCAGTGGTTAGGATTTGTTTATTTCACTGCTGCGACCCGGGCTAGATTTCAGTTAGGGAACAAAGAGGTAACACCGCACTGAAGCCATGAGTTGGGTCTGGTCAGTACTTGGATGGGATACCAACTAGGAATACCAGGAGCTGTATGCTGTGGCCCACTGGAGAAGAAACTGGCAACCCACTCTCTGCCATGAATGACAAGTGGTCACAGAGGGTCGGACACGACTGAGCAATGCAAACACACACAGTAACTAATAATGCAAGACAGGAATAGGAGTAGGATACATACTATTCTTGTTGAAATATGTATTAACGTATATTCATAAAGAAAAATATATATTTAACATAAAAAAATATAAGGAACATTAAATAAGCAGGAAATATGCTTTCTTTAAAATACATTAAACATATGCTTCCTTAATGGATGATTTAATCATGCATGATTTTTCTACACACAGATTGTGTATTTTGATGGATAGAGGTGGTGAGATAGAGAGACATTCAATACAGAACAAATAGTCAGGCACAAGGTTCTGATACAGAATCAGAATCTGCAAGGTATGGACACTATGGATTGACACTGAAATGGAAAAAAATGTGTATATTACCTAACTTCATGGGTTCCATGTGATTTAAATATATAGAGGCAAGTGCTATTCATTACAAGAACCATTTGCATTTCATTACCCAAAATCCTGAAGTAGAATAATTCTGTGAGGAAATGTGTCTGCTGACCTGCTTAGACAATCTGGCTATAATCAAAATGGCTTTTTTTTCATGTCAACATTTTACCCACTCAAACAAATATATATATGAATCAGGTGTGCACTTGAACATTAGAGTAACAAACATAGAGGTAGATTCAGAAAGAGTTGCAATGGTAATTTTGTCATTAAAGAAAAAGTGGATTTTTCGCTATTTGGTTCTATAAATAATTAACTTGATAGTTGGCAAACATTTTTTAAAGAAAGAAATACTTAAATATAGCCTTTACATTTTTAGATTTTATTTCCAATAATTAATTACTGAAGAAATCTGTTCTCTTTTATCAGATGATTATGTTTGTTATCATTTCTGCAGGGTGTGTCCTTATAAACTAATTAGCTTTCCAAAATCTAATGTATTCACTTTGCCAGTTCTAGATGCCACATTCCAATTGTGCTGCTAGCAACTTCAAAGTCTCCTACCTCAGGAAATTGGTCAAAACAAAGCAAAATGGTAGATCCCAGAGCGACATAGCGAAATATAAAAGTTCAAATATTGGATGTAAAATCTATTTTTCATTCTAGAAGCATTTCATATTTCTAAGTGTTATTCATCAAAATATATATTTTTTAAATATATGAACACAATCGTCCTTTAACCCCTTCATCAAATAGCTTCACAACCACTGCGAAGCTTAGTGAATAAAAGGATAAACACTATGATGAACATTGGTAAGATATGCATAAAAGGGCAGCTTCTACATTTTTTTTTAATTTGTTTTTTTTTTTTTTTATTTACCTACTTCCAAGATCATTTTTTTTAACCATTCGGTTTTTTAACCAAAACCAAAATCACAATGGCTACTAGCTCAGTAGTCTCCAATGAGCCTTGTCAGAAAAGCTCAACATAAGGCAGCTTCTCTGACAATGCTCTTTAAAGCCTGCATGGAAAGGTACTTTATGTTGCCTTCCAGCATAGAGCGATTACAATAAATAGCAGAGGTTGCCATGTGAACAATCTACAGCAGGTTTGGGCCATGTTAAATAAAATGTTAATATATATATACTAGCGAATTGCCCGTCAAAAAATGACGGCAATGAAATTGTAAGGTAGCTAATGCTGTTTAGTGTGTAATAATCACATATATAATACATTAATAAATGAATATACTTTACCTATTTTAAAGCATTGTGTGGAAGAGCTGTGAATGTGTTTTGATGTTGCTGCAGCATTAGTGGTGTGGATCTGCTGTGTAAGCGTGCTGAATGTGTGCAGTGTAACACTGTGCGTGCGCGAGACCAAACCGTTAGCGTAGTCGTGTACTTCCGCATTGGCGAGAAATGGCGAGTAATGTGTGTTATACGTTTGTATCGGAATATCCGTAGGTGTTTTGTGGTGTTTTGCGAGTTTCTTGTGGTGTTTTGCGAGTTTAGAGTGCTGTAGCCTCGTTTTCGTTTTGTTCGGCGGCCATTTTTTCTCTCGCTTCGTTTTTTTTTTAGTCTCTAAACTGTTTTATTTGAAGTAAAATCGAGGTGTAAGTTGTATTTTTGAGGTGCTGGGTGCTCCCTCTTGGTGTAGGTAAGTTTTTTATGTATGTGGTGTGTGTATGTATTGTGTTTGACATTTTGTAATGTTCGCGAGTTGCGTCCGAGCGTTGCGAGTCCGTAATGTGTGTGAACGTGTGTCGTATGTTGTTTGCGAGTGTCGTAATGTGTGTGTCGTAGTGTTTGGGTTGCGACGTGAAGTTTGCGAGGGTGGCAGTTGCTGGCAAGGCGCGCCTTCGGCGCTCCATGCCAGCAACTGCGGCCCTCGCTTTGCTTCGCGAGGGCCGCGGGCTCGCTACGCGAGCCCGCAGCGTTAGCAACAACTCGTACGCTCACAACTATATATGTGATATATATATATATATATATATATATATATATATATATATATATATATAAATATATATATATATATATATATATATATATATATAAATATATATATATATATATATATAAAAATATATATATATATATATATATATATATAAATATATACATAAATATATATATATATAAAAATATATATATATATATAGGAATTAAAAGAAAGGGCTGGTATATGGTCACTACGAGCATTATACCAACAATGGCTACATTTTAATAAAGGAACACTGTCACCCCAACAGGAAGTTGGTTCTATTGTAATGCATTAAGAATAGTTTTTAAATTGTACTAACCATTTCCTCACAGTAAATCACTCCTAGCGTATTCAGTATTGAAAGTGCAGCTCCTGTATGCCAATGTGGACTCACTATGCTAATTTGCTATCCAGGGTGTTTGAGATGGGCGAGGATCTAATTGCATAATAACCTTACAAGGGCATTGTTTTGAAACCACAGAGATTATAGCAGAGACTATAATCCGAATTAGCATATGAAGGCAGCTAATTAATATTTCTGAGCTGCTCATTTGCATAGGAATTCATCAGTGAAAAAACAAAATAATTCAGGAATTAGTCACTTTAGAATTAAATGGCTAGCACAATGCATAGATCGTTTTTCATGCTTCAATAATAATTTTTAAAAAATGGGGGTGACAGAGTTTTACAGTAATAATACTAAAACAAAAATAACAGTAGCTTATGTTGTATTCTACAATGAGCGATGTAAAGAGATTGAAGAAGATAACTGAATGGGTAAATCAAGAGATCTCTTCAAGAAAATTGGGAACCTAAAAGGCACCTTTCATGCAAAAGTGGGTGTCATAAAAGACAAAAATGGTAGGGACTTAACAGAAAAAGATCAGATATAGAAGAGGTGGGAGGAATAGACTGAAGATCTATACAGGAAGGATTTTAACAGCAGTGATGACCTCAATAATTTGGCCAATGAGTTGGAGCCAGACATCTTGGAGAGTGAAGTGAGATGGGCCCTAGGATGTCTTGCTGATAATAAGGCTGCGGGAGGTGATGGAATCCCAATTGAACGATTCAGAATTGTACAGGATGATGCTGTGAAAGTGTTGCTTGCCTTATGCCAATACATTTGGAAAACTCATCAATGGCCAATAGACTGGAAAATGTCAGTCTAAAGTTTGTGACTGTGGGGATCACAACAAAATGTGGCATGTCCTTAAAGAGATGGGAGTACCAGATAATCTCATCCTCCTAAAGAACCTGTATGTCGACCAAGAAGCCACGGTCAGAACTGAATATGGGACAACAGAGTGATTTTAAGATCAGAAAAGGAGTGAGACAAGGTTGTATATTGCCACCTTATTTATTCCACTTATATGCAGAGTACATCATGTGTAAGGCTGGACTGGATGAATCCAAAGCCAGAATCAATATTGCTGGAAGGAATATCAACAACATCAGATACACGGATGATACTACTCTGAAGGCTGAAAGTGAGGAGGAACTAGAGGACTTATTGATGAGTGTAAAAGAAGAGAGTGCAAAAGTCTGCCTGCAGCTCAATGTTAAAAAGAGGAAGATCATGGCAAATGGCAATCTCACTTCCTGGCAAATAGATGTAGAAGAAGTGGAGGCAGTGACAGATTTTATTTTCCTTGGATCCAAGATCTCTGCAGATGTGACTGTAGTCATGAAATTAAAAGATGTTTGCTTCTGGGGAGGAAAGCTATGGCAAGCTTGGACAAGCTTGTAAAAAGTAAAAGTATTAAACTATCAACAAATGTATGCATAGTTCAAACTATGGTATTCCCAATAGTAACATACAGATGTGAGAGCTGGACCATAAAGAAATCTGAGCTCCGTAGAATTGACGGCTTTGAATTGTGGTGTTGGAGAAGACTGCTTAGAGTTCCTTGGACTGCAAGAAGATCCAATACATTAATACTTCAGGAAATCAAGATAAACTGTTCACAAGAAGGTATGATCATTAGACGGCAGGATTCTCTTGAAAATACTCTGATGCTGGGAAAGATTTAAGGCACAAGAAGAAGGGGATGACAGAGGCGGAGGTGGATAGATGAGGTCACTGAAGCAATGAACATGAACTTATAGAGCTCAGAGGGGCAGTGACTGAGAGATGCATCTGGCGTGCTGTGGTCCATAGAGTCACGGAGAGTCGGACGCGACTGACCGACTAAACGAATAAACAACAACAAATGTTTTAGGAATGTAAAAATACAGCATCTTATTATTTTTATATTCACTTCTGTTGTGGATGAATTTACCATTTTGGTTTATGTTGATCAATTTCATGAGGTGGGAGGAGACTTTGAATAAAGAGGAACGTCTTATCTGCACAATGGCAACGCAACACCGTCAGGGCTTTTAACAGGACTAATATAAAGATTATTAAATTACAAGGAACAACCCCCCTCCAAACAAAGTAGCAGGTAGAATCAGCTTTAAAGTGCAAAATAATTGCAAAAAGTGCGTGTTTATTTATTTTGCTTTTTAAAAACATTTTGCTGAAAAATCTAATTACCCCAGAGGCCCTTTAACATGATTTTCCAAACATCTTTAACAAAGTAAGATTGTCCAATATGTCCTTGTATTGTAATCTTCTACAAAATCCTACTTATCTTGATTAAAGATAACAGCTTCTCCAGATGCAATCTTAATGGCTACTTACAGGTCCTATAAAATGAGTATTAAGAATAAAAGTCGCATAAATGTACCATAATCTCATGTTGTATTGCAGGTCTGAGATAAAAAAAAAAAAAACACAATCTTTTAATTCCATACTTTTCCATTCGTCCTCTGTTAATGACCGTATGGCATTTTGCAGATACTGTACATATAAATTCATAAGCACTTTTATCTAAGAATGTCACATAAAACTGTAATGTGTTTTCCTGTAATAATGCACCTAGAAATAGCTTCTTTGTTTCTAGGTTTCAAATCTGAAGACGTGGAATGAATCACCACTACAAATGAAAACATCAAAACACGCATTGATTTTTTTATGGTCACATTGTCAATTTGATTTGGTTTGCCACCTACCAAAGGGCTTTATTGCTTTGTAGTCCCCAAGTGATATGGGGGGAGTGAGGAGGAGGAGAGAGGAATATAAGTGATGGGACGGAGAATCAAACATTCATTAAATTACTAATTGGACCAGGACAGTAGATTCACCTTCAGGGCAGCTGAAGAGAATTTATCAGAGCTGTGTTTGTGATGCTGAGAGGAACTTTCCGACAAGCAGCGACCAGCACTTTTAAGACTGATGTTTCAGCTTACAGTTAAAAGATTAAAGTGTAACGAGCTCTGACATTTTTAGATGGCAACCTTTGTAGCCGGGAAAAAAAAATTCTATTCTGCCTGAAACAAATTGATAACAATATAATTTTAGCCTTGTTGTTCTACATCCCTCCCCTTAAACTAGACACGGAGAACTGGGAAAATGAAAAGCAGTTATTTTTTTTCCCCATTGTCTTCCTTGCTGTTTTTCCTTGGTTGTCAATCCAGCAAGTTTTGAAGCTTACAACATCGCTAGTTTCCCCTCGGGTCCATAGTAATGTGAATTGTCTTTATCCAAGTGCCTAACAAATCACTGTCATATAACGGCAGTCGACCTTTCTTTTCAATCTATGCACTTTTCAGGAGTTATAAATCAGTTGACTTTCAAGCTCGATGAGATGGCATATGCCCTGGTTTGAAGAACAGATGGAAGCTTTGGGGGGAAATTGTTTCTGCAGGCATGCTACAAGCAGCACTTCTCCATAAAAGTGAACCATTCGCACTAATTTCCCACATAAATTATATAGGCAGGGTGCGTCAGCCCATTCAGCAGAAAATCTTTCATCTAGCTTTCAGAGGTCATTTAGCAAATTTAAATTAAAGTTATTTCTGATACATGACTGCATTTTTATTCTGTATGTTTCCAAGAGTTTGCAATTTGCATCAAATAAAAAGAAGTCTTTAATTGTGTCTGGATCCAAAAATGAAGAGCAATAAATTACATGCTGCACAATTCAAGATTTCCAAAAAACTTGTGATAAGCCTAAGCTATTAATTGATGACAGGGAAATTTGCAATTCTATTGTGCTAGCTTAATATTATAGGAGCTGTGTAAACTGTTTCTTGTCTTTTCTCTGTTTCTTGTTAGGAAAGCACTAAAATATGGCTGTTTATAAGAAACCAGAGAGTATTAAAATGATTCCGGTAATTGTAGCTATTAATTAATACAACTGTCAACTATCTAATCATCATCTCGACCCAAGTATCAAGATAGCAGATCATTTTCTTGAGGCAGTTTCACACCGCAAGCAAATTTTGAGATATCTCGGAAATCTAATTGGCTGCCGAAAACCATTTAGTCACCTTTAACCTTTTCACTGCCAAGGGGATTTAATATGTAAAATATCACATTTTCTTAAAGGTGGCTTGTGTTTGTTAAAAGTGACACTGACAGATGGCATAAATGACCTATACAAACAAATGAACTTGTACAAATAGGATGGGATCAGTTAACTCCACATATTATATTTACTTGAAATGTGTTTTTATGTTGTATTAATGAATTCCATAGAAGGCACGGCTAGTGATCAAAGTAATTTCAATAAATTTGGCAACATAGAAACATATAACGTGAAATTAAGAGCTAATATATGTTTTATTATACCCAGGTTACATGAAAGTTGTCTTGAAGTATAAGATGGATACCATAATACATAACTGAAAAAAATACATATTTTTTTCTGAAAGTTAATTTAATAACGAAGTGAAACATAACTTATTGTTGATACAAAACTGCCAACACCCATATCTTTGTCAATTAAAGGACTATTTTAAGAGTTTATTTTTATAGAGTACAAAAATAATTTGTTATTCCAGATCATGGCAGCCAAACGAAAGGATGGTAAATTATTGTTGTTTTGTGAGTTCTATTTATAATAAAACCAAATGCATACAAGGCAACACTATGCATTGTATAATTTTGGCCCAGATGTAGTAAATGTAAATTTTCTCATGTTTTTATCCCAAGAGTTTCCTAACTTAGACGTGCTGCAAGTGCTTAATTAGCACTCCATTAATGGGTCTCTTTAATAAATGCCAAAAAATGGTGAAATTTACCTAGGAATGAAGTAGTAGATAATAGAAATTTTCACAAGAGTACAGATCACAGTGCACTATATTCTAAAAGAGTATATTCTAACAGAATATTCTATATTCTAGAAGAATTATATAAAGTTTTAGTTATCAATGCTCAATATAATAATATATGTGACACTTCATCCTACAGATTCATAAACTTTATCGCATGGATAAAGTGTCTACTAATAGCCATTCCATCTCTGTCTGTTTAACCATGCCCTACACCTTCTTCTTCCACCATACAACCCCCTCTGTATTCCTGTGAGAATCCTTTTGCTCACTCACTAAATTCATTTTATCTTCATACCTAAGATTAGGACACATCTCTCCAACTCTTACCTAACAAAAACTGCCTCTGGCCTGGAACTACTTTATAATTCTTGCCATACTAACTTCTTTCTGAATCAAGATACCACTTCCAAACCCACCCTCCCCCACACCCACCCACCTCTTATTTTTGCACCTGACTTTCTCATTTGCAGGTTATATTATCTGATCACTAGGGGCAGATAACATATTACATACTAGAGCCATTCACCTCAAATGGCTATGTCAGACCCCTTCCCTCTCCCATTTAATAAAAAAAACCTTTCTAACTTTGTATACCTTCCTACCTAAGAAAACTTTCACTGCCTGGTCTTCCTTGCTATTCCTTATCTGCTCCTTCCCAGTTTGTTGCCTCTTCCATTCCCTTTAGATTGTTAGTAGCAAGCTTCTAAACTTTTAGGGCGCTTTGGGAAAAATCACTTTCTAAAAAGATTTTAAGCTCAAAACAGGGCATGTTTGAAAAACGAAATCCTGCATTTTTCACAGGGAGTTTAAAGTGTATTACCAGGGTCCCTGGGCAAAGGGGTCACCAGTTACGAGGTGCTTGGCTGTAGGGGGACAGTGGACAGTGTGAATGTGGATATCTGCTGGGCATACAGAGGGTCCTCTACATGATATACTGAGTGTCTGCACCCCTGATCTGATCAGATATTCCCCTGTGAGGCCAGGACCAAAGGGCCAAGTAGCCTGGATGGTAGGTTCCTGGGCCAGTGGGATGTATAGGAGGGACTGACATCACTGATGGGCAGGTGCATAGAGGGCCCCCGGTAAAAAAACAAAAAACAACATTTTTTTTCCGGTCCTCCCGATCCCCCTCAGTGCTATATACTGTATATATATCAGTGGCGGCCCGTCCATTGGGGCGTCGGGGCAAGCACCCCCCCAAATATTTTAGTGACCCTGCAATAAAAAAACACAATAATTTATTAGTAATAACCAAAAAACAATTAAATATAATGTGTACATCAGCATTCAAGTGTTATTAAAGTAATAAATGAAGCAAACTATTCCCTGGGACACTGTCACTTTAAGATAACCCCTTGCCCTTGTATGTATATATTAACTGCTGTGTGTATCCATTGGAACTTTCCCTGCATCCCTGTGTGATCATATTACACTACACTAGTAAACTTTAGACTCTATGAATGAGGCCGTTAATGCATTCCGCCCACCAGCACAATGATGCTATGCATGGGCAGTGATAATGTATCCACTTCAATAACTGACAGTCTTCCATCATTGACCAATCAATGATGGAAGGCTGGACAGTTGTCAGGAGAACCACCTAAACCCACCCAGACCGTTAGCTCTGAGCGCCCGTCAGCTAATAGGGCCTCGAGTTTACTTTTTGATTGACAGCCCCTGTTAATAAAACCACCATAAGCCAGTCCCATCCCTCTTTTCGTTTCCTGACCTGCTCCCGCTGAGACTGACTGAGAGACCTCCCTGGCTGAAAATACTCACTCATCTGCCCAACCTAACATTAAGTCCTAACTGCCTTGGCCAAACCCCTAGTCCCCCTAATAAAAGGAAGGGTCCCACCAGTTACCCCACTATGCCTGCCTGCCACCCACCCACCCACCAACTTACCTACCACCTAGGCCTGCAATGCCTGGGCAACCCCCAATCCCCCCCGCTGTGCCAGTAGCCCCAAAAGACCTGACCTGTGCTACCCCCGATCACCCCCATGTGGCCTGTGCCACCCCATGATCACCCCGGTCACCCCCATGTGGTCTATGCCATCACAAATACAGCAAAAAATTCCCGGATTAATAGATAATGTTCTGATCAGCCAGCCGTGCAAGTGTGTGGGGGTGCAGACCAGAGTAAGTAAATTGGGGTCGTAAATAGTTTTACATCTAAGGAACCATAGGGCTGTAACCAAACTCAGGATGAAGGCAGAGAACAAAAAGAAAAAAAAGAAAAAAATCAATAAACACACATATATATTTACAAGCATGAATGTTGGAGGTTATAAGAAATTTTGATAATGAGATAAGAATTCAATGTCGACATTAAGTCCCGACTTATTACTGTTGAAGAACATAATCATTTTAATTTCAAATGTCTTTCTTTCCTTAATGTTTTAAAAAAAACCTTTGAGTATTTTGATTTTGAGATTTTTCATGGAGTGGTTATTCTGGGTAAAATGGTGTCCAACTGGAGTACAGTAAGTCTCCTCATTGTGCTTATTGATGGAATGTCTGTGTAGATTCATCCTCATATGTAATTTCTGGCTGGTTTCTCCAATGTAGCAGCCTCTCTCACATGCAGTACATTGTATCATGTATACTACATTGGATGACGTACAAGAATATGATCCTCTTATGTTATAGGTCTTCTTGTTGTGTGTGGCTGTGTCCTCTCTGCATATGTGTTGACACAATTTACACCGATTTTTATTGCAAGGTTTTGTGCCATTTTCTATGTTAAGCTCTTCATTGGCCAATCTACTGTTCACCAATGTTTGTCTGAGATTTGGTGGCTGCCTAAATGCAAGAATGGGGGGTTTGGGGAATATATGTTTTAATTCTGTGACCTCTGTTAGCAGTGGTTGTAGATCCTTAAATATATATATATATATATATATATATATATATATATATATATATATATATATATATATATTGATATTGATATATCTATCTAAATATATATATATATTATATTGGTCCTTTAAGGTTTTTAAGGTGCGGTTGGGGCCTATATGGTCACACTTGGTCTTTTAAGGTTTTAAAAGTTACGGTTTGGGTCTTGAACATTCTAATTTTTTTGTTGTTGTTTTCTATCACCCCCCAGGTGCAAACTATCTGTGGAAGCAGATTTGTTTGGACTCGTTGGTTGACTTACTGAACGTGAATACCCCGAGAAGGAGAGTCAACTGTTGGTGAGTATATGGTCACACTTGGTTATTTAAGGTTTTTAAGGTGCGGTTGGGGCCTATATGGTCACACTTTGTCTTTTAAGGTTTTAAAAGTTACGGTTTGGGTCTTGAACGTTCTCATTTTTTTTGTTGTTGTTTTCTATCACCCCCAGGTGCAAACTCTCTGTGTAAGCAGATTTGTTTGGACTCGTTGGTTGAATTACTGAACCTGAATACCCCGAGAAGGAGAGTCAACTGTTGGTGAGTATCATTGCTTTTAATTTTCTGTCCATGCGTATAGGTGCAAATTTGATGTTGATGTAGTCTTGTCACATGAGGGTTTGCAATCTGTAATGTATACCAATGAATTCAACACACTGTTATTTTAAAGTAATTTTGTGACATAATATAAATTAATAAACCATGATCTCTTTCTTCTATTGGTATCAGAAATGAATACTATTGACTCTCTACTTGTGAAGCCTTTCGGCACCCTAACATATGAGGAGAAGGTGGAAGTAAAACGGTTAGGACCTGACCAACCAGAGATAAATCTGCAGCAAATTGCAAGAGATAGAGGGAAGCAATATATCCGTACTTTCAATACTGAATGGTACAAGAAGAACAACTGGCTTTGTGGAAGCGTTTCTAGGAAGTCCTTATATTGTTTCCCATGCATCCTATTTGGTGGTGACGCTGCTTGGACCAAAACTGGAGTGACTGACGTCAAACATCTAGCTGATAAATTGGCGAAACACAAAAGTTCTAAAGCTCACTTGGATAACAGGATCAAGTTTGAGATGCTTGGACAGGCGAACATTGCAGTTCAACTGGACCAAGGATACCAAGTCAGTATTCAAAAACACAACGAAGAAGTGGCTAAGAACCGGTACATCCTTTCCAAGATAATTGAGTGTGTTCGCTTTTGTGGCGCTTTTGAACTGGCATTAAGAGGACACGACGAAAGTGAAACATCGCTAAATCCAGGAGTGTTTCGAGGCCTGGTGGATTTGGTTGGCAGTATCGATAGTGCAATGGAACAGCATTTGAAGACTGCAACTGTGTTTAAGGGCACGTCCAAAACCGTCCAGAATGAGCTACTGGACTGCATGCTGGAAGTTATTAAGGAAGTGATTCACCAAGAGCTTAAGAAAGCCCAGTATATGGCAAACCAAGCAGATGAAACAACCGATATTTCCGGTAGGACACAGTGCGTTGTAGTCTATCGCTACATTGACAAGAAGCATCAAGTGGTGGAAAGATTTGATGGCTTCACGGAAATAAAAGACTCGATTGCTGCTGGAAAGTCTGAATACTGTTCTCCCAGAGCCTGAAGACAAGATGAAACTCATAGCTCAAAGCTACGATGGTGCCAGTGTGATGCGTAGAGATCAAGGAGGAGTTCAAAGAAAAATAAAAGACGTGTACCCGAACGCACACTACGTCCATTGCTATGCTCAGCAACTGAACCTAATAATGGAGAAAGCAGTTTCAAGGATTGGAAGAGTTCGAGTTTTTTTTTCCAACATAGGTGGCATACCATCTTTTTTTTTAACGCTCTCCAAAAAGTTCTGGATGAGGTAGTTGGTAGAAGACTTCCAAGAGGTGCACCGACACGATGGAACTTCAACGTTAGGACTGTGAACGTCATCTACGAGAACAGAGATGCGCTACTTGAGTGTTTCCAGACAATTGAAGCATGTCTAAACTTTGATCAAACATCTATACGTGAAGCCGCAGGTTTCATTGGATTGCTGGAAGACAGGGAGTTCCTTTACTTCCTTAAATTATTTCATTTAATAATGCCACATGTTGACATCCTCTATAGTCAGCTTCAGAAGCGAGACACGGATACTGTTTATATCCACAAAGTCACAGAAGACTTTGTCAGCAGCATCCAGAAAATCCGTAATTCTGTTGACGAGATAGAAGCAAGTTTGCCTAGCGATGTAACATTCCACAGACGGAGTACAGAGATCTCAACCTTGAGACAACTTTCAAGAGAGGTATGTGACATAGTGGTGGTTCATGCAAAATAACGTTTTTCATTTTCAAATCACCTAGTCAGTGCCAAACTTGTTCAAAGTGACTTGTATACAACCCATGACACTTGCTTTGCAACCCAAGCTCTGGAAGACACTGTGCAAGCATATCCAATACTGAAGAAGGAACAATTACGCACTGAGCTGTCACTTCTGTATGGGAAGACAGATTTTAATGCTTGTAGAAGTGCTGTTGCTCTGCACAAACTTTTACATCAATTCAATCTGCAGAATGATTTCACAGAGACAGTGAAATTATTAAGAATCCTGACAACACCGATGACCACTGCAGAATCAGAAAGATGCTTCTCCACATTGAAGAGGATAAAAACCTTTTTAAGAAGCACCATGTCCCTGGAGCGGTTGAATGCATTGGCGATGCTCTCTATGGAAAAGCAACTGATTTCCGAGATCCCAGACTTCAATGAAAAAAAACATTGAGAAGTTTTGTTTTTTGGAAGATCGCCGTGCAAAATTTAAATACAAGTGATTGAAGCAAAGAAGAATGCATACCCCAAGGGTGTGCAAAGATAAACTGTGTTAAGCAGCACCACCTCACTACCAAACATAACTAGTGGTAAGTAAAGTATGAACGGTGTGTGGGTGTGCATATGGAAGGAGCTATGAAAGGTGTGTGCATGGTCAGTAACAATTGTTGAAGCCTTGGCGTGGTTTGAAGGAACTGGAGGCACTTCCAAGGGTAGCTGTCACTTCTGTACAGGAAGCCAGAATTTCATGTCTGTACGAGTGCTGTTGCTCTGCACCAACTTTACCATCAATTTAATCTGCATAATGATTTCACAGAGACAGTGAAGCTATAAGGAATCCTACTTACAACACCGAAGACTACTGCAGAAGCAGAAAGATGCTTCTCCACATTGAAGAGGATAAAAAGGTATTTGAGAAGCACCATGGCCCTGGAGCGGTTGAATGCATTGGTTTGAAGGAATTGGAGGCACCTTCAAGGGTAAGTAAAGTTCTCAGAAATGGCACCACCGAAAATAATACCAATAATACCAAAAATAACTAGTGGTAAGTAAAGTATGAATGGTGTGTGGGTGTGCATATGGAAGGAGCTATGAAAGGTGTGTGAATGGTCAGTAACAATTGTTGAAGCCTTGGCGTGGCGTTACTGCTCATATGGTTATCCATATGCTAATTCAACGTGTTTGTTTGACATTGATTATTGTGTTGTCTAAACAGAAGTGAAATGTTGTTGTTTTCTTGAATCCCAAGATCCACTGGTTTGGGCCTATACAGTCCTGATTGGTCTTTTAAGGTATGTTTGGGGCCTATATGGTCACACTTGGTCTTCTAAGGTATGTTTGGGGCCTATATGGTTCCACTTGGTCTTCTAAGTTATGTTTGGGGCCTATATGGTTCCACTTGGTCTTCTAAGGTATGTTTGGGGCCTATATGGTCACACTTGGTCTTCTAAGGTATGTTTGGGGCCTATATGGTCCCACTTGGTCTTCTAAGGTATGTTTGGGGCCTATATGGTCACACTTGGTCTTCTAAGGTATGTTTGGGGCCTATATGGTTCCACTTGGTCTTTTAAGGTTTTTAAGGTATGGTTTTGTTCTTGAATGGTCTGATTGATTTGCTTGTTTTCTTTCAACCCCAGGTGCAAACCCTATGTGGCAGCAGATTTGTTTGTACTCATTGGTCAACTTACTGAACGTGAATACCCTGAGAAGAAGAGCCGACTAATGGTAAGTGTCACTGCTTTAATTTTTCTGTTAATGCGTATAGGTGCAATTATGATATTGCTGTAGTCTTGTCACATGATTTTTTTCAATATATATTGTATACCAATGAATTTAAAACATTGTTACTTTACTTCTTGACATTGCTGCATTGCTGATCATGTATTTCAATGGGCTTTACAAGTATAAGGTCATTGGGCGGGGCTTATAAAGGTCATTATGATGTCAAGGGGAGGAGTTATAAAAACGGGTGTGGTTTGAAAAAAGGGGAGGGGCTATGTTTCGCCCTGGCGCCCGTCTAACTTGAAAGTTCACCAGTTGCCACTGTATATATTTATACAGTGGATATAAAAAGTCTACACACCCCTGTTAAAATGTCAGGTTTCTGTCCTGTAAAAAAATGAGACAAAGATAAATCATTTCAGAACTTTTTCCACCTTTAATGTGACCTATAAACTGTACAACTCAATTGAAAAACAAACTGAAATCTTTTCGGTGGAGGGAAGAAAAAAAAAAGAAAAATAATGTCGTTGCATAAGTCTGCACATCCTCTTATAACTGCGGATGTAGCTGTGTTCAGAATTAAGCAATCACATTCCAAATCGTGTTAAATAGGAGTCAGCATACACCTGCCATCATTTAAAGTGCCTCTGATTTTCCAGTACTCAAGCAACCAAATTTTACTCATTTAAAGTTTTGGCATTGTGCAATACAAATAATATTCAGAAGGTAGATTCTTTGCTTCTAATTTTGTTATTTACCATCTCAGCTTTGGGGAATTTATTTTCTAATATGACAAGAGCGTGGAGAAGCGTCATACTCTTTGCGCACCGAAAATGGAAAAGCTTGACCAGGCCCTGTATGAATGGTTTACGCTAAAAAGGTCTAAGGGTGGTTGTATATCTGGACCCATGTTGCAGGAAAAAGCGAGAGAATTTCATGAGAAAATGAATATTGAAGGTCAGTGTTTATTTTCAAGTGACTGGCTTACCCCATTCAAAGTTCGTCATGGCATCCGAAAGCTGCAGCTTCATTTCGTGACGTGTTTAGTCAATTGGTAGCAGAAAATCACGTGGCCCTGGACAGATTTATAATGCCGGTGAGACTGTATTAATGTGGAAGTGTCTGCCCAATTCTACTTTGGCTGGTGGTAGTGAGAAGGTAGCTCAAGGGTTCAAGCAAAATATAGAGCGTATAACTGTCCTCGTTTGTGCAAATGCATCAGGAAATTATACGCTTAAGTTGTGTGTGATTGGCAAGTTTGCTAAACCAAATTGCTTTAAAGCAATGACTCACCTCCCTGTAGATTATCATGCACACAGTAACAGTTGGATGGACGCAGACATTTTTAACAAGTGGTTTAATTATTCGTTTGTTCACAATGTTAAAAAAAAATTACAAAAGAAAGGAATACAAGAGTATAGTAAAGTTCTGCTGCTCCTGGATAACTGTAGCGTACATCCTCCTGCTGAAGAGCTCATTCATGGCAACATTTTTGTACGTTATCTTCCAGCAAACGTCACAAGTCTGATCCAACCAATGGATCATGGAGTGATACAGAATGTAAAAATGTTCTACAGGCGTGACTTCATGCGGAAAATTACTAATTTTGATGGGACAGAAGAAATATAATCTCAAAGATGCTATCTACACAGTCAGGTGTGCTTGAGATTATGTGGCAAGTGAAACATTACAGAAATGTTGGAGAAATTTGTGGCCAGCTGTCATGCCTGAGGAATCCTCCTCCTGTCGTCTTTGAGGAGGTTCAAATAGATTGTTCAGCTGTCAATATCAGAGTTTATGATGACATTTGTGAGTCATTTGATTCTGCTAACGACAAAATTAATTTGTCTTGAGATGAACTTGACGACTGGTTTGCTGTGGATGAAGCTATTCCAGTCACTCATACACTAAACTCTGAAGAAATCATAGAAGGTGTTGTGAATCTTGGAAAAAAGGATGTTGCAGAGGAGCAAGAGAGGGATGATGAAGACGGGTGTGAGGTGGAAATGGTATCCTGGCAGAGAGCTACTGCAGCATTTGAAACTGTAATAGCTTTTGCAGAACAGCAACCCTTCTTCACTTCTCAGTATCTTATGCAGCTGCACATCATGCAAAATCTGACTTTGCATGAGAGGCGTAAGGCCTCAAAGCAAGGTGATATTTGTTCATTCTTGCAGAAAGCTGCACCCAAATCTACCAGTACAACATCATCTACAGATGAAGATCCAAAACTAATCACGTTCACTTCTCCTGATCGTGTTCCAGCTAAATTATCAGCAGATCCTGATTATGGTTTTCTGCTCCTGAGGAAGTCCTAGCAGTGGATGAAGCTGCTTGAGATCCTGATTATCCTGATGTGATGTCTACACAGTAAACTCTCTTTTGTAGTTAATTGAAGTGAAAACATTTTTATGTTAGTGATGTTCACTAGTTTAATGACTGCCCTTTAATATGCACACTGCATTCAAAACAGCTATTTTTTTTACAGTGTAATAAAACTGTGTTGAAGTAACGTTTGTCTTTATTTGCTTTCTTTTGCTTTTATTTACTGTATTTCAACATCAACAGCAATTAAATACATTGTGTATGGGTTTTCTAGGAGATATAGTCTTAGTTAGGCCTATTTTAATATTGACTCTCAAGCAACTGGAAACTACACTCATCTGGCATATGGCAATGTGGATGCCGGATAACCACCTGCACCAGCACCCCTACCTTAATGTGAGTTTGTTTGGGGGAATTTATTGGTTGTTTGCTTTTTTCTCTCAAGGGCAGGGAATCCTGGATGAAGTCACATGCGTGTGATGTCAACCGGTTTTCTCCTCCCCTGCCAAGAAGAAACACCGGCAAGGGAGGGACAACACTTCCATCTAAACCACCAATACATTCCACCTGGACCCCCCATAAGATGCTCAAATTAAGGTGAGGGGGCTTGTTCAGGCTGATGGTGCTACGCGGCCGCTGGGTTCCTCGGTAAAAATACAAAGAAAAGTTTACTCAGCACTGGGCCGCCTCAAACACTTTAGCCTTATTCGGTTTTATTCTGGTTTCTTACATTTTTTACTTTCTTCAAAGAAAGACAGATTATAATTAATTTGTTTATTTAATAAATAACATTACAATCAATACGTCAAGACACATATTTCATTGTAGTGTTTAAAACTTACATCTGAACTTTTGGTGTTTTAGACTTGTCCAGAAAGCTGTCGTGATATGAATCTTTATTTTCCTGACACTAATGGTCAAATGTAAGTTTTAATACTTAATGTACATAGAGTTTTTGTCAGATACTAATTTTATTGCGAATCATTTACTAAATACATAAATGAAACTCTAATATCAGTATAAGAATCTTGAACTATTAAGGCCACTGTATCTACTGTAATGAATATTTTTTTCTATTGCACCCACTACCCACCATAAATATATTAGCTGTCAACATTTTTTGACATGTAATTACCCTGAAAAATGTCCGCTTTCCTCATTTGTATTCATATTTTAAAATAAATAATAAGTTAGACTATAGTAGATATTTTTGGTTCTGTACATGAGCAGCAATTTTCCAGCCAATACTTGCTGTGGACATAAGTAATAATTATCTCACACACTTTTGGTTGTAGTGCTGTACTGGAGTTTCTGTTTTTATGTATATAATTGCAATACTTGGGAAAGAATCCCTAGAAATTATGGAAAATAACACCTAGTTTGCTGTATATAAGAAAATGAGCTGCATATTCCTCCTCTCAACTTTGCTGGAGGGGTTTATTAGATCCAACAGCTCTGTGTAAAACATTTTTCATTGCTTTGTACTAAGCACCATCCCTACATGCTGGATGCTTAATGAACTCCTCAAGCTTTGCTTGAAAGGTTTGTTACAGAATTTAGCACCTTAGGCATGTGTAAAAATCCATCCTCATTGAAAACATCACTATCTGCAATACTCTTGAAATGCTATACTTCAATAGTGTGTGTAGCTAGACTGCTGAATATATTTGTGTCAATAAGTGCTTCATTATATATGTACTGTTACAGTGCATTGCTTTCTGTATTTCTATAAATACGTTTTAGAACTGTTGCACATATATACACTTATTCCTTAAGATAAATATATGAGTATTCAAATGTTCGTCAGAAGTACAAGCAGATGGCAGATTAGGAGTTGTTAACTTGTAAACATTTATAAATTGTAGTAATTCAGCAATTGATGACAGACATTAGCGGTAAAAAATGCAATGGAACAAAATGACTAAATGCTAATCTATTTTGTGCTTATAGGTTTAATTAACCACTCACTGGGAAAAATGTGAAATTACACATTTTGAATCAAATGTGCACATATGTGTATAGTAAAAAAGCTAGGTGACAAAACAACTCTTCCAAAATATATTTATTGGATTCAATAAATAACACAGTTTAGAAGACATGGGATGTTCTTGACCCCTTGCTTTTCTACATGTTAGTAATTAATCTATAAGTAAATATAGATAGATACATAGATAGATAGATTAGGCAAAATTGTACACTTGTGTGTAGCCTGAATACCAAGAAATACAGTGTGCAGCATTGCATTCTGTACAACGCCTGCTGTTTTAACACAGTGTTTGAGTATAGCACAGGATGGGTACACATGGGTTAGGTAACGTACCTACAGACAGCACTGTAAACAAGGTATCATGTTAAAATGGTTATTGGAAACATATTGTCATGTTAAAATGGTTAATGAAACATATTATGAGTGCATTTGTATGTCCCCGTCCAGTATCCCTGAATGCATTGATATTATTATTATTATTAGCCTTTATTTGTCATGCAACAACATATTCTGTAGCACTGCACAGGGTTTAAGTTCAAAGCAAAATACAATATGAACATATTGCATAAGAATGTCTTTTGAAATATATCGACATAGTGCTTTTTACCAAAGCATCTTACAAGAATGAAAACTAGCAAACTTACAATGCAAAGGGAGAGGGAGAGGCAAAAACCTGGGCAAGAGTTAGAGATTATGGGTTGAAAGTTTAAAATCTGGCAGTTTTTATATATAAATATAACTTGTCATATACAACTCTAGTGTTAATAATTGTTTATTACGATGGTGTGTTTGTTTCAAGTCTTTTTTTTATAGATTTAATAATAGACCCACAAATGCATTCATTTATATTTTATAAATTAGTGTAATAGTCTTGTACTGTGATGACAGACAACAGGTACGGGTAGCCTCACTTCAAAATAACAATCACAATTAGTCTTATTTACAGTATATCAGCAAGCCTTAGGGTGGTATAAAGACTTTTGTAATAAATCTATTACAAAAAGTAATACATCTAAATTATTACCATGTGTGACATTTAGAGAGGGTGGGACATAGCCCAGAATCTGATAGAATCTGGAGGAGTTGACATAGGACACACAGTCCAGAGTGCCAGAAGTGCAAGAAGCATGTAAAAGTATGAACTTCAAAAGCTTACCATAGGGGGAAGTATAATGTATCTTTATATAACATAATGTAGAATTCATATAAGTTTTATATTTATAATTAAGGTCATTATACTTCTTATCTGTTATCTGTTTGTCGAAACCCATTTTGTAACAGTATTTTGATTTATGTACAATTTATCATTTTAATTATACTTTACTTGTCTGTCTGATTATTCACCTGTCCAAAAGAACATAATATTTGTAGAAATTGTAGATTAATTTCTTACAAAATGGTTTAAGAGTGATAGAGGGTGATATAGAAGAGAAATCAATTAGAGTACAATTAGACAAAGCACAACATTTAAAACAGTAAATTTAGTTGTACAGGTGGGTTAAGGTTGGAATTGTATAATGGCCATAGATGTGCAGTAACAAAGCAGGATATTGGTAGTGGGAAGGGGTGGAAAGTAGCTCAAGGAGGCCATAATGATTGGGTTGACTTGCTTTAGATATGCTAATGTGGGAACTGTACAGGAGTTTGAGTTTGTATTGTGAGATATAATTATAACCTAAACTACAATAGAGTAGATTTACACTATATCTATTGTTATAATAAGAATACTTTGTAAATAGGAATATGGCCAGCACCCACATGAATTTTGCTAAAACGTACAGGTGCCAAAACAAAATATTCACAAATCATGGATATTACACAAACAATGGATTACTGTAGCACAACTGCTCAATGTCTCAGTGAAATGACCCAGATTATTTTGTTGTAAATAAATGTAATCACTCTTCACTGAATGGTATGCTGCCGTGATTCCTCTCTTATGTTATATTATAAACCCCTTTAAACCTCTGATAATACTAAGCTAGTGTAATAACTAATACAGCTAAAAATGATTTCCTTTCAGCATTCTAAGCAAATAATACATTCCCTCAGTTTTCTTCTGGAAACCTGTGTGTAGGTCTACAATGACTTTTAGGTGTATTTAATTAAGTAATAATCTTCCTTTTTAAAACAGAACTGAATGCAGTGATTTTTTTGCACAAAGTAAAAAGTAAAATCCTTAATGACATTATAGATACACTTGGGTATACTTATCAAGAGGGAACATAAGTGGGGATAAAATGCAGAGGTAAAAACCTTGCTTCCTATATGTACTATATGAGCTATCAAACAGAGCTAAAATGTTTATTTCCATTTACCACTACTTTTAACACTGTCTGATAAATATACACATTGCATTATCATAGCATCCTATGAAAATGCCAGTGGAGGTAATTTTCTAAAGAATTGTGGGTATGATAGCTCACAATAACCTGCAATCAAACATCTCAGGATTTTTCCTTTGTAACAGCAAGCCGTATGTGTGTTATCCCAAGTTATCACGAATAGAGTGTTTAATGGGCATCAAGGCGTGTTATGGAAATGTTACATGCGGCTTACCATGACAATTCAAGTTCTCCAATTTTATTAAACACAAATTTTGTTATAAACTGCCTGTGACACCCCACAATAGCAGTATTTTTTTATATTTCAATAAAATTGTAATACCAATATTTAGCCATTGACATCTAACATAAGTAGCTAAATATAACAGGAAAATTATGTAAACACAGCTGAGGCATACAGTAGTATAAATTAATATTGGTTTATGAAAACATAATATTTTATTCACAAATTATGAATATTTGTTTATATATATATATATATATATATATATATATATATATATATATAATTTAGTGTATAAAAATTTGTCAAATATTGTATAGATTACATTTTTATTAATTTTACTTTTTTATAATTTCATTATATGGTTGACAAACTGACATTATAAACAAAATGGGCAGAATTTCGGTAGTTGGTCACATTAACCATATAAAATAATTATCTGCTCTCCTCTAACAACTTAAGGTTCAGGTGGCTAAGGGCCTACCCTGCTCTGGGTCCGGGCGCATTATGTGTCCCATGAGTATTTTTTACTGGTTTTGTAATTAATAGACATTATCATATTTTTATATTTATTTCCTGTTCTTTCATATTTTTTGTTTTTCCATTTTACTCCTTTTGGGCAAGGTTCCACTGTCTTATTGGAATTTTTTGGAAGTACTCTATTTTTGTCTGTTTTGCCTTTTTTATGAATTGCATGGTTAAAGTTTTAGAGAAACCATATTTCTTTTTTATGCAATTTGTTTTTTTAACAATGTGATTCAGTAGCTTTTATCTGGAAGAAAAAGAGCAGCGCAAGTCATCTCCTACTTCAAAGAAGTTTGGTGTTCTAACAAGTGCTGGCAAGGTTATGACCTCATTTTTTTGGAAACTCAAGATATTTTATCAATTGACTATTTACCGCTTGAGAAGACAACATCAGGCCTTTATTGATTTAGTAGCTGCAGACTGCAATTAAAGACAAGAGGCAAGGAAAGTTGTGTAACCAAGTGTTTTTCCTTTAGGACAGTGCGCCAGTACACACATCCCATGTCACTATGATTGCCAGTCATCATAAGGTTTTCAGACTTCATTACACACCGACCTACATACAATTTTTTTATTTCAATCAATTTTTGAAGGATCGCTTGCATGGAAGAAAATATGAGAGTTTCAGGGATGGGGTACATGCTACAACTCAATATTTTGTATTTTTTGCTAAATATTTTTTAAAGACATAACAGTAGTGTATCAGTGGTCAAGGTTATTGTGAAGGGAACACATTTTAAACTCAAACAAAACTGCTTTTGTGTTATAAATAAACTTTTTTGATTACCCCATCTTAACTGTATATGTCAATGATCAAAATACCCGCCAGAAATTTCTCCTTGTTTTGGGTACCATCAGTTTAAAAGCTACATATAAAATATAACAAAACATGCTTGTACTTTTCTAGAACCTATTTTTGTACAACTTAGCTTTCAATGTAAATTTAAATAGGTTGCTTTGGCAGACGGAAACAAAGAAGAACGGATTGGTCTCTGAATTAAGGTCATTGAGTGAATTGTGTCAATCTATTTGGTCCTGTGGACAGCTACTATGGAATTCCATTAAAAAAATTTTTTGACATTGATCTTGCCCAATTTCTTTTTTTATTGAGCTTGGATCATTTTGATCTTTGTACATAACTTATACTCCAAAATAGAGCAAAATTTGATATAACAAATCTTTGTCTTTTTTTTTAATGATAATCACTGAAGACAATAACATGATAACATATGTGCCATACAATAAATCAAGTGACTGAAATATTCTATCAGGTATATAACTATATGAGAGGTGCAGACTATTGAGTGCGAGTTGATTTCAAGGACTTGTAAACTACAATGAATGTGTGAAGTTTTAATGAATAAATGCAATGTGTTATAGTTATCACTGAGAAAAGATACAGCTTCTGTTAAGAAATCTTATCTCCATATTTATGTAGACATTTTTATATTTCCACTTGTATAATATATATTTATTGTAAATCAGTGCTCTATAATAATGTAAAATGCTGTCATTCTACTGTTGATAGGTTTAGTGCAATGGAAGCTGTATTAGCTCCATAAATCTATGCCAAAGTTCTGAGTATCAAAGTGGGGTAATATTACATTAACTGTTAGAGACCTTGTGCTAAAATGGCACTGGAAATGTAAGTATTTAAAAAACATTCTTGTATAGTATAAATACAGCTAGATCATATTGGAACCACTTCAGACAAACATGGTGGAAAATATTCCAGGCCCTATGACAAAATAAGAAAAAAGTACATTTAGCTAAACATGTCTGGCTTTACCTGTATACATCCAAGGAAACTGTTAACATGGTTGACAATATTACATATACATTAATAACTAGTTTTTGCTATTCTACTTGGTATCAGTGATTCAACACTTACAAGCTATTTAGTTCTTTTATAAGTATTTTTTTTTACTTATACGCAAATAAAAAAAATGCCATATAGTTTATGTTTAAATGACCACTGTAGTGCATTTAAAAGTAAAGCTCATATGTTTATTTGTTAAGCAGAGATTAGTAAAGCAGTATGCAGTTTAAAATGAATAGGTTAATATGTTTTCTTACTTTTTAAATTGTCTGCTTTCTCCTCAAGCAGAGCTGCCTTACTCCACCTTCCTGGGGGGATGGCCTGCACTGCCTGAAGGCTGGATCATCATGGAGCTTGGAAGCAGGCTGACCTATGACATCACTGGCCCGCCCCATGACTTAGCTAACTCAGCCCACCTGGCCTACAGGTAACAGCTTTATTGTAACATGCTTGCAACTACTTAATAGGCCCATTGACAGCATATGAGCTATTATAGCCACGCCCACTTTACTGAGCATGCTCAGTCTGAATCAAAGACTGACTGGTCATTCTTTTTTTTTTGTGAATTTTCCAGGAAGAGCTGGCCATGCTCTCTGATATACACAGGTAGGAGGAGACAATCAGCTCTGCTTGAGGGGAAAACTGACAGTCAAAACGTTTTAAATATTTAAAATATTGCCTTATGTTATGTTGATTGTTAAGTTGTTTACTAAGCTCCTTTATAAAACTTGTAACATAGAATATGAGTTATATGACTAAAGTGGAATTTCCATAGTTGTGACAAGATACTGGTCAGAGTCATCCTTTATAATAAAAGACAATTTGTGGTTTTGTCTCCGTGTTCATAAGATAGGAAACTATGCAGCACCCTTGCTATTGACTCCCTGCAGGAGGCAATAGAGCTGTGGAAGATCATCTCATTACAATGATACATTGATATAATTATAATAACCTCTCAGTTATATTTCTTGAGATTCCAAGTTGTTTAGCTTGGCATGCGTTCTTTATATTCTTCTGAACTAGTTGTGCTGACACTACTGGTTTTATTGCCAGACTCTCTACTGCTTACACAAAATTGTCACTGTGAGGGGCTCTCGATGATCATCGCGAGGCCTGCAAATTACAGGGGAAGAGCCAAGCATTATCTGGCAAACAGCATTGCCAGCTTTCAAATGTTATTCCTGTCATTTTTGACGGGAACTTTCCTAGTGTTGATATAAGGAGCCTGCAGTGTATACTTTATCTATGGTCAGGAAGATGCCTCTGGGCAATCACTTTGATATCTCTGTCTATGATCTTGGTTTAGAATCAATAAATTAACATATATATGTAACTAGCGACTTGCCCGTCAAAAATGACAGGGCAATAAAATTGTAAGGCAGGTAATGCTGTTTGCCACAGACATTTTCTTGGTGGTCTGAGATCCTTCAGGCGCTCATCGCGTGGCTCTCAATGAGCGCCTTTGGTGCTCATTGCGAGGCTGTTGGTTGTTGTATTTTTTTTTCTGATAGGCGCTTTTGCTGTTATTGTTTGGTCGGCGCTGATCTTCTTTTTGCGCTTATTGCAAGGCTTTGTGTGCGTTGTGAGGCGTGCGGTGAAAGGCTTTTGTGTTTATTGCGAGAGTGTTTGTTTATTTTTTTTGTGTATATGTATTTTTGTATGCTAATTAAATAATTAATAAATTAATACATTAATATACTTTACCTATTTGGAAGTAATATATGCAGGAAGCATTGTGCTGAGAAGCTGACGATCTGTTTTGATGTTCCTGCAGCATACAATGTAGGTTTGCACAGTTGTGGAGCTGAGGTGTAAGTGTCAGCAATGTGTGCAGTGTGTAGTGTAAAGGCTGCGTGCGCAAGGGAAAGTCGTTATGGTAGTTGTGTACTTCCGCATTGTGTAAGTTAGTGTTGTAAAATGTCGACTAATGTGTATGTGGTATGCGGGTGTGGATGATTTAGCGACATTGCTAAAAGTGTATCTTGGACCTCGTAAGGCTTTTTTGAAAAGCCTTATGTGGTTGGTGGTGTTTTAGGGTCCTGTAGCATTGTTTTCGTTTTTTTCAGCGGCCGTTTTTTCTCTCGCTTAGGGGACATTTGTGTGTTTAAACTCAGGAATTTGGAATTAAATTGATGTGTATCTTCACTTTCAGAGGTCCTGGGTGGCCCCCCTTGCCATGGGTAAGCTTTTTATGTCTTTTTTGTGTGTATTTATTGAGTTTTTAATGTCTTCAGGTGCGCACGGTTTGGCCGTTAAGGTTGTATTTTTGCGAGGTCGTAATGGTTTCTTTTCTAAGTACCGCGGTTCTTATTTTTTTAGGCTAAGTCCGTAAATTTTGCGTTCTAAGTCCTGCGGTTCGTATTTTTGTGTGTAAGTCCGTATTTAGTGATTGCGTGTTAGATCTATTTTGTTAAAGTGCCGCTTCGCGAGGGTCCCCATTTGCGGCCTCCAATGAGCCTTTGGCTCAGTGCAACTGACGTGGCAGCCTCCACCTCCGCAAATGCAGCCCCATTTGTGGCCTGCAATGAGCCTTCGGCGTCCCTCGCTTCCCGAGCTCGCAAAGCATGACGATGATTCGTAGTTTGACAACTATTATATGTGATAGGTGTCATCTAAAAAGAAAGTGTAAGTAGGGTGTGCTTAGAAAATCAGTGGAGGCTATGTAAGAGTAATGGTATGTATTACAAAGATTACTGTCATCTTACAAAGCATAAGATTAGTTATTTATGTGAAATACATTTCTTAACAGTTTTTTGAGTGCCCTGAAATATGTATCCTTCCTCATTTGCATATGCTGTTTGATAAAACATTAAATATTAATTTGTGTCAGACCAATCTAATTAGTTTCTATGAGGAGGTTAGTAGGAACTTGGATCAGGGCAACTCCGTGGATGTAGTCTTTTTGGATTTTTCAAAGGCATTTGATACAGTTCCACATGGAAGACTAGTGAGCAAACTAAGGGATACAGGAATTGCAGTAAATATCTGCTCATGGATCGAGAGCTGGCTAAAAGACAGGAAGCAAAGAGTTGTTGTAAATGGAACATACACCGATTGGACTAATTTGGTAAGTGGGGTTCCTCAAGGTTCAGTATTAGGTCCTCTCCTTTTTAACATATTTATTAATGACGTAGAAGTAGGACTCGAAAGTAGTGTCTCCATTTTTGCTGATGACACTACGTTGTGCAAGGTAATAAAATCAGATAATGATGTACTTTCCCTACAAAGGGATTTGCATAAATTAAAGAAATGGGCGGCTAAATGGCAAATGAGATTTAATACAAATAAATGTAAGGTTATGCATTTGGGAAGGAAAAATAGCCATGCAATTTATAATCTTAATGGAGCAAATCTAAGGGTATCAGATATTAAAAGGGATTTGGGAGTACTAGTGGACAACCACCTAGGTAACAGTGCTCAATGCAGCTGCATGTATTAAGAAGGGTATAGAAACAAGGAAAGCAAATATAATTCTGCCACTATACAAATCTCTAGTACGCCCTCATTAGGAATATGGAGTACAATTTTGGGCACCACTTCATAAAAAGGAAATTTTAGAGCTAGAAAAAGTACAGAGAAGGGCTACAAAACTAATAAGGGGAATGGAGTAGAGATGTCGCGAATAGTTCGCCGGCGGACTGTTCCCAACAGGCAAGAGAGAGGACAAGCAGGACAGGGGACAAGCAGGACAGGGGACAAGCTACTACCGCCAATCTAAGTTCATTTGCCTGACAGCTAGCCAGTGTGTGTGTCAGGCTTACAAGTATTGTGCCAAGTTCAACCAATCCAATCTAGTCGTGTACCTACAGTCTACATTTAAAAAAACAATAATTTTATTTTCTTAAATCTAAGTTCATTTGCCTGACCGCCAATCTAAGTTCATTTGCCTGACCGCTAGCCTGTGTGTGTGTCAGGCTTACAAGTACTGTGCCAAGTTCAACCAATCCAATCTAGTTGGGGTACCAGCAGTCTACATTTAAAAAAAACAATAATTTTATTTTCTTAAATCTAAGTTCATTTGCCTGACCCCCAATCTAAGTTCATTTGCCTGACCGCTAGCCAGTGTGTGTGTCAGGCTTACAAGTACTGTGCCAAGTTCAACCAATCCAATCTAGTGGTGTACCAGCACTCTACATTAAAAAAAAAAAAACACTTTTTTTCTGTGTAATCTAATTTCATTTGCCTGCCTGCCAGCGTGTGTGTCTTAGGCTCACATCGTATACTATGCCCACTTGCCCAGTCAGTGCCACCACTCATATCTGGTGTAACAGTCAGTAGTGCACATTTAAACAAAGAATACAATTTTGACTGTAATACATTGAATAGCAGTTACTTGTCTGCAAGCGTCTGTGTCAGGCCTACAGCGTCTACTCTGCCAACTTCTGCAAGTGCACAGTGCCACTCATATCTGTTGTCACAGTAGCTTGCACGCATAGTACCAATCTGTCAAAACCTGTAATGATGAATGAGGTCTAGAGTAGCCTGGTTCCCTTATCCTCTACAGGTGGAGACCTAATGTTTGGGTGACTCCAGACCAACACATGAGTACAAGCAGCAAACTCAAAGCCGCCATCCTCCTCCTGGTCCAGCATCATCAGCCACATCAACCACTGCTGTCCTCCTTGCCCCCTCTCAACCATTCGCCACTCCGTCTCTCGCCTTGAGCAGTTCCTGCTCATCTGCCCATAGTCAGGTGCCTGTAAAGGACATGTTTGAGCGTAAGAAGCTAATGTCACAAAGTGCCCCAAATTTAAAGTGATACGACCAACCAAGCATCTTTTTCCATCTCCCGGTCCCAAAAATCCAGGCCTTATACACGTGCCCTGATAGGTGACGTAACAAGTATTAAACTGATAAGAGTAGTACTTACAAACACGCCACTCCTATATGGTGGCACCTTTGATTGCACGCGCCGTGCCCCAAGTTTGAAGTCATACGACCGACCAAGTATCTTTTTCCATCTCCCGGTTCCAAAAATCCAGGCCTTATACACGCCCCCTGATAGGTGCTGTAACAGGTATTAAACTGATAAGAGTAGTACTTACAAACACGCCACTCCTATCTGGTGGCACCTTTGATTGCACGTGCCGTGCCCCAAAATTGAAGTGATACGACCAACCAAGCATCTTTTTCCATCTCCCGGTTCCAAAAATCCAGCCCTTATACGCGTCCCCAGATAGGTGACGTAACAGGTATTAAACTGATAAGAGTAGTACTACTTAACACACCTTATAATAATGCAGAGAGAGGCAATGCAGTGAGTGGAGTCTGAAGAAGAGGATTCAGAGGAGGAAGGTGGCTTTTTGAGGAGGTGGAAGACCAAACACAGCAGGCGTCCCAGGGGGCTTGTTGTCACCTTTCGGGGACCCTTGGTGGCTGGGTGGAGGAAGAGACCTTCAATGACATCAGTGAGGACAAGGAACGGAACATGGCTAGCTTGGTATCCAACCTTGTGCAAATGGGGAGTTTGCGGTTGTGCAAATGGACTGTTTGCGGTTGTTTGCGGTGAGTTAAACGGGGAGTTTGGTCTGTTACTGTGAAGCGGGCCTAACCCTTACACTACCTGATCGATACAACATCATACCTGATGTTTTAAAGCACGTATTTCCAAACAATTTAGGAATGTTAGGTAATTTATGCCCTTTATGGCTTAAATCCAGACTCTGCATCAACTATGTAATTTTCCGTGGGAGTTTTGCCATGGATGCCCCTCCGGCATGCCACAGTCCAGGTGTTAGTCCCGTTGAAACAACTTTCCCATCACTATTGTGGCCAGAAAGAGTCCCTATGGGTTTTAAAATCCGCCTGCCCTTTGAAGTCTATGGCATTGGTTCGCCGGTTCGCGAACATTTGCGGCGGTTCGCGTTCGCGGTTCACGAACCGAAAATTTTATGTTCGCGACTTCACTAGAATGGAGGAGCTAAGTTATGAAGAAAGACTAACCAAATTAAACTTATTTTTGCTAGAAAAAAGGTGTCTACGAGGGGATATGATGTGAACTTTTTGTAGCAAGAGATTTTCAACTGACAAGAGGACATCCTTTGAGGTTAGAGGAAAAAAGATTTCACCTTAAACAAAGAAAAGGGTTCTTCAAAGTTAGGGTGGTTAAACTGTGGAATTCTCTACCAAAGGAGGTGGTGACAGTGAATTTGATAGATAACTTCAAAAAGGGGTTATATATATTTTTGAATAAAGAGGGCATTCAAGGTTATCCTAGATAACTAGCGAAGGAATATTGATCCAGGGAGAAATTTGATCGCCAGTTTCTGGGGTCAGGAAGGAATTTTGCTTTTTTTTCCCCTTATGAGACAATTGGCAAAGTTTCAATGTTTTTTTTTTTCTGTTTGCCTTCCTCTGGATCAATTAACAATTAATAATAAATAGTCCACATATTAAAAAGATCAATAGAGATCTAAAAAGGTTGAACTTCATGGACTAACTCTTTATTCATCCTCAAATACTATACTATTAATAATGATTAAACTAATCAATTAATAACTAATCCGCATATTGCAGATCAGAGAAGATCTTAACAGGTTGAACTTGATGGACTGAAAGTCTTTTTTAAACCTTAATTACTACGTAACTATGTAACTATGTAACTAATTTAAATAAACATATGAGCTTTACACCATTTGGCATACAGAGAGGAAATAATTAATACATCATGTAGATGTAAATCTGTGCAGTGGAAAGGGACATTCTGAGTCCTTGTCCTATTTTGTTTACTAGGTATATAATCCACCAAATTTGCATTTGTAAATAATGTGTATTGTATGCTGCTTTCTAAATAATCCATTGTTTGCGTTAATATTCACTACTAATTAACTTCACAGAATCATATTGCTAGATAAATAAAAACATAAGCCTTTGCGTCATAACCCTATTATTACAAAAATAACAAATTACCATTACTAAGTCACTGTATATCCTGGAAATTTAATTTCAGCACTGTACACATACTACTTATCCTATTGCAAGCAACTGCTGAGGACAGCACCTTTTATGACTGTGAAATCACAGCTGTATGCAGGAATGTGATATCAGGGATGTATTTTTATTGAGACTAAGGCACAATTTAATAGAAATGTATGTAATATTAGCTATCTCCATTTGCATGCCACAGCTTGATCACCTAAGAAGGCAAATGTGTATACATGACCTTGCTTCTCTGTATAATCAGCAGGTGCACGGTATGAAAATACATTTTGGATTAAAAAAATTGCCAGCACTGTCTGCAAAACTAGAATTGCTATTTAACATGCTTATTTAAGTCAGTTTTGTCACACTGTACACTGCACAAATAATGATTTCTCACTTATTGTGGCTTTCACAAATTCATGTTTCTGAACGGGGAGTAACAAGAAAGAGAAAGGATTCCGAGAACACACATAATTAAATGGCTGGAGCAGGGAAAAGATCAGCATTCAGTTTTTCAAATTAAATTTAAAAGCTTGCCCTGGTGAGTTAAAGAGATTGGCAAGTTTTTACAAATAACATCAGTGGGCCATTCGGAGACAGAAACACAGCCGTATTGGAATGGAGTCATTAGGCAATACATTTATTTTGAAGCCAATTAACCTTTTGTCAGAGAAATGTCGGAGCTGTAATGATTTCAGCCGTGGAGGTCAGCCTCTAACAGAGGCATGTATGACAGCGATTACGTTGGCTGACATATGCTTCAGACTAAAAGCACGGCCACAGAATGAGAATCTGCCTTCGTTTGTATTCTGCTCTGCATTTCCAAGGGAGCAGCCAATTCTGACCTATCCATTTAGGTAATTAAAGCTTCCATTTGGAAGTGTCCTGCAGGAAGGTGAAATTTGGGGGAGATAAATGGATACTGTTCGTTATTTCCAATCACTTGATGGACTGCCTGAAACAGCTCAGGTTGCCAGGGCCTCATAAAAATAGAGATGAATTGGTGTAGGAGATAATTCTCCAAGGCAAAGAAGCTCTGTCATCTTCCCTTTTGCAGGAGATAATTTAATTGTTAGCCAAGGTGGATGGCTGACTCAAGGGGCCTGCCTCTGGACAGCTTCCCCCACAACCTTTCACTTGCTGAGAAATTACTCTGCTTTATTTACTTATAAGCCAACTTTGTTTGGCGATAGAAGATGTCACTTCAATAAGCACAGCTGGCTGTCACAGCTGTGCTCTCACTTACCTTCCAGGCTATTTTGTTTCCTTTCGTATCATGCTCAAGGGCGACTGAGAAGTCTCCTCGCTCATAAAACTTGCGAAAAGCCGTGGGCTTTACAGGTCTTTCTTTGAATGCTCCTGCTGCTGGGGGGCCTCTCACCTGCAAAACACAAGCTAATAAATGCATCACTAAAATCAGACAATACCAACAGTGTTATATTTCAAATGTTTTCCACCAAGTATTGCTTTCAGCGTAAAATATGATTTAATTCTATACAATTACATCTTTTTCTAAAGGTCTATCCTGTTGAGATGAATCGGGAATGGATTGTGTTAGAAATAGAGTTCTCATTGTCTGCAATTACTAAACGGATGCCCATAGTTTGTGTTACAATGTCCTTCAGCTATTGTTTCAACAGTCAGAAAGCACTTCTATTCTGTTTAAGGGACATATGTCACTGTATCCATTTAGTAATACGATTATAGCTCCTACTTGGTTGCTCGCTTACAGATTTCTAAGATAATGAAGTTAATTTTTAATAACATTTAGAGGGAATACAAGCTACAGTTTTACATGTTCGACATGTTTTATTAATCAGACTTTATCTATGCACCGTGTCCTTTAAGATTGAATTGTCATATGGTTTGAAAAATGTGTTTCCCTTATAACTAACGGATCCTTTGCTAATGTTTTAAATTATTTAGTTCTGTTGTATTTTAATAGACATATACTAATGTACTTGTAAGTTGTTGTTTTTTCTCTTTGTGTTTGGAAGTTACCTGTCAATTTTGTTCAAGAATAAATACTGGATAATGCATATTCAGAATAGTGCATTTGTAAATTACACCTGCATGTACCATGATATATAAAATTAAGAGTGGACATATCTATACATTTTATTTAATGGAATGAAAACTGGGAAATGTAATTTTGTATTGCAATAACATTTAGTCGATACCACACACACACACATTAAAAACTGATAGACTTTTGAAAAAAGAGGGTTTATAGATTATCTGGTTTAATCATTGAGATTAGCAAAGGCTCTGTCTATATAAGAGTTTGTTTCTTTTATCCTATAGAGCATACTAGATATTCAGTAAGCATCCATTGGATAAATTGTTATTAATAGGATAATTAATTTGTTTATGTAGTCCTTAACACATATATAACAATATACTATGGCATTTCCATAGGGCTTTTATTGCATATTTTTTGCATATTACTTTATATATTTTTCTCATTTCACTTCACCAACTTAGACTATTGTGTTCTTATCCATCACATATCATTCAGATTAACAAAACATTAAACTTAAGGCTATAATGTAACAAAATAGGTAAAAAGTCAAGGGGGTGAATACATTTGCAAGGCACTGTGTATATATATATATATATATAATTTTAGTAAAGAGATTGGGAGTGTATGGGTTAAGGATTTTGCAAGGCTTCTAAAGGCATATAGTAAGATTAAATTGATCGAGCTTGAGAGTATGTAAATCTCACAACCTGTGTACACAAAGGGTTGCTTAGAATCAGATATACAGTTGGCTCTGGGATAATAAAGATTGAATATATTTTATAATATATACTTATATTAGGATATAAAACATGTTAGTTAGGAGAGGCTTAACTATTTCAGTTTCTTTCATTTTAAACAGAGTGGCAAATATAATATATATTGTACTTTCTTTATTTTCCTATATAGAGAGTGCTTTATTATTATTATAGTCCTTTTTAGGGCACATAGATATAATGTTTACCATAAGGTACCTTAGCACTCTATAGGACTCTCCAATACCCCCCCCCCCCCCCCCCCCCCCAATATCCTGTTTTATCCACTGTCATTGCACAATTCAAATATTGGATGCATTTGAAATACAAATCTGAAAATGATTTTGTGTATAATCTTATACAATGTAAAATAAAAATACTTTTTTTTTTATATACAGTATATCATGGACTGGGCTTTATGCTCTCCTTTTTTTCTTTTTAATTTAACCATGGAATTATTAGTTAACAAGACTGCTGATTGTTATCAGTGCATGGAAAGAATTTCAAGAACAGAAAAAAGTCACATAGCAAAATCACTCTTTCAAAAAAAAAATACTACAAAACACTGATAGCTCCGGTCGAACTAATAGATAATTGCTGGATTTTTCAACATAAGGTTCATATTGGTCAAGACTTTAAGGGTCATTGTGCTACAGTTACTATCTGTAAGTACACTATATAGTAGTGAAAACAGAAGACATTACATTCGAAACAAAATTATTCTTGGGTTATACACCATTTTCTCAAGTTTTGCCAATATGTTGCCCCCAAACAAATGCCATTTACATGACAAATAAGTGCTATGTGACTTTGATAAGCGTGTGTGTGTGGGTTTGCGTCATTTAGTTGTGTCTGTCTCTCAGTAACTTCATGGACCGAAACACACCATGCTGATCCACTTGGTTTTCATGGCAGAGTGGGTTTCCAGTTCCTTCTCCAGTTGGCCACAGCATACAGCTCCTGGTATTCCTAGGTGGTCTCCCATCCAAGTACTGACCAAGCCCAACCCTGCATGGCCTCAGGGTGGTGTGACCTCACGGTTCTCTGACTAGAATCAAACCCAGGTCACAGCAGTGAAAGCAACGACTCCTAACCGCTAGACCCCCAGGGAACCCTAAATAAGCATACCTTGGCATTTAGAGGCAATATTTTATATATCAAAAATTATTTAGTTTAGTATAAAACAGCTATTACAGTATACAGGCAGGTCGTCTGTATTTTGACATCCCACAGTATCCAATAAAGTGGTATACATCTGCAGCTATAAGAATGTCCAGTTTAAATCTGTTTTATAACAATCTAAACAGTAGATACAGTGTTTGCCCCTAATATAGATCCTATGGAGTATGGTTAATGCTTCATTGATATACTGTATGTGTTATTGTAAATATCTATGTACATAACAAACAGTCAAAGACATTGTCCAGACCATGCATTCTGGTAAAATTATGTACTAATTTTATCTCAGAAAGAAACATGATTTTTACAAATACTAGTTATTTAATTAAATATAGAAAGAAATATAGAGCAAACACAAATACAATTTAATTAATGCTCCGAATCAATAAGCGTGTAAAGCACGTCCCAAATACTGGTCAAATAAAATCTTCAGCATAATTGTACTTTCTTCCCAGCACTGTGTGGTTAGTGGAACTTGTCCATCAATCCAGCTGCCACTCTCAATTTAATAGCTCTTTAATTTCATTAGTTAAACTACAAGTCGAAAGCAATCTTATTGTTTGACCTCTTTACATTCATTAATGCAACCCATTTCTGAGATTTAACCGATGACAAGGAAAATGGTTTGTCTAATACTTATGACAGGATCATAATGCAACAGGGCTGCAGTTGAGCCAAAAGTAATAATACTAATGGAATATTAAAAACACAATAGCTGCTGTTTAGAATTTCAACATTTTACTGCAATGTTAAAAGAAAGTCATAATCAAAAATGCATAAAAACGACTACAAAAATAAATAAAGGTTTTCTGGAGCCGATCATGGTAGGGATGCAGCAAAAACATGCATCATAGCCCCTTTGCAGCATTATCACTATTAATTAGGCTTCTTGGGGGAAGAATTTACTAAGAAGATGCTCGTTAATCCACCATGGTACATTATGGTGACTCATATGTACATGCAATTTACTAAATGTTATGTATTATAACCAAGTCCACAATGCAGAGCAATGCATGATGTATAATTATGTATCTAACCCTGTCCATCCCTATGCATCCCTTTACACATCCCAAAGAGAATAGCGCATACATGTTTTAGGTGTCAAGTATGAGCAATTTAATAGCTGTTTCCATTAGAACAGGTGCATTGTATGTAAAAAACGCAATGCTGTATGTGCATTAAAAGGGCAATATTGGTTGGCAAAGAAGCAATGGTTGGCATTACGTCAATAATGAGAACAACAAACATGTCTGTGGATTTTCTTCAGCACCAAATATTAATCACCATTGAATAATGTAAGTCTGGCAACCATATCATAAAACTATTAAAGATAAATATTAATAAACATTAATTTTACACAGTCTGTGTCACATTATATATATACTTGGTGCATTAGGAGTGTGTGGTATGTAAGATTCTTTTCCTAAATATACTTTGAATCAATTGTCCAATTTTTCCATCTAAAAGATGGAGATGTGCCTATTCACATAATTAATTGTTTAACTGTATGTTCGAAATGTATTATTAAAATAAAATCAATATAGGTTTTTTACTTTATTGTATTCTTGATTCACCACATAATTTCTAATAGATTAGAAGCAGTGAAATAAAAATAATTTTCATTTCCAAATTCTATTAAAAAAGAAACCTAATGGCAAAAATGTAATACACTAAAGAAAGAGGCAGTTTTATAAGAATCAGTAGAACATATGCATTTCCCCTGAATGATGGTCTGGCCGTCTGTGGGCTTCTAGCACAACTCCCTATCTTTCATTATTTACTTGTGTGAGCTGCCAACTATTTTGATTTCTTGACAACTATTGTCTAGAGGATGTGAATAAATCTAATTGGCTGACTGCACACATAAGAAAAGAAAATAAGTCAGGGGAGGTACCTGAAGCCCATAGAATGCCAGTCGTTTGGCTGAATCAAGGTAAGGTATTTCAACATATACCATTCATACTAAATAAAAGGGCTAAAAAAGAACATTATCAAACATATTTAAACTTAATACATAGATAACTTTCACCATGGACTCAGATACTTTTTAGGACTGCAAAGGCTAGGCATAGTTCCAACATTTTTGCTATGCATCTGATTAGATACAATTCCTGAGACCATACTTCTATTTACATATTATTATTATTATTATTATTATTATTATTACTCTTTATTTTTTAAAAAAAAAAGCATTTTCTAATTCACCTTCCCTCTGGTGTAACTGTCCTGTTTAAACTAATTATATATATATATATATATATATATATATATATATATATATATATATATATATATATATATATATATATATATATATATTTTTTTTTTTTTTTTATTTTTTTTTTTATTTATTTTTATTTATTATTTATTTAATAAATATAAATATAAGCAATGTATCTTTAACAAAAAAGTCATATAATTAAAAGTTATTGTTATAAAATATGCCCTGGTCTCCCTGAGTATACTGTACCAAATACACATTGATTTAGATGTAATTATGATAAGCACATGCCAGAAACTGGTAAAAAGACATTGCAGTTTCTTTTTCGAACCAAAATATAGATACTTGTATGGCTTTAAAGGTTAACTAATGCATACATTCAAAATAACCATATTAAACTATACATTCGTAGAAAGCACACATTCTGTAGTAATAAGTACCCATTTACAGATGTTTGCTGAACCCCCTAGGCTTTAAGTATACATTGTTGTTCAGCCATGTCCAACTCTCCATAACCCTATGGATAGCTGCATGCCAGGTGTGCCTATCCATAAGGTTATCTAGACAAAGATACTGGAATGGATTGCCAGTTCCTTCTCCAGTGGACCGTGATTTGTCTGACCTTTTTTTCTATGACCTGCCCATCTTGGGTGACCCTACATGGTATAATTCACATCTTCATTGAAGTACACAATCCCCTTCACCGCGACAAGGTAGCAATTCAGAAGGGGAAGTATACTTTAGGCATTCACAAATTAAAATATTTTGTTTGTTAATCATTTAAAAAAAAAATCAGATTGTCCTCCTTAATGAAAAGTTTGTTTTTCTGGAGGATCCAGCCAGAGTTACCCTCCCTACTATCAAATGATCTTACAGCTGTCAGGTTCCAGGTAAGGTCGCATTGTCAGAAGCCTTTTTTATTTTAAAGTAAATATAAGACAGCATGATAGCAACCCCAATCCAACCAATAAATACACTGGTGCCATTGAAATGCCCCTTTAAAGATATTAGTGCAGTACCGGCTTCCAACCATTGAACCGCCAATGAAAACAACCTTTCCACTGGAGCCCTCATCAGATATGTGCTTAACATGCATCTGATGCAAGGTGAGCAACCATAATTTTACATTTACAGGGATTAATCCGTTAGGGAATTGTATTTTTAATCTTTTTTTCATTCAAAGTACAAAGATCAGAACAGGTTCTCTAAAACATTTCTCAATAATTAATCAATTGTTAAACCACAAAACTCAAATTATGAGAATGGAACACGTCTCCAATTATCTTTCATTGAGAGTTTCACAAAAGAAGCTTTAGTGGAAAAGAAAATGTGCAGTTTTGTAGTGTTAACTGCTATTATGGACTGACCCTCTGTAATTATACCTTATATTAAGTTTATTATTTTTACTTTCATAATTAAATTATTGATTTCACATAGTAATTTTTAATGAAAACCACTATTAAGATGATCTAGTCATTGCTGAAATAGCAGAACATGGACTGCAGTGTTCAGTTTAATAATGACAGCAGAAATTCAAAGATGCAAAGAGCTTTATAACATGTACATTTAACCAAAGCAAGTACAATTACTGCTTGTAAAAACCACTTTGGCAGAGTAAAAGAAAGCCATGTCAAATCTAATGTTACTTCTTTGCTTTTTGATAGATTTAGACACAAGAGGAAGCGAAAGGAATCAGCAATCAATTTAAAGGTTTCAAATATTTTTCAAACAGCAGAGCTTCTTATTACAGAGGTAATGCTTTGTTAAACAATTGCACAATGGGAGATTGCTGCTGTAATACTTCACTATAAAATACAGGCTACTTATAAGTGCTGAATTGATTTTTTTTCTTTCATGAAGTTTAAATACAAATGAGCTACTAAGAATGCAGAGAATACAAAAACAATTATGTGGTTATATTACATATATCCTGCAACAATAACGTCTAGTTCTTTCATAAATGTGATCTAAAGCACGAGTCTCTAATCATTCTTTAATGAGATTAAAGAAAGAAAAAAAAGCAGAATTCAAGCTTGTTTGCCAAAATTCAATGATTTTATGTTAGGCTGTGTTACAGGCTAATGTAAAAAAACTAGGAAAAATAATTAGGCAGGAAAAGCTCAAAATAGTTGTTTTATTAAAGTAAATAAAATAATAAATGTTGATGCCTCTGTTGGTCCCTGGAGGTATCCAATATATTTTGGTGAAGGCTGCCTGTGTGAGAATGTTTTTACATTTCTGCATGAGCACATTTGCAATTTACCTGAGTGTGTGCAGAGGAAGGAGTAGTTGTCAAGTACTAAAATGAGGATTCAGAGCTCCAATGAAATAAACAATCTCTCATTCTCCTTCTTTCCTGTCTTTCCCTTCACTGCTCAAAAGGTAAAACCACACCCTTAAGCTCCAAGGTAGAAGGCATCCACTCAGAGGACGGTGCGGATGAACCAGTGTCCAAACCAGCCTTGAGCTGTTCTCACAGCTTCTTAACCAACTCAATTCAAAAGATTACAATCGCCTTAGCAGTAAAAACCCAATGTGATCCCTATGTTATGTTCATGGAAACAGTCAGGTCCCATGGGGATCGAAACCTCAGGGTTTCACCTAGTTAAAATGTGGGGGCATGTGTTTCACTTTATTGGGGAAAAGGCGGGGGTAATAATAACTTGGTGGTAGAGCTGGAATTAAACACACTTTTCCATCTTACCACTTGTCCAATTTCACCAGCTAAAGCTAACTGCTGCCTGCAGGAATTCATGGCCATTCTGATCAAGGCAACATAGACCTGGGTGAGATGTCTAGAGTGATCAGATGCATTCATAATCCAGGAAACTAAGATATGCCTTTAAAAAATTCAGATTTTGCAAACAAATGTTTTATTTCCATTGCTTACACAGCTACATATAGTACTAGTCAGATAAGTGTATTTTGTCCATGATCTGCACTGGTCCTTTAAATGTGGGGTATTAATGTTTACCTCAATTTTTATTGGTGAAAAGGTGGATGAGGGGGGAGAGGAGGATGAGGGGGGGAAGGAGGTGGATGAAGTGGAAGAGGAGGAAGAGGAGGATGAGGGGGAAGAGGAGGATGAGGGGAGAAAGGATGAGGGAGAAGAGGAGGATGAGGGGGTAAAGGAGGAAGAGGAGGGAGAAGAGGAGGATGAGGGGGTAAAGGAGGAAGAGGGGGGAGATGAGGAGGATGAGGGGGAAGATCAGGAGAATAAGGGGGAGGATCCGGAGAACAAGGGGCGAAGATCAGGAGGATAAGGGGGAATGAGGAGGATAAGGGGGAAAGGGGGAGAGGGAGGAAATGGAGGAGTAGAAGGGGAAAGGGAGGAGGAGAGGGGGAAGGGGTAATAGTATCTAAAGGCGGTATGATTATGTCAGTATTTTAGAATGTACCGCTTTAACATTCTAAATACTGAAATAATCATACCGCCAAGAAGGTTAGTAATGTTGAATATCAGTGCCTGGACGAAGCAAGTGTGGTCAAGACCACCACACCCTGTGACCTCAAAGAATGCCTCATACCTGTAGGATACTACCTATCTAGAAACCCTATTTCTGGCTAAATGCCCCTAGAGATAGATAGAAGAAAGAGTATATGTCCAGACACCCTGAATAGAGAGCTCCAACAAATGCCAGCCAATAGTGGGGATCAACAGTAGTGTGAACAATACACAAGTTAAAAGTTAATAAAAGAAAAAAGTCAGAGATGAGCACTAATAAGGGTTAACTCCTTTTTCCATATACATATAGTGTCAAAAACATACACCACATATGGCTACTAGTGCTCTGTTTAAGTAGGTATCACATAGTGTGAATAGATCCCTATATACACTGCATAAACCTATTTATATAACACAAAATATACTAATGATACCAATATGCACAATAAAATTGAAAGGAACAAACTCCCAGCGGAATTGGTTGTCAATATAGTGTGTGACTACTAAGTCTTGAATTCTAAATCTTCTAAGGTAGACAAAATGCATAAGTACAATATATAGGAGTCATTACATAAGGGCATATAATTAAAAGTAATATAAAAAGCACATATTCCGCAGTGAAGTGATCATATAGGGTCCCAAGATCCTACTGTAAAGCCTGACGTCCATTTCACTGTCCTGCCAGCTTCATCATGGGCAGAAATATAGCAATCTCAACAATATTTTGGCTTAAAAAGCCAGCGATAGAGTGCGTGTAGCGTCATTACGTAACACCTCAAGATGTCAAAATACTGCAATATTGCGTGGATTGATCCCATGGCAGCGCTAAAATGACACAAATCCAGCAGGACACCATATCTACAAGGTCACATGTGCTGGTAGTGACCAATCAATTTGCAATAGCACCAGTAAACAGGATTCCGAAAGGCAGAGATTGTGAACAATGCAAAAAATGCAAAAATTGAGGAACAGATTACTTGGGATAGGGAAATAAATTGTATATAAGAGAAAAATAATAAAAAATAAATATATACATTAAAATATATAATAATATAATAAAATATAATCCATTTTAGATATAAAAACAACTAATACATATAATCCTAGGTGTATGAACATGCCTAAATAGACATGTATTTATTTATGTGTAAATAAAAATTACATAGTGGTATTTACAAAAAGCCATAAGTATAAAGACAAACCTAAATAGGTACGTATATAATAATGTGTAGAAAAAGTGAAGTACTGAAAAAGTGGATAAACACAATAAGTTAATGTGTAAGTGTGTATTGAAAATATTATAATACAAATATTAAATTACTAATATACAATATAGTGAAAATAATATAAATGTGTATACTGAAATGTTAGTGGCTATATGATGTGGATGAACATGATAATAATAAATAAAGCTATTATGGATAATATGCCAAATGTGCAAGTGCAAAATTATTATATAGAAAAGAAACTGAATAGATGTTCATGGGCTTATTTGATGAATGCTCCATAGAAAAAGCCCTCATTTAGGCCATTTAGGCTCTGTGAGTTCAATCAATAAATCCATTGACACTCCCTTTGCAAAAGTAGTCTGTCCAAATTTCCATAAAATGGTCCCAATTTGACATTGTCAATCACACAAAATGTGAATGCTTGAAGGCTATTATTATGATACATTTTAAAGTGACTTGCTACCGGAGTATCCAATTCATGCTGAATGGAATAAGCATGTTCAAGTACACAGCGTCAAAATTGACAAATGGTTTTCTCGACCCAAAATTTATTGCATTGACATTGCATTAAGCCACTGAAAGATGATATTATACGTTGTATCATGACGTTTAAAACAACATTTGAATTTATTGTTTTCATTGGCAGTTGTTATATTAGGTAATTCAGGATCTTCATAATGGGCTGTATTACTAAAGGTAGCCTCAGCTTCTTGCTGAAGTTTCGTTAGGTTCCAGTCATCAAAGTTATTGGTAATGAAGGCCATAGTGATAAGTAATTACGTAATTTGTATTTAGATTAAACCAAAATATCAAAGGAGAAATTAAATAAATATTTAAAGTTTCCCTTTAGTAATACAGTCCATTATGAAGATCCTGCATTACCTAATATAACAACTGTCTTTAAATTGCTCCATAAATGTTTGAAAAACCAAATACGCACAATATGGGAGGTATCTAGTGTTCAAAATTATTTGAAATCTATTATAATTCCTAGAGGCTTGAGAATATCTCTAGTGCTTGCAGTACATCTGCAAAATAGCACATTTGTAAAAAAATGGACGGACACTATCTCTAAATACTCCCTAGAATTGATGAGTTTGATTTTGGAACAGGAGCGTGATAATTTGACTTTGTTGAATCAACAGACAGCAAAATTGTTTAAATACAGGAACAATATGAAATTTGATAGTCTCAATGTTAAGCTTAAAGCAAACATAGACAAATTTAAGAGAGCATTTGCATTTAGAAAACATAAAAAGTATCAACGTGATCAAAAGGATTATAATGATGTGGGGATATATAGGATAAAAACTTTGATCCGATACGAGATACAGACTTAAGTTCATCCATATATGGTAACTAAGATCATGAGGATATAAATTAGATAGCACAAACATTTTCAGATGTATGATATAGGAATATCATCCCCAATTCTTTTGAACCTGATCGATCTGTTCATCGAGAATATGGAAGACCATATACAAGAGCGAGGTTAAACCAAACATCAATTGATACTTTTTTAGACAAGGGGCGAGGCCGAAAATTAGGGCCAACCTCAAGATCACGATACAGAAGAGACCAATTCTTTTAGCTAAAAAATCGCTATTGAACTCATAGTTGGGTAATTAAATGGAGCCTTCCGATAACTCTTCTAGTAACATTGGCAACAACTTCTGTATATCAGAGGTATAAAAAAATACAGACATTCAATTGATTAGAATATTGATTAGAATATGGGGCCCTTAAGAAATTCAGTTACAATAACTTAAGCTAAGTCTGCATATCTAGTTAACCCTATCAAGATTGGAAAAAATAACAAAAATGATATAGCACTCTATGGGAATCAAGATGCAGGCATTACTGCTGGACAAATTTGTCCTCCAATAAAAACTGAAATGGAGTCTATTACAATAATTATTTTATTGAGCTTTAAATTACAGCACCCTAATTGTCTATTTCAACATTTGATAATATAGCAATATTATTTGTGATGAGTAAATCTAAGATAGCTTAATTTCTAGTAGGCTCCTGTATAATCTGGGCCAGATAATGATCCCTGAGTGTACTCAAGAACCTGCTCCCCTTAGCTGAACTGCTGGTCTCATTTATCCAGTTTATTTCAGGGTAATTCAAATCTCCAAATATTAGAACTTGCCCGTGCTTAGCTGCATTTCCAATCTGTACAATAATTGTATTTTCTCACTTTCAGCTATATTTGGGGGTTTATAGCATACTCCTACTAATATTCTTTTGGAATTTGCTGCTCCGCTATTTAACTCTACCCACAAATAGTGATGTCCCAAACAGTTCGCCGGAGAACTATTCGCTGCGATTTTCGCATGTTCACGTTCGCCGCGAACGGCGAACACATGCGCTTTTCGGTTCGCCCCCTATACTTTATCATTGAGGAAACTTTGAACATCATTTATTTTATTTTATATTTTTTTTGTGTGTAATCTATGCCTGCCTGCCAGTGTGTGTGTGTGACAGGCTAACACCTAACAGCTTATATTGTGCTTATTTTCACTACTCATACCTGGTGGTGTAACATACATTGAAAACAACTATTTTTTTCCTGTAATCTAATTTCAGTTGCCTGCCTGTGTCAGGCTCACAGCTTATATTGTGCTCAGTGACATAAAACAACACTTTTTTGACTATAGTAGATTGAATAGCAATTGCCTGCCTACAGGCGTGTGTGTGAAGCCTATTGCATCTACTCTGCCAACTTTTGCCAGTGCACAGTGATACGTCATATCTGGTGCAACCGTAGTGTACAGTGACATAAAACAACACTTTTTTGACTGTAATAGATTGAATAGCAATTGCCTGCCTACAGGCGTGTGTGGGAAGCCTATTGCAACTACTCTGCCAACTTTTGCCAGTGCACAGTGACACTCATATCTGGTGGCACCTTAGATTGCATGCGCAGTGCCCCAAAGTTGAAGTGGGAGGACCGGCCAAGCATCTTTTTCCATCTCCTGCTTCCAAAAATCCATGCCATATACACGTCCCCTGATAGTGGACGTAACAGGGATTAAACCGATAGGAATAGTACTACTTAACAGTACACACCTTATAATAACGCAGACAGAGGCAACACGTATAATCTTCCATGCTGTGAGGTGGAAGCCCCCAGACGCTGACCTGTGTATAATCTTCCATGCTGGGCAGTGGAAGCCCCCAGACTCTGACCTGTGTATAATCTTCCATGCTGGGCAGTGGAAGCCCCCTGACTCTGGCAGTCTGAAGAAGAGGAGTCAGAGGAGGAAGGTGGCGTTGAGGAGGTGGAAGGCCAAACACAGCAGGCGTCCCAGGGGGCTTGTTGTCACCTTTCCGGGACCCTTGGTGGCTGGGTGGAGGAAGAGACCTTCAATGACATTAGTGAGGACAAGGAACGGGACATGGCTAGCTTGGTATCCAACCTTGTGCAAATGGGGAGTTTGCGGTTGTGCAAAGGGACTGTTTGCGGTTGTTTGCGGTGCATTAAACGGGGAGATTGGTCTGTTACTGTGAAGCGGGTGTAACCCTTACACTACCTGATCGATACAACATCATACCTGATGTTTTAAAGCACATTATTCCAAACAATTTAGGAACGTTAGGTGATTTATGCCCTTTATGGCTTAAAACCAGACTCTGCATCAACTATGTAATTTTCCGTGGGAGTTTTGCCATGGATCCCCCTCCGGCATGCCACAGTCCAGGTGTTAGTCCCCTTGAAACAACTTTCCCATCACTATTGTGGCCAGAAAGAGTCCCTGTGGGCTTTGAAATTCGCCTGCCCATTGAAGTCTATGGCGGTTCGCCGGGTTCGCCAGTTCGCGAACATTTGATGGAAGTTCGCGTCTGCTGTTCGCGAACCGAAAATTTGATGTTCGCAACATCACTACCCACAAACATTCAACTTTGTCACTAGGTCCACCATAAATATCTTCTCTGACTATAGCCTTAAATTCAGGCTTAACATACAGACAAATCCCTCCTCCTCGTTTACCATTGCCTCTATCTTTCCTAAATAGGTTATAACCACCCAGGCATGATATGGTCCATAGAGTCACAGATAGTTGGACGCGACTGAACGACTATACAACAACTACTTTTGCAAAAGGAGTGTCAATGGATTCATAGATTAAACTCACGGAGCCCAAATGGCCTAAATGGCCTATGAAGCATTCATCGAATAAGTCCATGAACATCTATTCAGTTACTTTTCTATATAATAACTAGGAACTTGCCCGTTAAAAATGACGGGATTAAAATTGTAAGGCTGGTAATGCTTTTTACCACACAATGTGAGGTTTTTGCTCCTCCTTCGGCCCTCATCTCATGCCTCACAATAAGCGCCTTTCCTCCCCCCTACTGTACAGACCGCTCATTGCAGGTTTTGTTAACCTGCAAGTTTTGTGCTTGGGAATGCCATGTGTATCTTTCCACATCTCCCCCCTGTCTTTGTGTGTTTGTCCTCTGTGTGTCTGCTCAATGTTTGCGTGCTACGAGCTGAAGGCCTTTTGTTTTATTATCAAAGTCCCACGTGCCTGGCATTGTTGGTGAAAGTGTTACTGTCTTTGCCGTCGTGTATTTTCTAAGTCCGGCTATTTGGTCACAGGGTTCTGCTACGCTTACCTGTGGTGTGGAGGTCTTGACCACACTTGCTTCGTCCAGGGACTGATATTCAACATTATTGTAGTTCACTACTAAACCCGTATATTTCAGCTGGTGTGATATATTGCAGATGTCACCAGTGTGTGTGGATGATACACATATTTTTAATATCTGCAATTTTTCTTTGGTGCAATAAAGTTTTCTTTTTTTCGATATGGTTTGAAACAATTGATAAGTGTTTTGCACTTTGGAAACTTTAAATATTTACCGTATTTGAATTATCCTGTATTAAAGATAACAATGGTATTTCTCTTTTTTTGCCTTGAAAAGGAAAGCTAGACATATTTGTCTAGAATTAATGAACGTATAAAAAACATTTTTTTCTTTTTAAGTATAACAATATAATATTTATACAAACAGTTTGGATAGTCAGAACTGTAACCTAATATTGCATATAACATTATCCACCAGATTCACTAAGCTGCAACATCTATTTCTTATGGGAATAATTGCCGCTGCAGCTACAGTAAAGAACATTGCTGTACTTATGAAGCTTAGGGAATCTGCCTATTTCTATTCAAAGGGACACCCCAACAAGAAGTTGATTTCATTTTCAAAACAGGCTATACCAGTGGTTCCCAAACTTCTCCTCAAGGCTCCCAGACAGGCCAGATTTTCCATGTAACTGCGTAAACACAAGTGAGAAAATTAGAGGCTCCTGTTGAATACTAATTGCCTCACTTGTGCTCCCACTGTTAAATCAAAACCCTGGCCTGTCTGGGAAGCCTTGAGGATTAGTTTGGGAACCACTGGGCTATACACTGTACAAGCATTATTTTTCTTTACATTAAATCATGTCTAAAATGTGCTTCTGCATGCTGTGTGACGCGTATGATAATGTGCAGCTCAGAGTGCTTAATAACGGTGTAAGAGGGGTCTAATTGTCAAATAACATTGGGGTCTTTATTGTGGCCACTACAGAGAAACTCAAGCAGACTATAATCCTAATTAACACATCAAAGCCGCTAATAATATGCATGTGACACTCATGTTCATAGAAACACAGCAACAGCATATAATTTCCCAGGACTGATTCACATACAGAAAAAAAAGATAACACAAAATATAGCCAGTTTTCAATAATTTTTAAATATAACCTAATAAAAACAACTTGATTTTTCAGTGACAAAGTCCCTTTATGTTTTTAAATGTAAAGTTCATCTACTGATCTGTTCCTATGAGATATAAAAAATGAATGAAGACATTATATGATATGACACAATGCACCAAATGTCATTTCAGATGATCTATGATCCAGATTCATCAGAGTGCAATCCCTCGCAGTGCAGAGCTCATGTAGTAACTGTCACTGATACCATCCGCCATATGCATCATATGTAACAAAGAGTACAACCAAGACTATCAATATCACACAGTCAGGTAGATAGGAAAACTGCACACAGGGATTTAACATAAATATTACGTAATGTCAAGCACACACCACTGTATAAAAATATACCTTGTAGAAGTTAAAAAGTATATATATATTATTTGCTATGCCACTTGGGCATAAAAGTGAGTTGGAAGTAATTAAGCTTATGCTAAACAAATATAAGGACTGAAATCTATGATTTGTCTAAATAATCTTGCTTTTTGCACATTACCACACCATTATGTGGAGCAAGGAGGGTGGTTTGTTGCCTACAGTGCTCCTTTAAAACTCAACTGCACATTTTGTAACTTGAAATCACTACACAGGGACCTGGTAAAAGCTGCAACTACTGTAAAGGCTTTCTTATTGGGCTACATTTATTAAGGTGTATCACAGTGGTGGCAATCCCCTTGCAACTTCTCTATATAAGATATGTGCCTATAAAGAGACAAAAGTAGGGGTGGGGTAGATAAAGGCACAATAACCTCTGGTGCAGGTCACTTGGATCACCAATATATTAAACTAGCGAATTGCCCGTCAAAAAATGACAGCAATCAAATCGTAAGGTAGCTAATGCTGTTTGGTGTGTAATACTAAAATATATAGTATATTAATAAATGAATATACTTTACCTATTTTGAAGCATTGTGTTAAAGAGCTGACAATCTGTTTTCATGTTGCTGCACCATTAGTGGTGTGGAGCTGCTGTGCAAGCGTGATGAATGTGTGCAGTGTAACAGTGTGCGTGCGCGAGACGAAACCGTTAGCGTAGTGGTGTACTTCCGCATTGGCGTCAAATGGCGGGTTATCTGTGTTATGCGTCTTTGCGGATTATCCGTCGGTGCTTCGTGGTGTTTTTCGAGTTTCGTGTGTTGTTTTGCGAGTGTGTTGTGGTGTTTTACGTGTTGAGAGTGCTGTAGCCTCGTTTTGGTTTTTTTCGTTGGCCATTTTTTCTCTCGCTTAGCGATTTCATTAGTGTCTAAAGTGTTTTATTGTTATTGAAATGAAGGTGTAACTTGGTTTTTTGAGGTGCTGGATGGTTCCTCTTGCTGTAGGTAAGTTTTTTATGTGTGTGTTGTGTGTATTTATTGTGTTTGAAATGTTTGTATGTCGGCGTGTTGCGTCCGATGTTTGCGAGGTCGTAATGTGTGGTAACGTGTCACGTATGGTGTTTGCGTGTGCAGCCTCGTTTTCGTTTTGTTTGGCGGCCATTTTTTCTCTCGCTTATCAAAGTTTTTATTGTGCAAACTCTTTTATTTTGAGTGAAATCAAGGTGTGAGTTGCATTTGTTAAGTCCTGGATGCTCCCTGTTGCTGTAGGTAAGCTTTTTATGTATGTGCTGTGTGTATGTATTGTGTTTTTAATGTTGTAATGTTCGCGAGTTGCGTCAGAGTGTTGCAAGGCCGTAATGTGTGTGAACGTGTGTCGTATGTTGTTTGCGAGTGTCGTAATGTGTGTGTCGTGTTATTTGCGTTGCGACGTGAAGTTTGCGATGGTCGCAGTTGCTGGCATGGAGCGCCTTCAGCGCTCCATGCCAGCAACTGAGGCCCTCGCCCAGTGCCCTCGCCCAGAGCCCGCAAGCGTTAGCAACAACTTGCATGCTCACAACTATATATGTGATATATATATATATATATATATAATGTGTAAATATATATATATGTGTGTATATATAAATATATTATATAAATATAATGTGTGTATATATATATATATATATATATATATATATATATAATATATACATAATGTGTGTATGTATATATATATATATATATATATATATATATATAATGTGTGTATATATATATAATGTGTGTATATATATATATATATATATATATATATGTTGTATATATAATGTGTATATATATATATATATATATATATATATATATATATATATATATATATATATTGTATAATGTAAATAAGAAGCCATGTAGAGTATATTGATTTCACATAAAAGTCCAGGTCCTCAGAGATAATCCTCCCTACCACAATATTTAAATATATACATTAAATGTGACACATAAACTCCCTCCAAGATATCACTTGGATCCCCAGGTCTGTGCAGCTCTACATAGATGTCTCACATAGTGACTGTAACACACACATTATAGGGAGAAATGAGAAACGGTCCTGGCCAATACAATAGTTGCACACGTGGTGACATCATTAGTTTCTAGGCAGATAAAAAAAACAGTTCTATCTTTCCATTTGTTTTTGCAGAGTGAGAGACAGATTTACATACACAGCTGTATTATATATTAGACTCGCCCCCTAATGTGCTGAGTGGCTACTGCTTGTGCTGCTGAGCATTCTGGGACTTGAAGTTTTGTGCAGTGAGTTCTGGTACACCCACTTCCGGTTCTTTATTACCGCGACGCGAGGGGCCGCGCGCAAGCAGGTAAATACAGTGATTCAGGTTCCAGTTGGTGACCAGGAGGGCCTCAGTTGCTGGCATGCAACTACGGCCCTCGCAAGCGTGAGCAACGGCTTAAGCAAGCTCGTATGCTCACAACTATATATGTGATACAGAAGAATCCCAGTTATCCGGCACCCAACTAACCAAGATTCTCAAGCAACCTGCACCGACATCAATTCCCCATTTAAAAAAAAAAAAAACACTAAACCGGCATAACCGGCACTATCCGTAGTTCGAGAATGCAAAAAAAAAATGCTAACTTTTTTTCTGATTATTTTTTTTGGGCCTAAATGGCCGATTTAGGTGCTAATGCCTTTTTAAAAGCATTTTGAGTTTTTTTTTGGAGGGTTAAGGGTCATTTAAACCCTTAAATTCGGGACTTACGATTAACCGGCAACTACACTTATCAGGCAAAAGGGAGTCCCCATGGGTGTCGGATAACAGGGGTTTTAATGTATTTACAGAGATTTATAAAATCTAGACCCTTGGCTTGCTTGACCTCAAAGATGTGAAGTACTACAATCGCTCTCATCTGATCGTCCACTCTCGACAAGTGTCTAGTGGGTTTCCAGGGTCTCTTGTAGTCTCATTCAATATATATATGTACATTTAAAGTTGGTATAACTATATCAGATATTATAGTCAGACTATGGTGTCTAGTACAAAACGGTACTATATCATTTAATTTAATTCTGTAGCCTCTTGCCAATATGGCTAGTACCTCACATGTTTGAGGTCTAGCAAGGTGACATTCTAGACTTTATCCATCCCTATAAGTATTTAATATATTGGTGATCCAAGTGACCAGCACCAGAGGCTATTGCGCCTTTCTCTCCCCTCTACTTTTGTCTTTTTACATATCTACAACTCTACTGTGGACACTGTCCAATGGAGAGGGCAGCAGGACAACTGACGTAAAGAGAACATAGTGAACAAATACTATGAGTGGCAAACATACTCCTTAGGGGAATATATTGCACCAAGGAGAGTACACAGCACATCTGTATATTGACATTGACAGCTCCAAGCGCCCAAGCTCCATTACGAAGGTTAACCAACCTTTGTAAATACCATAACGTAGGTGAATATAAATGTCAATAAAAAGGCTCAGAAAACAAATCACTTCTAGGGTGAAAAAATAATAAAATAATTAAGAGACCCACTTTACCTCAAATAGTAGAGGGCCCCAATCCTGTTTTGGGCTCCAATGCTTTGCATCATCTACACCTTCAGTCACTCTGCCACTGGTTCTTCAAATTGGCAATAGGTAATAATGCATGCTTTCAATGGAATGTGAACGCTACCCACAAAGCAATATTCTTGGCCTTTTCACCATAGGTGTTTTGTAAGAATGTGTGCATGTAAATTAGTTAAATGTCATATTTTTAAAATGTACTACTATTTCTTTTTAGAATGTAAAAAATATACAGCCTATAATTTATTATTATTATATTATTATCTTTTACAGTATATGCTGCTATGGAATCTACTAATTTAGATAAGCAACAAAACTTTCTGAGGTGAGACAAGGCTTTGAATACACAGGAAGTGTCTTCACAATGGAAATGTGATGGTTACATCTGTCAGTGCTGTTAGCCGGACTAAGCAGAATTTAATTACTTACAAGGACACAACAAATGGAGAAAAAAACATACAGCAGCAGGGAAGAAAGCAAAATGAGCCACAATAAAGAATACTTGCTTGTAAAAGCTGCAAAATGTAAAGGTTTTGTTTATTTTTTTATTGTTTTTTTTTTTTGCTTTTTAATTTTCCTCAATTTCCTAGCGTTAGATTTTAGCATTTAGCGCTAGGGTTTAGAGTTAGGGTTTAGCGTTACTGTTAAGGTATTGGGTTGGGTTAGAGTTTAGGGTTGGGGTTTAGAGTTTAAAGTTAGTGGCACCAACAGGAAGAATCTGAAATGACAAAAGCTTTGTAAATTTCAAAATTCAATGTTAATTTAAATATGTCCAAACAATTATGGACACAATAAAACATATATACACTTTTTGAATATTTGCCTTATCAAGTTACATTAAAATTAATGAAGGGCCCGTAGGCCCCCTCAGGCTTGCCTGGGGTTGGAGGGAGGGACCACCTGACCTGGCAGGCCCGGGTATGGGGTCAGGAGGTGGCTAGCTGGGGGAGGTGGAGCCATGGTAGGCGTTTGGCGTGAATTTCCACCAGATTGCCCCCAGCTAGCCATGGGAACAGATGCCCACCCACCCATCCCTAAAGTATTGTTGTTAATGTTATGTATATGTGGTATTGTAAAAAAAAAACAAAAAAAAAAAAGCTGTTTATTAATTTGTTTATTGTCTGAAGTACTTGTTGTTGTGGATGTTTCATGGAAGTATATATTATATGTTTCAAAAGTTTGTTTATATTGTCACAGCGGCGGGTGGTGAGGGGAGTCGCCGGGACAGTGGGAAAATGGGGGAGATCCTACCCTACGGTGGTACGGATGTTCCAACACGGTAGGCCCTAGATGAGGCCTCAGGGCGTAGGGTGTACTGTCTCTGTCCAGGCTCCTCCCCTCTAGGTTATGTTTATTTATTTATCGTTATGGTTATTACGTCATGTTGTGTTTACCAATAAACGCTGTGGCCAGTTATCTCCCAAGAAATGGTCTGTGTCTAATTTTATATTCAATGGGTGATGGGGTATAAATTCTTATATGCACATACCAACTGGGCCTTGCTTAGGTCATGACTCTGGACTCCAGCTGCATATTCCCATTTAAGTACTGCATTATAAACAGCACTTTCAGGCACTATACTGGTATCTAGTTCAAGATTTTCCTTATGATAGAAACATGTAATAACCCCTGTGCCAGTAACAAAAATGGCTACTGCACCCATACCACAAACACTGCCCAAAACAAATGTGGCTGCCATAACCACACTGCAAATATATAAAGTAAAGCAGAACCTGTCTGCTTGATCTAGAGAAATAAATAATCTTGTGATACTATGGTGTTCAGGATCAACATATGCTTTATTATTGTTAAAAGTATATATTAAAATATTCAGAAGGAAAAACATATCTTTAAAGCAAAATATGAGAAACATGTGTTATACAGGAAATGTGTTTAAATGTCAGGAAAGAAGCAAAAAAACAAACACATTTGTATTTATTCTGATATCAGTTGCTTTGGAGCAGAGTAACCCTTACAGTTTCCCTGTGTTGCTTTATTATAACTCTTTAGATACAGAGGAAGTATATCATCCTTAAAGGACCACTGACAGTTAGTTACAGTATGCTATTTATTATAGACTTGATAATGTGCAAAATATTTGGATACAGTTTAAAATAAAATTATTACAGCATTTAATTTGTACTTAATTTCGCTTTAATGATGATGCATATTTTATCTTTGTTCATAAAAGAATTTGAAATCTGCGCAGAATGGGAGGAACCATAAAAATCAGATAAGATCTCTACCAACAGAACTCAATGGTACAGTGCAGGTCCATTAGACAACTTCACCTCAAGCTATTTTGCACATTATCAAACTAGTAGTGTAAGATGGATTCATTAACGACACAATCAAAATGATCTAAATATAATATTTTCTCTAGAAATGCTTTTATATTCCTGTCTTGCATTGCTGCTAATATTGTTATTTTGTTACATATTTCACAAGTGTGTGATATTTTTACAATATAATCCTTCATACAACCCAGTAGTTGAAAATCAAACAGGTAAAGCGTACAGGAAACTGTGATGGGTGATATGCTGTCTCTGTTTTTTTTTCCCCCTTTATATAATGCAGCAATGTGCTATATAAAGCAGTTATAATTAGAATACATTGATCTCTGATGCATTTCCATATTCTTCATTATTTCCTTTCAGATGTGGAATAATATATTCCAACATCAATACAGTAACTTTTAGGGGCTATATCCTTTGAAGCCACCGGAACTGCACAACAGGGTGGAAATACCTTTTGCTGATGCGTCTATATAGAATATTCTTTAACATTATATTTTTGGCGAATTCAATACATAATAAGACACTTTATTTTTATTCCATCTCTTTAACAAAAAATCACAAATCTCTCAAAACCGATCAATATTACTATTTTGTATAATAATTAGTAGCTATTTTATTAACCCTGATTACAAATATTTTTCCCATTAGTAAAAACAATAATAATTTATATGGGGTAGATTCTTAACTAGTATATTAAAGGACAATTGCAATACAGTAACAAAAGGAACAAAATGTTTTAAAGGGATATGGAGGTTTTCTGGATTTTACTAGGTATATAATATACCTCTGTATCTATTTACGTTTATGTACTAAGTTTATGTACTATGTTTTATTAAGAAGTGTTTAAAAGCTCTGTTTTATTACCTAAAATAAAATAAAAATATTACGCTGCAGCTCATGAAGACAAATATTCTGTATTACTGACTTTGCAGTGTCTCATACTAACCAATCAGTGACCATATCTCAGCAACATTCTGCAACATGCTGCAAAGACATGGTCCCTGATTGGCTAGGGCACTACACAACACACCCAGTCCTATATAGTCTGCGTCTGCATACACTGAGCAGACCCAGGCAGGGCATATTTGTATGATTTTAGGCAGTAAACACAGCTTATAAGCACTTCTTAAGAAAACAAAATACATAAAAATAAATAGATACACAGGTATATTATACACCTTGTAAAATCCAGGAACCTTCCATATGCCTTTACCTAGACATTGATCATTATTAAATATTATATTCAATGATTTTTTAAAAACAAGATTCAAAATAAAATTTGCTTTGAAAGATCAAACTGAGCTGCTGCTGGTGTGGGCCCACAATAAGGTCATTGGGGAATGTGGCTTTGTCTAGATAAGAGTGTTACATTTTCATGTATAAGGTTGTATCCACACAATAATCTCCATTGGCTGGAGACTTTTGCAGCCTTATTAAATTGCGATTCGGCAAATTTGAAAGGGCTCTATTTATTAAGCACAGAGCATATTTTATTTACAGAAGTTTTTAGTTAGTGAAGACCTTGCTTTTAGATAGAAGTTCACTAACTTAAAACTTCTGTAAAAAAAGATGCTATGTGCTTAAATAGAGCTTTTTTAAATGTACAGAATCACAGTTTAATAAGGCTGTTAATGTGTTCAAGTGGTTTCACACAGCAATACACTTTAGCATTTGGGGCAGCCAAGGAATGATTGTCCTTTTATCTAAATAGGTTGTTCGGAAAGTAAATGATAAATGCAAATGTTTAAAAAAGTGTTTTCATCAGTGTGCAAATGCAGTTTTCATGTATGTCAGATCTCTAAATAAGACAAACGAATTACTCCATAAAGCTTTATCACTCAGTTGGTGCAGTCGTCCATATCTCATTTTGCCAAAGAACAGCCATGAAATTAGTACAAGATAACTTTGCAAAGGGCATTTTTAACCTTTGCAGCACTAACACGTTTGTAATATATCAGTCTGTTTTAAATGCATGATAAAAATGGTACTTCACATCCCTTTAAAATTCAGACTCTATATATTTTATTTAAAATAAAGCCCTGAAGTCACTTCAAGTTACGTAGCGCAACTCCTATTGACTAGTGCGATAAGCCGTTTCGGAGTGTTGAATAATAAAAAGCCTTCAGCAATGATCTGAGACAAATGCAAGACACCTTTTTGCATTCAACACAGATGCACACGTGCTGAACATATAAAACATTTCTTTTGTAGGTATATCGGAAATTGATACACAATAAGATTAAAGTAAATCTACTTTAATTCAATACAAATGCTGCCACTGCCCTGTAACAAAAGAATAATACCTCTAGATGTAGATGGAAGGAAAAAACTAGAGCTGTCAGCCTTCAATGATTTTCAATGTGTGTGATGGATTTTAATACTAGCTCAGTGAGTTTTAGCATCTTATAGACTTCAATGGAGTCTCAATGACAATGGAAATCTTCCATTAGAAAGATTTTATTTTTGTCCAGGCCACCAAAACCAAGTTTTATAAAATGAAGTGTTAGAATGTATATATTATCTTTCTATCACATTGCTTGTCCTTTGTTTTCCGCTTTTAAAATCTATATTCCAGACTAGTTTGTTACGACGTATAAAATGTCTTCTACTAAGTGTTACGGTAATAAATGTAAAATGATGTAATGTACTATAAATCAGCATATAGATGAGCACACTTGTTTAAGTGCTTCTAACATGGCATGATTTGTGGTGGAATTTCACCTAATTAGCACAAATTGAGGTTGCAGGGAAATGGTTTTAATGAGATAAATGAAATAAAGCAAAGGATCAAGGATATGCAGGGCCAAGTTAAATGACAAAATAGGCACATAAAATTGAAACGCAATAAAGTGCATATGTGTTTTACATTCTTGTTACATGTTTTTTCACATTTTATTTTTATTAAAATCGTGATGCATATAATTCAATGTATTATTTATTATTAACTTACATTTAGATATTAAATAAATTAAATAATGATGTATACATTGTGACTTACAATTTGTTTTATATTACATATAAGTAACTGAAATTAAAACATTTTTAGCAAACATTTTAAAAATGTTCAGCTGATTGCTTATGCATGAAAACAAAATAAAAAAATAAAAATAAGTGATTGTGTTCAATATATTTTATTTCAATAGTCTGTATATAAAAGTGTTTTACATTTTTATAATCCATCCATCAATATCTGATACCCCTCCAAAATCTCAAGATAATTATTTGACATGAGAGTTTCAGGGATCATATCTATATAGATATTTATGTGTATATATTTATTTATATATGTGCATATACATGTATATATATATATATATGCCTTGCAAAAGTATTCACCGCCCCTTGACTTTTTACCTATTTTGTTACATTACAGCCTTAATTCAATGTTTTGTTAATCTGAATTTTATGTGATGGATCAGAACACAATAGTCTAAGTTGGTGAAGTGAAATTAGAAAAATATATACATAAAATTATTTTTTAGAAACAGAAAACAGAAAACTGGCATAAAAAGCTCTGGTGCAATCAATTACCTTCAGAAGTCAGATAATTAGTGAAATGATGTCCACCTGTGTGCAGTCTAAGTGTCACATGATCTGTCATTACATATACACACCTTTTTTGAAAGGCCCCAGAGGCTGCAACACCTAAGCAAGAGGCACCACTAATCAAACGTGATGGTGGCAGCATCATACTGTGGAGATGTTTTTCAGCATCAGGGACTGAGAAACTGGTCAGAGTTGAGAGAAAGATGGATGGTGCTAAATACAGGGATATTCTTGAGCAAAACCTGTACCAGTTTTGCATGTAGGAATTCTTTAAATTAAATTATGTGAATCCTCAAACAACCCATGTTAATTCCAGATTGTGAGGCACCAAAACACGAAAAATGCCAAGGGGGGTGAAAACTTTTGCAAGGCACTGTAAATATACACACACCTATATATTTATATATATATATATATATATATATATATATATATATATACCATATACACATATACATTTACATCACATATAATAGTTGTCAAACTGCGATTTGTCGCTCATTACCCTGCGAGCCTCACGAAGCGAGCAGTTGAGGCACGCGGGACTTAGGCTGCAAGCAGTTGAGGAACGTGTGACTTACTTAGGCTGCAAGCAGTTGAGAAACGCGGGACTTAGATAAAAAAATCCGACCTCGGAATCTCGGGGGCAAAAATATCCAACCTCGGAAAAATACGAAGTTAACAGCCGAACCACAGAAATTGAAAAAGACACTTTGTGTGGTGTGTATGACTTAGGCAATGAGTGCTGAAGGCGCTCATCGCTTGTGAAGCGAGGCGAGCAGTGAAGGCAATGAAACACACGGGACGTAGCCACCAGACAGTAAACACGGGAACACCATATGCTGCAAACAGTTGACCAACGCGAGACTTAGAAAATTTAAAACAATTACGAGATGCAGGACTTAGAAAAAAAAATCAGAGATAGGAAAAATACGAAGTTAACGCCCAAACCGCAGAAAACTAAAAACATTACAAACACAGAAAATAGAAAAAAAATACAACAAAAACATCACACACAGCACGGGGAACAGCCAGGACATCCGGGAGTGAGGTGGAACGCGAATTTAAGTCGATTTTCCTGAGTTTCGGCACTTGAAAATGCCCTAAGTGAGAAAAAAAATGGCAGCGAAACAAAATGAAAATGAGGCTACATCTCCCCGGACAGCACAAAACACTGCCAACCGCGTAGCACTTTCACACAGGAACGTACGAGGTACAAAATACACTATTACACAGGGAAGAAAAATTCCGAGATACGAAAAATACGAAATTAACGGCCAATCCACGAAAACAAAACACAAAAAACAAAAAAGTAAAAATACACACATAGCACTTTCACACAGGAAAGTAGGAGGTGCAAATTACACTATTACAAATGACGAAAATACTCGCGAGCCGCGTAACACATAGACAAACAACGCAACTTTACAATACTAACTTACAACTAATAACATTATGAATCTACAATGCCGATTTACACAACTAAACCAATGGTTTGCCCTCGCGCACACAGCCTATTTCTAATGCACATTTGGGACATTCATTACACTTTCTCCTCAGGGCACTAACAACTGTACCTTGTATGCTGACGGAAAATAAAAACAGATTGTTTGCTCTTCAGGCTATTGATTGCTGGATATATTACTTACAAATAGGTAAAGTATATTCATTTATTAAGTAACTAATTAATTCATTATTTGTTAACAAAATATAGATAAATATATATATGTCTTTGTGATAAGCGCAGAAGGTGCTCTGAGGAGCAAGAAGTACACAAGAGGAGAGGCTCACAATAAGCACCAAAGGTGCTCATTGCAAGATCCTCAGAGTACAAAAAGATTTACATTGTGTGGCAAACAGCATTGCCATGGCTTAAAATGTTATTGCCCCATCATTTTTGACCGGCAAGTCGCTTGCAACTATAATAAAACAGAGAGAGGCTTCCCCACAACTTTTTTACCTGGACGCACCATCCTAGGTTCAATCCTGTTTCTTTTGTGAAATTCAATAACTGTAATACTGCTATCCAACATCCCGGCACAAAGCCATGCAAAGTGCCTATTCTAATTAATTTTATAATCTATCAAATGCTGCACGTTACCCTTAAAATTATGAATACATTTATTATTGAACAATGTTTCTAATGTGCCCCGTGATTTCTATTTTAACAGAAGACAGAAGTTTGAAATATTTGTAGCTTGCTTGCTTATACTGAAATAGGAATCACATGTATAATTGTAAATGTAATTCGATAAAAACATATTGATAACTTTTTATATGTATCTTACAGCAACTTACTACATTGGAATATACTCCATTTGTCCCTGCATGTTACTAAATTGCTCTTCATGGTGAGGGTTGTTGTATGCACAACTGGAAATGCTTAGTAAATCCCCCCCCCAGTGTGTGCATAATGAACATTATTTGAAAATTGTTGAATATTGTTAGTAGATACTGAAATACTGTGGATCTAGTTGTTTTGATACAATTCTCACTATTCACAGCCATTCTTAGTAAATCTGCCTCAGTATGTTCTCTTTATGAAATGTAAGACTTAAGTACAATGTTTTTTTAATCTGAATTTTATATGATGGATCAGAACATAATAGTTTAAGTTGGTGAAGTGAAAGGAGAAAAATATATACATAAAATATTTTTTTGGAAATAGAAAACAGAAAATTGGCATAAAAAGCTCTGGAGCAACTAATTACCTTCAGAAGTCACATAATTAGTGACATGATGTCCACCTGTGTGCAATCTAAGTGTCACATGATCTGTCATTACATATACACACCCAGAGGCTGCAACACCTAAACAAGAGGCACCACTAATCAAACACTGCCATGAAGACCAAGGAACTCTCCAAACAAGTAAGGGACAATGTTGTTGAGAAGTACAAGTCAGGGATAGGTTATAAAAACATATGCAAATCTTTGATTATCCCCAGGAGCACCATCAAATCTATCATAACCAAATGGAAAGAACATGGCACAACAGCAAACCTGCCAAGAGACGGCCCCCCACAAAAACTCACAGACCGGGCAAGGAGGGCATTAATCAGAGAGGCAGCACAGAGACCTAAGGTAACCGTGGAGGAGCTGCAGAGTTCCACAGCAGTGACTGGAGTATCTGTACATAGGATGACAATAAGCCGTATGCTCCATAGAGTTAGGCTTTATGGCAGAGTGGCCAATAGAAAGCCATTACTTTCAGCAAAAAACTAAATGGCACATTTTGAGTTTGCGAAAAGGCATGTGGGAGACTCACAAAATGCATGGAGGAAGGTGCTCTGGTCTGATGAGACTAAAATTGAACTTCTTCCTGGCGCAAATCCATCACATCACCCAAAGAACACCATCCCCACAGTGAAACATGGAAACATGGTGGTGGCAGCATCATGCTGTGGGGATGTTTTTCAGCAGCCGGGACTGGGAAACTTGTCAGAGAAAGGTGGATGGTGCTAAATACAGGGATATTCTTGAGCAAAACCTGTACCACTCTGTGCGTGATTTGAGGCTAGGACGAAGGTTCACCTTCCAGCAGGACAATGACTCCAAAAACACTGCTAAAGCAACACTTGAGTGGTTTAAGGGGAAACATGTAAATGTGTTGGAATGGCCTAGTCACAGCCCAGACCTCAATCCAATAGAAAATCTGTGGTCAGATTTAAAGATTGCTGTTTATAAGCGCAAACCATCAAACTTGAAGGAGCTGGGGCAGTTTTGCAAGGAGGAATGGGCAAAAATCCCAGTGGTAAGATGTGGCAAGCTCATAGAGACTTATCCAAAGCAACTTGGAGCTGTAATTGCCAAAAAATGTGGCTCTACAAAGTAATGACTTTAGAAAGTATATTTAAGCACATTGACTTTTTCTTTTATTTTGTCCTATTTGTTGTTTGCTTCGCAATAATAATAAAAAAAAAACATCTTCAAAGTTGTGGGCATGTTCTGTAAATTAAATGATGCAAATCCGCAAACAATCCATGTTAATTCCTGGTTGTGAGGCAACAAAACATGAAAAATGCCAAGGGGGGTGAATAATTTTGCAAGGCACTGTATGTAGCATTTGCAAGCTTGAACATGATCTATCAAGCAAGGCCGTAACTCCTGATTAGAAACAGCCAATGGAAACAGACATCGTCATCATTAGGGCTTTGAAAAAGGGAGGTTGGATTTCAAAGTCCTACGGGCTTGAATTACGAGTTACGATCGGACCCACATTCCAGTTATAATGCAATATTGATAAAGCCATAAATATGATATTCTATGACATGCAAGTTCCATTATATGTATTAACACATTGATTTCTGTGATCGATATAACACAGAATTTAAGCATGAAATAAAGTATTTTTGGGGGCCGATTTGGCTGGAGAATGTTGTGCTATTAATTCTAAGACCTAACATTGCTTTCACTGTTAATAAAAATACCGTAGTGTGTGTATATGTGCATTTAAAGTGCTCCAGACATGTCATTAAGACCTTTGCGAGTCCTCCTTGGTACCATTAACTTATGGTTACATTTTTGCCATTTGTGGGCTTGCCGGGTGGTTAGCGAGGGGGAATTGGAGCAATTGAATAGCGATTTGCGAATTTAACTTTCACAACTCTTGTGGCCGTAAAAGATCAAAGGCTTGGAGGGGTTCGATCGGAGCATGTAAAAACATGCCAATTGAATAGCAAAATAACTTGTGGGCTACATGTGCAAAGCCCAGGTCTCCCAAAAGCTCAATTGAATGAGGCTCATTGTTCTTTTTCACCCACTGCAAAGCAGTTAAAGACCAGGGCCCCTATTCAATTGAGCAAATGTAAGTTACTGTAGCTTGTAATGTAGCCTGTAAACTAATTTGCTATTCAATTGGCATCTTTTAGCAACAATCTGCAGGTTACAGGCTAAAAATCCCTGCGTTTGTCAAAATCGTAACTCCAACCCAGCTAAGCCTATCATTCCCATAAATGTTACAATCACAAATCGCTATTCAAGTTGCTACAATTCCTCAAGCCGAAAATGTTTTCACACCCGTAAATGACAAATGCAGAAGAAAATCTTATGAGAACCAGATAGGACTCGCAAGGGGATTGATCATAGCACTGTATAGGCAAATAAAACATCAATACTGCACTTTAAAAAGACAGGGAAAGTGATGAAAGACATTAGAATTAATTGCACAACAGTCTCAAGCTCGCAAATCTGCAATAAAAATATTTTTTTTTTACGTTTTATTTTCATGTTATATCAATCTCGGGAATCAAGGAGTTAATACATATCAGGCCACCCACATGGACTCAAACATTTAATTCATTCATTTTTATTATTTTGTACATTGCCAGATTGCGAGTTTGATCGCATATCGGATTTCTAAACGCTAATTGATTGATGATTAACCTCCATGTTTTACTGACGTCATGATGACAGTCTCATTTACTATTGGCTGTTTCTAAATTGGTAGTTACGGCCTTGCTTAAGGGATCATGATGATGCTCTGAAATGCTACTTATGAGTGCATGGTTTACGGTTTAGGATTTTGGCCAGGTAGCTACGGGCTTGACCAATTGAATCGCACTGTTGCAAATTTCAAGTTTGCAGACTTATAAAGTAAACTGCGGGCTTGCAATTGAATAGTTGCCCTATTCTAGTAGTGATAGGTGAATGACCATGAAATGACACTTGTTATTTCCATTCACTACCTTATTTTTTTTCAAATCATAATCTTGTTTTCAGTTACAAGATAACACAGAAAATATGTATCAACTGTAAATGGGTGGTATGAGACAAATATGGAAACTTTAACACTAGACAACAGACAGGCAGAAATTGACAAAGAATCACATGTGACAGATATGCAGATTCCTGTGTATTCCTGTAATTACAATGCAACATACAGTATCAGGACAGTGGAGAAGACAATAATCCCACACTGTTTATATTTAGTTTTCTACACTACTGGTGAACTATTTCTCATACAAAAAGAACCCATTTGAAATGTTTAAAATGGGATGTTCTTGCATGACATAATCAATTTAATGAAACAAAATAAAACATATACTATTCAGTTAAAGTGGTTTAATATTAATACATATGGTCAATTATCAGTGAGTTACCCCATGTTCCATAGTAGTACGTCAGCCCATATCCCTAAATTCATCAAACTTACCAGTAAAGCAATTGAAATAATATATGTCCTCTGAGTTTACTATGAAAGCTCACATTGCTCTATTTAAAAGTATTTCTCACATTATTATTCTTCACTCTATAAATGCAATGCTATTGTTCACCAGCTAAAACAAAGTCATTACATCATTTGTAAATTATTGGCAACTGGAGATCAGCAATTACCCAGCTCAATTTCAGTATTGTTTCTTAACTGGTTATATCTCACTTAAACAGCCTGTTATGGAGAATTTAATTTCACATTTTTATTGCTTCATATCAGATTTTTCTTTCTGCAAAGAGTTTCACTTTCAACAGTCCTTCACACAAAAAAATCAACTTGTTTAGCTGTGCGACTACAAAGTAAACTGACAGGTTGAGTAAAGCAGCGAACATGCAAAACATCAATATTTGCAGTTCTGGAAGAGCCTCACAGTTACCTGAAACAGTTTTATCCTTAGTTGCGGCAAACAAAGACAAAATAAAGCTAGCAGGTGAGGCTATTAGTATTTGTTCATAGCTCTTCAGAGGATTAGAGTCTATTCTTCTGAGAACAGATGTAATTGCAAAGCTTGTTAATCAACAGCTAATGACTGGTAACTACTTATTTAAATCATATAATACAGCTTTGTGCATTATATTAATTTATCCTGCCTTTTTCTTTCATTCTAGCCTACCTTATTCCCATGGGTTCTGGCTTCAGTTTTCATTATTATGATCTATGAAAAGAGGCACCTGAAGTCATTAAATCTGTTCTGCAACCATCATGTAGAGCTATTAAAACAGAAAATGTGAAAGGGCCACTGTGGTCAAAAACATTTCTGTATTGTTTTTTTAATACTTTTTTTTTAATTTTCGCTTTTTCAGGAAGGTGTTTTATTATAAACTAACAAGCTTTCCTTTACAACTTAAAGAGAGCTCTGTCACTTGTAGATACCAATTCCTAACTTCCCATGCAGTCAAAGTCTCCCCCCACAAGAAGCTGATCACTAGAAAATGATAGATCCCACAGCAGCGTAATGGGATATAAAAAGTAATATATTGTAGGCAATATTATTTTTTGTGTTGAAAAATAACACTGGTCAACAAATATTTTGTCTCAGAGCAAATAAGGGTTGTGCTGTATGTAATTTATCCCACTGAATTCGAAAAATGGTCTCAGAATTGTTCGATCACCCATAGTATTAAAGTTATTTCCTCTTTAATATAATACATTGTGCTATATAACACATCCATACAGCATTAAGATATGTTAATTTTTCATCAGTAAAATCCTAGTATTATTTTTAATTGTTGTAAATTCTTGTAGAACTTGGCATTTTTATTGCTTACAGAACATGGACTCACACATTGTACAGAGAAAGGCAGTAGGATGAATAACAAGGTTATATAAAATGACAAAACAACTAAGTCAGAGGTGCTCATCAGAGAATTAATCAACCTTAATAGGTTAGTTCTATGGCCATGATAACCCACTCTGAGAGCAACCTCTTTTAGCTCACTTGTGCCCTTCACAGGGAGAAATATCCTGTAGTATATCAGTCTGGTCCCACTCGAAAGAGTGACCCAGCCCCAAAATACCAGGCAATTTTACCCTGAACAGGAGAAACAGCAAACCCCAGACACATTTCGGCCTTTTTGGGCCTCGTCAGTGAGGTTCAGCTGGACTCCCTAAGGCACAGTGAGCAAGGGGTCTATGTCTGGAGTCCCCTATTACCCTTAGGGAGACTAAACCCTAAAGGTAATTTACATATACAAAACAACAAAGTCAGAGGTGCTCATCAGAGAATGAATCAACCTTAATAGGTTAGTTCTATGGCCATGATAAGCCACTCTGAGAGCAACCTCTTTTAGCTCACTTGTGCCCTTCACAGGAAGAAATATCCTGTAGTATATCAGTCTGGTCCCATTTGAAAGAGTGACCCATCCCCAAAATACTAGGCAGTTCTACCCTGAACAGGAGAAACAGCCAACCCCAGACGCATTTCGGCCTTTATGGGCCTCATCACTGAGGTGTAGCTGGACTCCCTAAGGCACAGTGAGCAAGGGGTCCACATCTGGAGTCTCCTATTACCCTTAGGGAGACTAAACCCTAAAGGTAATTTACATATACGAAACAACAAAGTCAGAGGTGCTCATCAGAGAACGAATCAACCTTAATAGGTTAGTTCCTTGTCATGATAAGCCACTCTGAGAGCAACCTCTTTTAGCTCACTTGTGCCCTTTACAGGGAGAAATATCCTGTAGTATATCAGTCTGGTCCCACTCGAAAGAGTGACCCAGCCGCGAAATACCAGGCAATTCTATCATGAACAGTTTTATGCAAATTACTCTTAGGGTTTAGACTCCCTAAGGGTAATAGGGGACTCCAGGTGTGGACCCCTTGCTCACTGTGCCTTAGGGAGTTCAGCTGCACCTCACCGACTAGGCCCATAAAGGCCAAAAGGCGTCTGGGGTCTGCTGTTTTTCCTGTTCAGGGTAGAATTGCTTGGTATTTCGGGGGTGGGTCACTCTTTTTTGTGGGACCAGACTGAGATACTACAGGATATTTCTCCCTGTGAAGGGTACAAGTGAGCTAAAAGAGGTTGCTCTCAGAGTGGCTTATCATGGCTATAGAACTAGTTTATTAAGGTTGTTTCGTTCTCTGATGAGCATCTCTGACTTGTTTTTTTTGTTTATGCAAATTACCCTTAGGGTTTAGACTCCCTAAGGGTAATAGGGGACTCCAGGCGTGGACCCCTTGCTCACTGTGCTTTAGGGAGTTTAGCTGCACATCACTGACGAGGCCCATAAAGGCCGAAAGGTGTCTGGGGTTTGCTGTTTTTCCTGTTCAGGGTAGAATTGCCTGATATTTCGGGGCTGGGTCACTCTTTTGTGTGGGACCAGACTGATATACTACAGGATATTTCTCCCTGTGAAGGGCACAAGTTAGCTAAAAGAGGTTGCTCTCATAGTGGCTTATCATGGCCATAGAACTAGCCTATCAAGGTTGGTTTGTTCTCTGATGAGCACCTCTGACGTGTTTTATAAAATGACATATGCATCCATTTTTAACATTCAGAACATCTTTTAACCTGCTTTTCAGTGCTTTGATTGATAATGTGACATCAATCTATACCTTTTATAAACATTTTGGTGAAATATGTGAAATATTTTGCAATTATTTGCTTTATTTTGGCACTCATATTTCTTAGTTTAAGGGCAGCCATTTTGCCCCTCACATTCTCTCTCACTGATATCATTGTCCATTTTGTTTAGCTGCAGCTTGCAAAATAATCTGTAATGTTACTGTTGGTGGTGGGACCATCAACTTACAACATGACAAAGGGAGCCTTTCCACAGCTGCTGGTTCACCCCTCTAGTAGGAAAGGAGCACTTTATTAAACAATTAATTATTGTATAGCACACACAATCTTCCATTAATAAAAATGAATTAAAATTACACGATTCACATAAATATAGATGACTAGGTTCAAAACTGTATTTAATATATGTACATGTACCTATATATTATCTAAGTGTAGTTTGTTGTATAAATGGAAGAGTTTTTGTGTCGTACAATAATATGTATTACACATTATTTGATTAATAAAGTGCTCTTTTCCTGCTATGGAGAGGAATCACACCAGCAGCTAACTGAATGCAGGTTCCGTCTGCCATGTTGTAAATGGAACCTGACCAGCTGTGTAGATAGCTCCACCTATAACTGTGACATAATATTTGCATCTAAAAAGAGGAGGAGGATATCAGTGAATGAGAATGTGAAAAATGGATGTTCTTGTATTGAACTTGTATTAAGGAAGTAAGCCAAAAATACCTCATGTATGTCACTAAAATGTTTATAAAAGTTAGAAGACATTCATTTTGATTCAATGTAATACAACATTTTCAGAATTCAGTGTCCCTTTAAACCATGTAACAAATGAATTATAGTGTCAAAATACACAAGAAGCCATTTTTGTTTCCCAGTTGTGGTCAGTGTTTTTTTTACCCTTAGCTTTTTCTTTGATAAATACAATAAAAATAAAGCTTTCTTCTTTTTCTCCTGAGATCTCTAGTTCAAATAGGTTGAAAAATAAATAGGTTTATAAAAAATCTACTGCTCCAGGCAAAGCAAAAGCCCCATGAGATAGTAATAAATTTCAATGTGCTTTAGCCTCACTGAGAATTGTGTCATAACTGATATCATAAATCAAAGATGGCTGCTGATTCAAAGAAAAAGATGATTCTGCAATGCCTTAATTTTGATTCATATAGCTCGTATAGTATACACACTTTTTAAGATTTTGAAACTCTGTTATTGTATGTATGCTCCTATGAAATAGACCTTTGCGGTACATTTTAAACATTTATTTTCAGCAGTAAATGCAACAATATTACACATTCATTAAATTTATTGTATGTCTTAATTGCAAATAGATATTCTTTGATTTTTGCTATAAGGATCCACATTTGTGTTATTTATAATATTATAGCTAATACTGTTTAAATAGATTTTATAGATCTGCTTGATATTTTTTAAATCATCCTTTCTTGTAATGGTAACCTAATCTTTATCACCTTAGTACCTTAAATGTACATTTGATACCAATGTTTGGTAGGGCCTCCATTACTGTTTAAACCTGTAAAAAAGTAATAGTGTTGTTATATTTAGATTAATAAAGAATTCACTGAAGTCCATTATGGGAGCCCCATATTTTCCACTTTCATATCAAAATTGCATGGGAGAACATTTGCAAAGCTATCACTGGGGATGCAATGGGGTTCAAAGTGCTACAATGGAAATTTTTCCAATAAGAAATCAAGCACATCGATCCACAATGAAACACTTTGGAGCCCCTGCATTGCTTAGTCAATAATCACCATGGATTTAATACCCCAAAAGTCTCTTTTTGTATGAAAAATAAGCAGTCTATAGTTTACAAATCTTACAATTGTTTGTACTTCCTGCTGCTCTGATCAATTAAAGAGAATATTTTGGCAATTTATTATTGTTTTATTTGAATGTTTTAAGTAGGTTTGGGAATTCCATGTTCACTGTTTTAAGTGAACTGGTATAAGTCCAGCTCCAGAGGAAGACTGGAAAATTATTCTTAAAATCACCTATAAAGTCAATGAAGTCATGCTTTTCTATTTCCTTTACACTGGATGAATCCCTGGCCCCGTCATCTCATTTCAGGTATGGTCCACTTGTAATCTGCTGCTTTCCTGCTTGCACCCTGTGCAAGATATAATGGAGATAAGTGAAATGTTATAAGTGTAGCACCAGAGATAGACTGGAGTTAAAATTATCCCGCTTTCCTTAAAACTTGAAAGAGACAAATGGTTGTACATTCCCAGAATATTGGTACTGCTTCCATAAAGATTGCCTGTATGCTCCTCCATTCCACTGCTTCTACCATAAAACCATCAACTCATCCCCAACAAACATGTCATTTTCGTCTCACCCTCACTTTCACCTCCCATGAGCTCCTCACTTTCTTTAAACCCTGTTTCCTGTCTTTCCAAGCAAAGATAGCCATGCTGTCACAAACTTTGTTATTATGAACTGCCTTTAACATCTCTCCATTACTGGCCCTTCTCCAATACCTACCTGCTTCCAATCCTAGCTATGTACAAACTCCACCAGAAATAGGAATAACAGCAATATCATAGCCTAACCTGCCATACCTTAGCAAATTCACCTTCTCTTTTGCCCTCTTATGTATTCTGTATATCCAACAGAACAACTGCCATCCATGACCTCTGCATCTGAAAGTTTTTCAGCCTACTACCGTTTAGAGAAACATGGATTTCTTCATCTGACACTATCTATCATATGGTGGTGTGCAGTCCAGCCATACCTCATGATCTGGTAACACTAAGGGAGGCTATAGATTTCTTCTTTAGTCCAGATCTATCTTTCAGAGCAGTCTCCTACACTCTTCACTTCTGTTTAAGTTTACCCAATCAGGCTCTATTCACCCCTCTCTATACATGCTGCTGTTACCTATCACCCTCCTGGTTCTAATATTTTACCTTTGGCATTTCACAGGGGATTGCTGCTCCATTGATCTAGTCTTCTCATGACTCAGTGATGACACTTGCACTCTCCCATGGTACTCTAAGAACCCAAGATAACTATAAAAGTGCTTCTTCACTGCTGAACATGCCTGGAGAAAATACCATATACAGTCTGACTTACTGTACTATAATTTCATGCCCTTAACCTCTAAGCAAACCTACTTCTCCTACCTCAATGCACCTCCAGTCATTGTCATGATCCTCCTGACCATCAGCACCTTTAGTCTTATATGATCCTTCCAGGATGGACTAAGATTTTTTAAACAGGCCATTACTCTGGCCACATAATGACTCCTATCAGGACTGCCTCCTGGGTATATGTGGTTGTGGGATGGGAGTATTGTATCTTGTCTGACCCACCTGAGTAGCTGTCTTATATTTATTTAATATGTTGTTATGTTATGTTGATTACTGTATGTTATGCTGCATGTTCAGTTTTGGCCAGTTTATGAAGGGTGAACTAACAGTTGGGATTCAGTTATGTAATCTGTATCTGTTATGTAAAGTCATTTTTTTCAGCAGTTTTTAATTGAAATCAGTCAGTGCTCCTGACTGAAAAAAGTGAGGTAACAGATATCACTGTCTGACTGGATTAATATACATATGGAATATTATGTATAGAAGATATACATGTATCCAAATCCTTAGAGAAGATAATAGCTGCACGTGGATGTTGTGATGCCTTGCAGATTAAACTGCTGCACATTTCAACAATAAAAGCAGCTTCAGCACCACTTGTCCAGATGAAGTCTTCTGTATGTTGAACGTGTGTACATATTTTTAAATGCTGTATTAAAGTAAGGACATTTTAGAGACATTGGCTGTCATGGTGAAGGGGCCAAAAAGAACCTGAAAGATCTGCTGGGTAGGTTTGGCCATAACAGCCTTATCAAGCCCAAATGAAGAAAGCAGATCTCCACACTCCTCTTTCTACTTTCAACTAACTACTCAATCAATAGCTCTTCCTATCACCAGCTCCACAGACCACAATCTTGACACTGTTCAAAAACAAAATAAACACAAAATCCTTATGCGCCATTTTACAGACACATTCAGTTGCTTTACAGCAGTCACTTGGAATTAAGTAACCAGACTTCTGTCTTCTTCTCATCTCACTAGCTGCCCACTCATCCCTATTCCTCTACATCTTGTCCCTTCTCTCTCAACCACTGTAACACCTGTTCCTACTTATCCCCTGAACTTCTCTCTCTTTACTAGCACATATCTATATTCCTTCAAGCAAGTTCTCATCCCAGCCATTTTAAAGAAGCCCTCATTTGATCTCTCATGCCACTCTAACTATCACCCTATCTTTCTAATCCTCCTAGCCTCCAAATTAGTGGATCAGCTGGTCTACAATTGTCTTATAATTTCCTATCCACAAATTCCTTACTTGACCCACTGCAATCTCGCTTTCATCATCAACACTCAACTCAACTGAAACTGAGCTCACCAAGGAAACAAAAGATGTGAGTACTGCCAAATCAAGTGTACACTTTGACTTTATAACATAGTGTCACAAATTTGGTGAATGATTTTCATGCTTTTGATTGTGCAGGTTTGTTTATTTTGACCGCTCAAGCTAGAGGAGGATCAAACACTTTTACTATGTAGCTATTTCACATGGCTTTAATTTTCACAATTGTAATGCTTAAAGGGACATGGATGGTTTCTGGATTTCACTAGGAGAATGATATACCTATGTATCTATTTACTTTTAGATACTTTATTAAGAAGTCCTTAAAAGCTCTGCTTTTTTCTACCTAACATCATTCAATTTGTACTTGCTTATGTCTGCCCAGTGTTTCAAATTAGCCTGTCGTTGACCTCTCTCAAGTAGCACTTTGGAGAATATTGTCAGTGGTGAGATACTATGAAACACTACAACACTTGTACTTAGAAGTACACTGTCTTCATGAGCTGAGGAGGGGAGCAACCAGTTAGCTATATTATATTCCTACTAAAATCCAGAAAACTGACATGCACCTTTAAAAAATGCTATTTTAACTGTATGATGGAGATTTTGGAAGCCCTATAAAGTCACAAAGCTACAATAGGATGAAAAATTATATTCTATAATATTGTTTTTCAATATGTTGGTCTGTAGCTAGATTCAGTAATGTTCTTGTGAGGTTGTCTTTTCTGATAATCTTAGTAAATCTTAGTGAAGCCTTTGGTTGCAAAGCAACAATTAAATTTATTATATGGAAAATATATATTAATTTATCCACATATTATAAATCTATGTAATATTTTAAAAATGCAATATGAGATCAACCCTAAACCATTAAAATGGCAAGCTTTTGATCAACAGCTAAGAAAATGATGTGTTGTTTTTATCTTAAAATGAACCCACATAAACAGGTAATCTATTTTGTAGTTATTTTAGTCATGCATTCTTAAACTTAGCAATTGTTTTCATACAGAAATTATACTTGTATAAATAGTGCACATAGAGAAGCCCGCTAAGGAGGATAACTAATTGGCTAATGCAATATTGTTATGTTGCATATAACATTATAACAAATATTTTGATGTCTGTTTGTGTTGGAGTTTTGTCAAGATGAAAGAATTTGAAAGAACAAGAAAACACCAGGAGGTTGCGCAAAGAAATTAGACCTATCCACAGTTAGATGCAGACTTCCTGCAGTGATTTAAATGTAGAACCATGAAGTGAGAAATTGTTTTATCTGTCCAGTAATATATCATTCATGACCCAATACATATAGAATTATACATGGCGGGAGCACCTAATGAGACTTTAATGTACACCCTAACGGTGGGATACTATATAAAATTTCTAGAGCATTTTACATTGAGGGGTTGTAATAAATGTTATTCTGGCTCCTTTGTCTCCTTTTTTGAGTATAATTAAGTGGATTAATCCTATCAGATATATATATTTTTTAAAACAATTATTTAACAAAGAATACCGTAGCTATCAAAAGTTTAGGTCTGAAATAACATCTTATTAAGTGAATTTTAAAAATCCATATTGTAATACTGCTAATATTACACTGTATAAACTAATAACAATCAAAGAAGTAAAGGTACAGCTCTGAATATTAACGATCAAGGCTGATTGTGTTAACAAGTTTACACCAATACCAAACGCCTAGAAATAAAAAAAATATATATATGTATATATACTAGTGAATGCATAGGTACTGTTTTGTATACAGTAATGCACTCATGCAGATATATAAGATATTCCCAGTAACATATGGATGTGAGAGCTGGACCATAAAGAAGGTTGAGTGTCATAGAACTGACATATTTGAATTGTGGCATTGAAAATAAAATGGCTTAGAGTTCCCGGGACCGCAAAAAGATCCAACAGGAAATCATGCCACACAGATCACTGGAAGGTTTGGTTAAAGACAAGGTTCCCTAGAGAAAACTTTGATGCTGGGAAAGATTGAAGGCACACAAAGGGGACAATAGATGGGTAAATTAAGTAATTGAAGCAATGAACATGAGCTTGAGGTAATAGAGGCAGTGGCTGACAGGCTGCAATTCATAGTGTCATGGAGAGTTGGATACAACTTAATGACTAAACAATAAATTGTATGAGGGAGGTAAATATTTAGAATGTGCACTGTCACACAAAAATATTCTCTGTATGGCATTGTTTGGATAGTATAATGATAATTGACAAATACTGTGATGGTGGAATAATAACTAACAACTTACTGTGTAAAGGGTTTAATAGCTAGAGACTGGATTTTAATTTTGTAACAAATATTTTATATTTAATAAAGTCAGTATAGCATGGCTGTATGTATTTATCATATCATGAACCTTACATTATACTTTTTTTTCCACTGCTGACCAGAAGATAAACAATTCAACACATATAGCATTAATTATCTAGGCCATAATCTGTAATGTGCCTGTAGTATAAGAGGGCTATGGCTGCAGTCCCATAACCCCTGCATCTCCTGTTTATCTGACATGCATAATTAATGCAATCTGTGTTGAACTGTTTGTGTTATAGTCAGTAGCACTAAGAACGAGAGAGGTGAGGAAGGAGTATACCACTAATTATTGAGGTAAAATGTGATTTCAACTGATAATTTCTGGCTAAAAGCTTTGCTTGGTCTTGCCTTCACATATATGTTTAATATTAATTAATAGTGAACTAAAAAATAGATTTAACTTGAACAGTGCTAGACAAAGGGCCCTATTAAATTCCTGTTGGTTTCGGCCTTGTTCAATTTAATCGCTCTGTAACTCAGCCGAATTTCAAGCCCACAGACATACAGGTTGTACCACGTCAGCTGCAAGCTTGAAATTCTGCGGAGTTACAGAGCGATTAAATTGAACAAGGCCGCAACCAACAGGCCAGAGCCGCAAGCCAGTAAACCCTTCCTGCGTCTGCAAGCTGTCAGTGGGCTGGAATATATGCAGTCCGCTGTTATAATCCATTACCGTAATTACGGACTGTTACACAGGCCTCAGAGCCAATGAAAAGTGGGGTCCTGGAAAATGATTAGGCCGTGGAGGAGGAGGTTGAGAAAGAGGAGGCGGTGGAGGACGTTGAGGAGGAAGAGGTGGAGGAGGTAAGTGGAGGAGGAGAGGAGGTGATGGGAGAAAGTGTGGGGGGCGCAGGTGCCCATATTGATAGGCACATCATCTTCAGGGTCAAGGGGGAGGGCCTGATCCCAGGGGTGGTGGTAGCGGGGATGAGGGACAGGCCTCAGGGGAGTTGAGGGAGGACAGGATACCCACCCACAGTTGGGAGGGCAAGAGGCTGGGGGCAGGCACAGGGTCCCAAATAACTTCACCTGTCAGGGGGTATGGAAGTTAGGCCCGGTCCTAGAACCCAGGCATGGAAGGATGTAGCAGCCGCGGTAACAGCAGTGGGCTTGGTGGAAAGGCATGTAAGGTCTGTGAAGCACAGGTTCAATAACGTCAGGGTCCTGGTGTCTAGGAAGATAGCCAAGGAGATGGCCGCAGCCTCCGCAACAGGTGGTGGCCCCGGAGTGACTGTCACCTAAATTGAGTAGGAGAGGACCTACTGAGCCAGGTGCCTGCCGCTGGAGCTTTAGGTCTGGTGGCCCATCAGGATCCAGCCACCACGTCAGGTGAATATCACATACACCAACATGCCACCACATGTACATTACACACACTACACATGTATAGGATGACCAATAAGGACACTTACATGTCAGCTTCATGGAATTTACAAGGGATAGATGGATTAGTCATGCGTCATTAAATCCATGAGGCTGACAAATCACTGTCTTCAGTGGGCACAACAAAAGTAATCAATCAATATCCAGTCCATGTATGGGTGTGCCCACTGCAGCGTATGCAGTGACAGATCACAGATGGAATCAAGAGAGCGTTAGGAGCCAAGAACTATCAAGATCAAGAACCCAACAAAGATCACAGCTTGCAAATGATTGCTACTCAGAGCTGCATTCAAAGAGACAGTTAACTCACTCTAGGTGAGATTCATTGTGTGAAACAGCACATAATTTCATGTTAAAGTTATTTATTGCCTTATTAAAATTTAAATAGGAAGAGTTAAACATATGCAATCTAAGGTTTGTCTACAGACACAGTGATGGTTAACAGCCTCTGCCTCCGAGAAAGTTTCACACATTATGGTTTGTTTAACTGCTTACAAGAATGTAATCAGCCAGCAGTTAAACACTTAATTAACATAAAATCTTCTGTTCTGTCACACAATGAAGAGCACTGACAATGAGGTCAATGGCCCTGTAAGTGATTCATACAGGTTCAAGCCTAGATGCTAGATAGTTAGGAAGGAACTTAATTAAATGTTTACTTCAACATCATTAACACATATCCTTTTCTTTTCTAATTTCTCCTTCCCAGCTTCATGTTGGCTCCATCAGAGCAGGAGGACACAGAGCAAGCCCCGCCCAGCAGGATCCGGCGCAGGGGGAGGAGGGACCAGCACAAGGCCTGTGTCCTAGTGAGGAGAGGAGGACTTCACCTGGGCAGTGGGGCCATTGGCAGGACCGTATGTCAGCCCTCTGGCCCTCAATCCCACTGCCCCCCTCCTCCCCCAGCTGCACCCATCACCAGGGCACACATGTTGGAGGGATGACAGGGGCTTCTCTTCCCCACTTCGGTTTGTCAACCTGGCTTTCACCTATTTGCAGGACGTAATATTTATGGCTCTATTTGCCGTTTACGGGTTAGAACGCCAGTGCATCCTTGGGGATTTGTAGCAATTTAATAGCGATTTGAATAGTAACATTTACGGGCTTGACAAATCAAAGGCTTAGCTGGGACGGAGTTCAGATTTTCACGTCCCGTAGGGTTTTTCCGCCTGTAACCCGCAGATCGTTTGCGGGTAGCTATAAGAAGCCAATTTAATAGCATTAACTCTTATGGGCACCTTTACGGGCCACGATTTCTGAAAACAGAGCAATTTAATAGGTGCCAACGTCACCTCCTCAGATTGATTTTATAGTGGGTGGAGACAAGCAGCGGCTACGTTTTATCTTTTATAGTAAGTTTAATATTGAACATTGCTTTTTAAATCATATAGTATGAATTATATTAATGATCAATGCCCAATTAAAACATCTAGCAGTGACCCTTTAAGATTCTTAAAAACAAATAGCTTTAGAGGTTGCCACAGAGAAGCATGATGATAAAAGAACAGTTTTTGTTAGATCTGCTTCAGAATGATAGATGCACACCATTATAGTGCTGGCATATTTTAGGCACAGATTTTGATAGTATATAAAATGTAGCACCTCTTCAACTTTTCTGGAGTTCCTCCTACTGACACTTCCTAAATATCACAAATTGGTAAAGATAGAACACACATAAAACAATCTGACACATTGGTACTGTGTAAAACTGACTTAACTTTGTTCCAGAAATGCCATAATGTATAAAAGCTAAAGTGAATAGATTAGTGCCATGAAATCTGGACTGATATCCCTTAGACTCAATCTGTTTGTAGATCATTTCAGAAAGAAAATATTTTTGATAAGATGAAAATGATGCCCAGCCTTAATCCAGGAGAGCTGCTACAGTTCTTGTGTTTTTGTCTTTTTGCTTGTGTATCATTATTAATAAAGCAGATGTCGACATTCTTGTTTTGTTGTTATCGCCCAGGCAGCAAAAGGAGAGATAAAAAGGTATCAGCTGATCCTTGGAAGTAATACATCAATGATGTGGTCTTAAAAATGTTTGTGTAATGCCAGGTAGTGGAAGCCCAGTGGCAAAAATATACAAGAGAAATTATACAAAGGACAAAACCAGAATCATAGTACAAACAGACAGTGAATAACCACAATCTAGAAGGACAGAGTAAACAAGCTGTAGCAGTAAAGCAGAACAACTGAGTATCTGTCTGTTTGTGAACAGTTTGAAAAATTACCAGAACAGACCACAGAATATGCAGTCCAATACAGCTTGTTCTATAACACTGTGCTGCAAACACACTGTCCCAGGACGGGGCCCTGACAGAATGCATCTTACATAGCAGGTTCATACATTTAGTGAGAGTATTCATGCTGACAGAACCAGAGTATCCCTGTGTAATTTAACACAGTAAAGTCATGATTTTTTTGAAAACATACTGCAAATATTCAAATTGAAGCTAATTTTGACCTTGTGGTATTGGGTATAACTTGGACAATAATGCACTTGCCTCTAAATTTGATAATAGGCTAAATGGATAAGATCACTATTCGGTTCTATTGAAAATATCCCATAATAAAGAGCAATTTAACAATGTGATTAAAATGTAACTCACAGAGGAATCATCATTTTTATCATTCGCCAGGCTGACAACTAGTCCAACATGGAAGCAGAGTCTGCAAAAATGTAAATGTTCTGTAAAATACGTATGTGTTCTTGGTTTACATATTGTTGTTCAGTCGTTCAGTTAAGTCTGACTCTCCATGACCCTATGGACCACAGCAAACAGGCACATTTGCCCTATAACTATATCTAGTTGTGCTCATCCATAAGTTGTTCTTGGCAAAGATACTGGAGTGGGTTGCCAGTTCCTTCTCCAGTGGACCGTGATTTGTCTGACCTCTCTACTTTGACCTGCCCATCTTCGGTGACCCTACATGGTAAAGCTCACACCTTCATTGAAGTACACAAGACCCCTTCAACCATGACAAGGTAGCGATCCAGAAGGGGACATTAGTGCTTTTAGTGGAGTAAATATTACTATGGTTTTAATGATTTTTTTTTCTTTCAGATGTGTTAGTGCTACTTTGGCACAGATCTTCGTCAAAGGACCACCTTTAATAATATGACAATATGGTGCACACAACCATCTGGGTTTACATAACTTTACATTAATACGTGAAACACAGTTCTGTTTCTTGCGGTAAACACATTTCTTTACCACATGGTTCTCCTAGCACTTTTATGAATCAAGTGCATTTTGATAGTTCATTTTATTAAACAATATAAAGGGACAAATAAGACTTTTTCATGCATTTCAAAGAGGATGCTTTAAATATTACTAAACTTATCTTTGCGTGAAACATATTAACTAAAACCAGTTTAAGCTTACTTGAAACTTGAAACAAGAACGTTCTTTAAGCCTTTTCATTTTAACCAAAACAAAATGATAAAATTGCTGTAGGAAAATAATCTACTGGTAACAGAGGTATAGGCAATGAGCTTGGTATCATTTACTAGAGTTAGAGATATAATGGACTGTGTATTGTTGAAGAGGGGCATGCTCTTCCACTCCATATGAGAAACACATTCTCATAAAATGACAGCTTTGTGAAAAAAATTCTAGCGGAGCACACATAAAATAAGCTAGAGTTTGACATACAAAATGCAACAAAATGCAAGTTATATATATATATACTAGCGACTTGCCCGTCAAAAATGACGGCAATAAAAACTAAAGCCTGGCAATGCTGTTTGCCACACAATGTAAGCCTCTCCCCCTCTACTTTACTGGCCTTGTGATGAGCGCCTTTGGCGCTCATCACAGGCCTTGCAATGAGCCCCTTTGGAGCTCATTGCGAGTCTCTCCCTCTGTCTACTTTCTCCCTCGTGTCTTATTTCCCCCCTCCTCTCCCTCCCTTGTGTCTCCTTCCACCTCGTCTACCTCCTTTGTATCTCCTGCCCCCCTGTGTTTTTACCTCCTTCTCCCTCCCGTGTCTCTAAACCCCATCCTCTGTGTCTCTTTCCCCCTTCTCCCTCCCATGCATCTCTTCCCCCCCTGTGTCTCCCCCAACCCTCCCCTGTGTCTGTTCCCCCCTGGCCTGTGTCTCTTTCCCCCTCCCCCTGTGTCTGTTACGGCCTTCCTCGTGTCTCCATTTCCCTCCCTTGTGTATCTCCCCCCCTGCACTCTATCCCCTGTGTCTCTTCCCCCTCCTCTCACTCCCCTGTGTCTCTTCCCCCTCCTCTTTCTGTGCCTCTTCCTCCCTGTCTCTTCCCCCTCACCCTCTGTGTCTCTCCCCACTCTGTGTCTTCCACCCTCTCCCTCTGTGCCTCTTCTCCCGCCTCTCTCTGTGTGTCTCGCCATTGTGTCTCTTCACCCCTTCCTCTGTCCCCCCCCTCTGTGCCTCTTTCCCCCCCTCTCTGTACCTCTTCCCCCCTTTCCCTCTGTGTCTCTTCCTCCCTCACCCTCTGTATCTCTCCCCCCTGTGTCTCTTCCCCCCTCTCCCTCTGTGCCTCTTCCCCCCTCTCCCTCTGTGCCTGTTCCCCCCTGGCCTGTGTCTCTTTCCCCCTTCCCCCTGTGTCTGTTCCCCTCTTCCCCCCCCCCCATTTCCCTCCCATGTGTATCTTCCCCCTGTTCTCCCTCCCGTGTGTCTTTTCCCCCTCCTCTACCTCCCCTGTGTCTCTTTCCCACCTATCCCTCTGTGTCTCTCCCCCCTCCCTCTGTGTCTCTTCCCCACTCTCCCTCTGTGCCTCTTCCCCACTCTCCCTCTGTGCCGTGCCTCTCCCCCCCCTCTTCCCCACTCTCCCTCTTCCCCACTCTCCCTCTGTGCCTCTCCCCCCCCCCTCTTCCCCACTCTCCCTCCCCTCTTCCCCACTCTCCCTCTGTGCCTCTACCCCCCCTCTTCCCCACTCTTTCATCTGCTCTCGTCTCGGGCCGTGCTGCACCTCCAACGATGCTAGGTTATTATCTGTGTCTAAATTCACATTGTATCGTCACATATTTAAAATGTACTATTTTTAATAACTGCACTTGAAAATGTAAATATAGACATATGTTTAGCATGTAAAGAAAAATAATGCAGCCTCTAATTTATTAACTACTAGCGAATTGCCCGTCAAAAAATGACGGCAATGAAATTGTAAGGTAGCTAATGGTGTTTGGTGTATAATAATGAAATATGTAATACATTACTAAATGAATATACTGTACCTATTTTGAAGCATTGTGATGAAGAGCTGGCAATCTGTGTTGATGTTGCTGCAGCATTAGTGGTGTGGAGCTGCTGTGTAAGCATGCTGAATGTGTGCACTGTGTGGTATGAATATCCGTAGGTCGTTTGTTGCGTTTTGCGAGTTTGTTGTGGTGTTTTGCGAGTTTCTTGTGGTGTTTTGCGAGTTTAGAGTGCTGTAGCCTCGTTTTCGTTTTGTTCAGCGGCCATTTTTTCTCTCGCTTAGATTTTTTTTTAGTCTCTAAACTGTTTTATTTCGAGTAAAATCGAGGTGTAAGTTGTATTTTTGAGGTCCTGGGTGCTCCCTCTTGGTGTAGGTAAGGTTTTTATGTATGTGCTGTGTGTATGTATTGTGTTTTACATTTTGTAATGTTCGCGAGTTGCGTCCGAGTGTTGCGAGGCCGTAATGTGTGTGAACGTGTGTCGTATGTTGTTTGCGAGTGTCGTAATGTGTGTGTCGTGCTGTTTGGTTTGCGACGTGAAGTTTGCGAGGCCGCAGCGTTAGCAACAACTCATACGCTCACAACTATATATGTGATTATACGCATTTATGCTGCTGTGTAAGCTACCATATTGGTTTAAGCATTTCCAAACAATATAGACCAAGTTTATGTGGACAAAATGAGATTTTGGCATCTGCATGTGCCAGTGAACTCAATGGCTGTGTCATTAGGACACACCCACCTGAGAAAGTAACAGGAAGCAGTGGGTAAAAAAACAGAATGAAGTAAAAATGAATTGAATATAAAAGTTATAAAATATAAAGGTTGCGTTTATTTTCCTTACTAAAAAACATTTTGCTCTTTGTCATGTTTAATTATTCAAAAGACCATAAAAAAATGTTAAATGCTGGCTATGTTCGATAGTGTCACTCAAATAGCAATAGCAGTATCAAATATTCTATTATTATTGAGTAAAAGTATCTGCAGCAAGTAAGAACAAAGTAAAGGGTTAAGCACTTTCCAAAATGTATTGCTGGCTACAACAAGATGACAAACTGTGCAATAGGTAAGTACTTTATGTAATATTTCTTTAATCTCATTTCAGTGATTCATAAGCAGCAAGTTATTGATTGTCACAAATACTGAGATGAATTTTCATCCAAATAGGATTGTCACTTCTGCAGGTTAATTAGTTCCTTGTGACCTGTCCTAAGTATAAAAGATATTGAATTCCCTGGAATATACTATTTCATTGCTTGATATCCTTCATGTGGAATAAATAAAGGGCATATTTTTTTAATACACCCTTGACATTGTTTATTTCCCTTTATGAAAAGATTATTTGTACTAAATGTTCTATTTAATTAAATGATAAACATATTTTAGGTTAATGAGTGACAATATGAAATATTATGATTATTTACAATACTAACTTGTTATTACAAATTGTCTAGGTGCAAAATAGATACATGCAAATAAATTTGTCTTAATTCTAAATTAGGAACGATGGCAGCTTTAATTGTATGTGATAATGAAGTTAGAGCAGTAATCTGGCTGATGAATATAGAATGAATAGTAGGGATAAGCAATGTCCATGTTATAGAGGCACATTTGACACAATAACACTATAATATTATTTATTCTGTTGTCCATGACAAAAAGCAGAGCACTTTAGCTATTAAAATCAAAACATTATTGCTTGATTATTTAATGTGCATTTATTTGAATACAATATACTGTAGATATGAATAGCATTTGTCTCTCTGCTCTAAATCACTCTGTGAGAACCATCTCATAGATATTGTAAAATGCATTTCAAACACATAACTGCATTCAGTGCTTACCTTCACATCCATCATGTGCAAAGAGGAGCAACTTATTGATAGTTAATGAAATGACAATATTTGAGAACATAGTAAAGGCCAGCAAGTGTAGTCAATTCAGTGTCTTGACTTTAAAATGGGATTGAATTTCTCTCACAATATATAGGTCAAAAGATGGATCGGACTTCATCAAAACTGCATGAATGAGCCCGTTAGGGCCATTGTTAGGAAATGCACATAAATAGATTTGTTGTGTCACAATCCTTGGCTGGCTTACTGTCTTCTGAATTTAGCCAGTAGAGGTCTGTGATTTTTTTTTTCCATAATAAAGCAAAAGTCATATAGTTGCAGTAAAAACTAATAAGTAGTATAAGCAAGATTCATTAAAGGTATATGCAAGTGAGCTGGATTATGAATGCATCTGATAGAGGAGAATTAGTAGTGTATGATAAAAATTGTGTGCATGAGAAAATATCAAAAACAAATATTTAAACAGTTACCCTAAAGTTTGCTGAATTTGTTGCATTTGCAAATTGTTTTCTATCCCAGCAAAAATTAGCATACATAAAATTAGCATACATAATACATTATATCCTTTTGGTCTGTGAATTGGTCTGCATCTTTCCTGTAGATTTCTCTAATACCCAGAACAAGGTCTGTGTCCCTTTATTCACTCATTGTTTTATCTATATCCCAGGTGAAACTTCCCCCAGCCCCAGTGATTTGCCCCTGTAACCCCCCCAGCCCCAGTCATTTACAACATCACCTCCCCCAGCCTCAGTGAATTGCCCCTGTGATCTCTACCAGCCCCAGTGAATTGCACCACTATCTCCCCCAGCCCCAGTGAAATGCCCCTAAGATCTCTCCAACGCACAGTAAATTGCATGAACTCACTCACACAGAGACACAGACGTTGAACATTTTTTTCTTCAAACATTGCAGGTCATTGCAGCACCATAAATCAACCATAAATGCTCATTCACCTAAAAGACAGATTAAAATAGGAAGAAGATGAAATGTTTGGTTTCAGTACAATTATAATTTGTCAGAATTTATCAAGGAAAGGGTGTATGTATAAAGAACAACCTTGTAACGCTCAAGCATTTTTACTGAATGTCGATTTATGACCCTTTAAGGAACCAGTGTAGCAGCCTCATCTAGCTGGCTGCATACAACATTGCTGATTGGCGGCAAAGCTGGGCATGCTCATATAGGGCCCTTTATTCAAGTGCTCCGATTTCTGCCAATGTGGTTGCAAGGGGTGAGCTCAAGCTACGTTGCTATTCAATTCCCCTCCGATTCGAGGGCTCCGGACGCATTACGTTTTGCAACCTGCAATCCCTTGCGACCCCTTCTGATTACAGGAATCACCAGTTACTACACCCAAAGCTTTTGATCTTTCAAGCCCACAAGCCACGGATTGCTAATTGCCATTCAATTGCTGCGATCACCCCTACTGATCCCTCCCGTCAAGCCCGTAACTGGCAAAAAGCCAATTCGAGTTTACATCCACCAAGGAGGTGATGAATGCTGCAGTTTCCCCACATTAACCCTATATTGCAGGGGTCCCAATTGGGACCCCTGCAGTGTCCCCACATTAACCCTATAATGCAGGGGTCCCGATTGGGACCCCCGCAGTGTCCCCAATATTAAATTCCCTACCGCGGTTTCTTAAAGGGCTTGAGGCACACTAATGGTTACCCCCAAGCTACCCCTAAACTAACATTTGGAACTCCCACAGCATTTGAAATTTAAACTTGGTGCCACGGAGGTCCTTAAAAGTCCTTAAAGGACCTGTGCAAAATAAAATAATTATCCCCTGCAGCGGGGTACAATAAGTAACCCCCGGCACCTAAGATTAACCCCATCACTCATGGGGGTCAATATAGACCCTCATTATACTAAATTAACCCCCTCAGTCTATAAAGACCCCTAAAGGACACTATTAACCCCTAGGTTAACCGTATAAGTGTAATGACACAGAACCCTCAAGACACAAAGTCTAAGCACTACACCACCCTATTAACCCTAACCATACCCCATTAACCCTAACTAAACCCCATCAACCACAACTGTCCCCCTTTAACCCTAACTGTGCCTATTTAACCCCATCTATGCATATTTAACCCCATCTAGGCCTATTTAACCCCATCAGTCCCATTAGGGTATATGAAGACACTTATGGGACATTAAGAACCCTAACATTAACCCAATAAGTGCCATTAAGGTCTGCCAGGACCCTCATGACACTAAGTACAAACACTACACTACACTATCCCCCAATAAACCAATACATATAAACCAACCCCCCTCTAACTAATGAACCCCCCTCCTCCCTATCCTATTAACCCCCCTATACCCTAACCAATTAACCCCACTTCTACCTACCTAACACCAACCCTAACCTATTAACACCTACACTACCTACCTAACACCCTATTAACCCACAACACCCCACTAATTAGAAGGAAAAAAAAACATGTTACAGAAAATAAAAGAGCACCATTAAAAAAATAATAAAACCTAAATTACACAAAAAAAGAGCACCATTACAAAAAATAAAAAAAGAACATTACACAAAATAAAAAAGCAACACTACAGAAAAAAAACTACTCTCATAAAAATAAAATACAAGAACAAATAAACACATCCCATTACAATAAATCTAAAACCCACAACCAAAATACAGTTCAAATATATCCCTAACTACATACATCAATACACTAACTACATACAGTAATACCCTAACTACATACAGTAAAAAACCCTAAATCTCACCTAAAATAGGATAAAAAAGCCTACTTACCTTGCCCAAATGCCGATCCAGCAATGACGGTTTTCTGGCCTTCGTCCCTAGCATAAGGGCCCTTCCTTCATGGCCCCAGGTCCGGCACCCCTACAAGAAAAATAAACATTACAATTAATTAAACAAATAAACACAACATATAAAACAATACAGTCTAAATAGAACACTTATTTTTTTAGTGGTTAGTGAATTTAATCCTCCAAGCCTGTACGAGTCATAGGCAAATATATATTCATGACAGCACTGTAAAGAGCTGTAAATGACGGGGAACACAAATGGGGGACATTAGGATTAATAACACTACAGTGTCAAGCTGGCACATCACTTATAGGCAATACTGTAATTTCTGGCCAAAGTCCGACGGGCTTGAAGAACGAGTTACTGGCTTGGAGGTCATTCAAGCACGAGTCCTACAGGCTTAAATGACCTCCAAGTAGTGTTCCCCATAATTACAGTGCTTGCTTGAATATATATTTGCATTTACAGTGTTCTGATGTGGTGGGCTTGAACGATGATCTACGGGCTAGCGGCCGTGATCATGTTCAAGCCCGCCAATACTTATTGCTGATCTGAAGGTTTGCGAGCAGCATGCAGGGGGACTGAGTTGTGACTGCCGCCAATTGAATAGGAGCGCAAACGTAGTGCTACTAGAGCACGTAGGCCAAACGTAGGGACTCAGGAATTTGAAACTATTTTGCGGGGGGGGGGGGGGGGGCGGAACATCACCTGCAACAGTTTTTTTTTTTCATGCAAAGCTAGAAAAACATTTAATACATTTTATCATGCACTACTAATTCCTCTCTATCAGATGCATTCATAACCCAGCTCACTTGCATATACCTTTAAGTATCACTGAGGCTGCAATTGGGCTACCGTGGCTGTTTTGTTTGCAAAATAACAAGAAAGTCACCTTTGCAGCCAAATACTCTGGCTGCATGATAGCTACAACAAATATGTATGGAATCCATTGGGTGTTCATGGAGTTTTGGCATTGCGGTTACCGAAGAAGAGCTTACTCTGTTTGTACTAGTAAAGGGTAGTGATGTTCTAGTACTCAAACACCAGTATTGACTATTCAAGATGTTCCACTAGGCACACAGCTGAGTATATCAAAAGGATCAAGTCACTAATTGATCCACATGTAGTCAAACACAATATCCTTATAATCTGACGTGATGCTGACTCCTGGGATCTGCACTTGAAAAGCTCTGGGCTACAGTAAAATATATGACATGTTAGATTGTGTATATCATGGGAGATCTTGCCGAACCATGAACATTTTGAAGAAAAGGGAGTGTCATAAAACACACCGGTATTTGCACACACACAGTAGAAATCACTTTATAAGCAAAGGTGCAGAGTAGCTGAAATTAAGGTGTAAACATCTTTTTCATGCCATATCTGAAAAGGTCAGAAAGTATCCACATAATATGTTAAAACATTTTTCTATAAGTATTCATATTTTGATTTCACTACATTGACAGAATGATTTTTAGAGATGGTTTTGATTTATTTTACATGTAACATATTGACTAATGTTAGCATTAGCAATAATTGATTTTACCAGCCATGGTAAGTTTCCTTTCATTTCAGCTCTTGATGAATTTGGACAATTATCTGTAAGAATCAAGTTAAAATGTTTTGACTCAACAGCACTGCATCCTCCTACATATTGTATCTAATCTCTAGATACTCCCCTAACTGCCCCTTCAGCTCTGACCATGACATATATTTCACCTTCTCACCTTCTCATCTCCAAGACATTTTTCATGCTGCTGCTTGTGGAATTCTTTACCTCACTTTTTCAGACATATTTGCCAGTTTCAAAAGCACTCTGAGAACCCATATATACAGAGAAGCCACCAACTTGTTTTCTAATATGAACTATTCAAACAAGTCAATAAACACCTCCTGTGCAGGAATCCTGGACCAACGAACAATCCCCTACTATTTTTTCTATAATACTTTAACCTATTTTATGTATTCACAGTATCTTCAGTAATTAGAGCTACAAAATATGCTGGAGCTTTACAAATAAATTGTAACAATAATGTGAATTCATTTTTTAATTCCTAGTACAAGTTTATAGAAAAACAAAGATTTTACTAGACAGAAGTTAAAATTCTAGTATAAAGGAACATAAGCATAAATAAATATTTAACATTATTGGTACAGATCTTTTAAAATACAGTTTAATTTTCCTTTTAATCCATGAATCATCTGCTGGACAAACAGTGTAAAGTTCAAAGTATTAATTAACCTATGTAAATTTGCAAGTAGGGTACTAACACGGAATAAAGGTGAATTTCTAATAAGAAGCCTCAATAACTGATAGGATTCATTCACCAATGCATTCCAAGTTTACAAGTAATTCATCCTTAAGAGAAACATAATTCAAATTGACTCAGAGATGGTACATAACCCCAGAAAAATAAAATAAAATTGCCCCACAAGAAAATGGAGATGCAATGAGGAATTAGGAACTCAACAACATATGTGGTGGTCATGTACCCTAATAAAAAAAACTTCTGGTCAACTTGTGTTTAACATATATCTACTGTTATACAATACAAAATTGGAATTGACACCAGATGTATTATTTTATATTTTACCGGAAAAAAATAATTATAAACAAACGAATATAATTATTAATACCTTACTAGCAGCAAAATGGCTCATAGCCATTAACTGGAAAAAACATCTCTACCTTCATGGAGCGAACTCATATTCATAGTAGACAAAAATAAACAAATAGAACTAGGCTATATAACATTAACTGAACAATAATCTAAAAGAAACATTATAAAATGGTCCCTATGGAAATCATAACAAATATAACCAAGTAATCAAATCCACTTCCTGTCTTCTTGTTCCTCTTCCCCTATTAAAATTCAATTCCATGCACTCTACTTTTTAGAAAATATGTTATTGTATGTTATGTGTTTGACATCTTTTTTTTTTTCTTTTTTAGTACGGGCAAAAATATAAAAAGGAAAAAGAAAGAAAAAGAGAAAATCAATATATAAATGATAGATAATAAAGTAATGGAAATATATTTTGACCTAATTATTTTTTGCTAAATATTCTCTTAATATGTCTAATTACCTTGTACCATTTTTTTGTTTGTATTATGTTAAGATGTTTTGTAAAAACAAAAATAAACATAAAAAAAAAAAAAATAAGTTAAAATTATAGTATAAAGGAACATAAGCATAAAGAAATATTTAGCATTATTGGAACAGATCTTTTAAAATACAGTTTATATTTCCTTATAATCCATGAATCATCTGCTGGACAAACAAGTGAAATGTGTAAAGTTCAAAGTATTAATTAACCTATGTAAATTTGCAAGTAGGGTACTAACATGCAATAAAGGTGAATTTCTAATAAGAAGCCTCAATAACTGATAGGATTCATTCACCAATGCATTACACTTTAACCTCATATTTGGAAAATATGTACAGTATTGTTCTGCTGTATCACACTGTAGGCTACTGTGGTACCAGATAGGTCAAACATAAGTAATGGTTACATCTCTAATGGCAGCAGTATACCATTTGCCAGCAGCCCATTATCTCTAGAGAATCATCAAAGATTCAATTTAGTCCATGCTATTTTGTCTTAGTAGAGTTGATAAAATGCCTGACTGGCTAAGACAGCTTGGCTAATGCACTGTCACGGAACAGAAAAGAGTTGACTGAATGTGGAAGAAGGAAAGAAAAATATATATTACACATTCTTAACAAGTTCCTTGCCTGTAAGGGATATGTATGATCTGGTAAGTGAAGCATAGAACTTATGCCTACAAGGAGTAAAAATTATGTCACTTCTCTGTCTTGCATTGATAATCCTTTTCAATAGATCACCAAGCAAAGATTTCTGATATTTTTCTGCTGTCAAGGGAGTTTTGCTACTCACTCCTGTTCTACTCCATAAATATTTTAATAGTTCAGTTTCATACTCTTTTAGTTACTTGGATTTCAAAAGGTATGACCCAGACTGTAATTCTCAAAGAAATGCAAAAAATGGCTGATAACACCATATTAACATTATAAAATAGTTTCTATATATTTTTCATACCTGCTGCTATGGAAACAAGCTGCATATATATATATATATATATATATATATATATATATATAATATAAAAATCTAAAGCTATTTTACAGCAAGTGTTTTAAAAGAAATGCTCAAATATTGCTATATACAATTATACAGATGTGGCTAATTAGTTCCAGTAATGCTACTAATTGTGTCACTATTTTTATTACTGAACAGTAACATAATGCTAATAAAAAAATACACATATAATGATAACTTTAAAGGTTTAACTGTTATTAAAATGGTAAAATGACATGTCAGAAAAGGAGCAACATAAGCAATGAACATAAAAAAAACTATTTAAAAGAATTTTGTTTTGTGTTTGTTACATTACGTCTTGAGAGCTGGATCATGGGGGTGTATGTCAGTGGAGGAATGGTTGGGGAGGAGGGGATTAGGAGAAGTCTGAGGTATTTGTTAGATAATTGGATCTGACTTTAATGTACCCCACAGCACATCCCCTCACAGGTTCAGAAAATAATGTTTGCATCAATAGATGCAACCACAGGTCTCCAGAAATGTAAAGGCTCCTCTCACACACAGAGACTTGAAAAGTTATTTTAAATTAAATTAAAAACAGGCTTTATTAACTTTTACCATTGTTAGTATGTCCTTAGTCAGGCATGAAGTTTTCAAACATACATATTTTTTCACTGTACAGTGGCCATTGAAATAACATATAATACCATGTGACATGATATTCATTTCAAAAGTAGCATTTTTCCACAAGTGGGCGTTAAAAACAGATGATAAAGAACAAATGAGTGGGCATCTCTATTTATTTTAAATGCAGTGGAATATCCTTTTGGCTACATAATTTATTACTGTGTTAATTAAACATCAGAGAGCAAACAAATGCAATCTTGAGTGCTTTATATCAAACAGATTGTACCAGCAGCTTCAGTATTTGTAGCATGTTCTGTTTTGCTTTTTCAGGCTCTGCCAACATTTGTATTCAAGTTTGACTATTAAGTCAGTTCTAATGCTTTATGCATTTCTTCCTATATTGATTGTTTGTTGCATCCATTTATGAAACCGGGAATGAGTCAAATATACATATAGCAGTGATGATTCCCAGTCATTTTATTGGACCACCTACAAGGTCAACTACGATGAGAATGAATAATCTTCCCTCAGCTCTGAAATATACATTGCCAATGTCTGTACCACAGAAGAATGAACTGTAACATCCGCTAGGCCCTGTGGAACTAAAGACGTGAAATATATACTTATGCCAGTGAGAGAAGATGTGAGAAATGACAGCACCATTCTAAGAAAATACATGTCAATAAAAATGATGACTGCAAGAATCGATCACACAGTATGTATCAGTACGGCTCTATTTTCTTTGATGAAATGATAATGGCACTCATGTTTCACCATTGCATTAAGGGACACTATTCGGGTTTTAACAAAATTCTTTGGATTTTAAATCAGCAGAAGTAAAAACAATATATTTTGACAATGTTTTCCAAAACATTTAATGCAGTTGAGATATACATCAATCAAGAGACAGGGATAGTTGAAACTTGCAATGTAATCAGTGTGTGTTAATGCTTACATTTCTCATGTACATAATTCAAAGTATTACATAACTTTACATATTAAAATTACTGCTATACTTTAGATTCCAAAATATTAGAATGATCAGATACTATAAATAAAGTACAATTAAAATTTTAACTCAACACAGTAATATGGTGGTGCAGCTCTTTTTTCATAACTTACCTTAAAAGGAATAATGACAAATTAGTTATTCTACTATATTATTTTATTGGTTTTGTTTGAATTATTTTCACTAAATTAAGCTAATTACTAATCCATAAAACTGCTTCAATAGAGCATGTCCATTAAAAAAACATTGTGAGATAGAACATTAGTTCTTAATTTTTAATTCCAGAAAGAAAGAATTTACTAATATTGTGATACATTCGGATTGTCTAGTTTAATTATTTGAACGACCACTTATATATTTCTTATAGGCATGGTGGGCCATGTGGATTTTGTTCAGGACAACTAAATGATTGTTTTGGCTACTGTTTAACAATAAACAGAGTACATATATAGGACCTATATAGGACATTTGCGCACCACCAGTTTGTGTAATTTTAACAAGTAAATTCTTTTAGTTTCATTGTTTTTTGCCATTCCAATGACTCCTTAAATCATTGGTGGTTCATGGACCAGTTTGAGATGCTCTAAAGTCTAGCCTATAATTCTTCATACAATTCCCAGAATTTTGTTTTGAAAGCTTGTGCACCATATAAGAATATTGTGTAGGTATAAATAATCCGTTGGCTTAGCTTCCAAAATGCACATACTCCATCTGTTTACATCATGTAGAGGAGAACTGCATCATATTTGGGGACTGTTTTCACTTTTTGCAAACTGCTATAGTCATCTTTACTATTTAAAATTGGCAAAAGCTTGAACATTACAGTGACCCTATAAATTTCATTTAGTTGTAAAATATCACATAACTTAAACCACACCTCTGTAAATTAAAACATGAATCGTTATGAAAGGACAGATTAAATAAAATGTCAATTTCTTGTACAATTTTGATAGAAAACAAACCGGGGGAAAAAATGCTTTTTTTTAATGTTATTCTTAAAGAACCTCAAAAAAACGGTGACATATCGTGATATTCATTTTTTTCTGACTTGAATCAGTCCTGGGAGAATGCATATTGTTGCTGCATTTGTATGCAAATAAGCATCTAACACATATTAATTAGCTGTTTAATGTGCTAATTAGGATTACAGCCTGCTTCTGTGTCCCTGTAGTGGACAAACTTTGAATACAATGTTTTAATGCTCAATAAAATTTTAGTTGGAGTCTCTATAAATATGGCAACATTATCTATTTTGTGTGTTGTAAATATTTCACTAATATCCATCTATTATATATGGCCATAAAATAGAAAGCATGTAATAGGTTATTTATGTGGGGCTATAACTGTTCCCATGATGCAGTAGTCTTCTGATAACTCCCATCCATACCTTGCTTTGTGAAGAGCTCTGTTTTATTCGTCTGACATGAAGTGTTCATTGTAATTCCCTCATACTGCTAAGTAGACATAAAGAATCTATTCATGCTCAGATGAAACTGTAAACTCCAGGCTAGCACCAGCTTATTAACAATGTCAAGGTATATTTGTCTGGACAGTAATTTAAAGGCTTCAAACTCAGTGACACAAATAGTATGTATTGTTCCTCATAATAGCACAGCAGACACCGAGGTGACTCCTGAAAAGAGAGGATATTTATGAATATGATCACCTACTCCTTTAAGGATGCTCCTTCTCAAATTAGTTCTTCACAACCATATAAAAAAGCACAGCATGATTCTATCAATCAAACAGAGGGTATTAATCTAGCAAATTTGGCAACACGCAGAAACACAAAGTGCTCCTTTTTAAAGAGGGTTTTTTTTCTATTGCTTCTCAAACAGGTAATAAAAAAAACAAGTAGTTCTAATAAAATTGCTACTTTCTTTCAGTCTGACCGGATCAAAGATAAAACACAGATGAACTACCATAAATGACTTACTTCATATCAATCACTTACTTGCAACCTTAGTTTAAAGACCAATATCACATATGTATTTTGTGCCATGCAGCATCTCAGATTTGCAAAAAGATATGACCTCTGGCATTATGTACACATATATTTTAGCCACAACAATAACTTATTTTTATATGTCCAATAACACACTATTACAGCTATACAATCTAGTAATAAACCATAGTTGGAGTATTTAGTAAGTAGCATTGAATATACATTTACCCAGTTTATTAAATAAAATAAATAAATAAAAAAAGTATAATATGATATAGATTTATGTTTTACCAATTACCAAATTGCATTACAATCTATGACCAAATTTAAATCATATTAATTGCTAATCTTACTAAGGATTCAAAAGCTTTTTTGTAAGAATTCAAATGATCAAAAAACTGAAAACGTGGTTAGGTGAGTACAAATTAGATACAATAGTATTTTTTGGAGAATGGCTGTCTTTTGTCACAATAAAGTCATCAAGGGCATCGTACAAGTGAAAGCTACCTGTGAAAGCTACTATGAACAATGGAGCATGTTGTAAAGTACAAATATTTTATACATTTTAATAAATAACTGACTGCATACAGGTTAGATTGTATCACACACTGTAAGCTCTTTTACCACTCCCCTCTAAGTAATGTGTCTGTTTAGGGTGTGACTATGTTTCCATCACTGAGTGAGGAGCCAGAGCTGTAACAGTAGATTCCTACTTACATGTTAGAGACCATGGTAATTTTTATATGGCAAATGACATACATTATTGAAATAGAAAACATCAACTATATTCCCCTTTTATTCTATAAAATACTTATATGGTATAATACTCTATAGATGTGATATAGCACTAATCAGATGTGCATGTACTCTCTTACTTTCTGTTCACTGTCCTCGCTATGTTTCCCTCTACTACACGCATACATATGTGTGTGTGTATTATAGTGTGTGTGTGACAAATGTCATTAAGGGGCAGAACACATATAAATGGAGTCTTGAAGAAGAATGACACGCTTTTTAAGATGGCACGAAAGCCTTATTCTTACACATAAATACATCCATATCCTACAGGTGATTTCAGGCTTTCTTTTATATGTAGGAATTAATTTCACTTACTACTTGTCTCCTTGTTGTTCATGTTGCCTGCCTTGAACAACTGCCTCTGACTTTAATAACTGCTTCTTGTCCCTGATCAGAGAACATACCTCAAAAACCCTTCAAGTAACAGACCTGGGCCCCCATTCAATTGAGGTTTCGGGAGATCCGGTAGCCCGTAAGTGAGGTCGCAAGCTAATTAGTTATTAAATTGGCGTATTTTTGCAGGCTCAGATCGGCTTTCGAGTTATGGGCTTGAGAAAATGGGGATGGTTAAACTCATAACTTGTAGCCTCCAGAAGCCTTTGATCTTTCACGTTCGCAAGTCTAAAATCACAAATCGCTATTCAAGTGCTTGATTTCCCCAAGATCGCAAATGTTTTCACAGCCGTAAATGGCAAATGAAGGAGAGAATGTTAGAGAGGACCCACAAGCGGGTTAAACACCTATTCGTAGCACTGCAAATGCTAATAAAAAATCAATACGGCAATAACAGGGAAAGCGATGATAGACATTAGAATTAATTGCACAACAGTCTCAGGCCCGCAAATTGGCAGGAAATAATCTTTATTTTAATGTTTAATTTCAGGGCTAAATGGATCTTGGGTATCAATTAGTTAATACATATCAGGCCACCCACATGGACTAGAACAGTATTGGCATTCATTCTCATATTTAATTATTTTGAGGGTTTGCGAGTCTGATCGTATATCGGACCCCCAAACCTAATTGATTGACATGTAACCTCCATGTTTTACTGCTGTAATAATGAAAGTCTCATTTTCTATTGGCTAATTCAAAATGTGAAGTTAGGCTTGCTTAATTAATCATGTTCCTGCCCTGAACTGCTTCGAACCAGTGCATGGTTTACGGTTTCGGCTTTAAGCCTGTAACTTGCAGGCTTGAGCAATTGAATAGCATCGCAATCGGAAATGAACGGGAACCCGCAACACACTTGCAGACATTCGGCTGTCTGCGATCAAGTTGAATATATCGCCACTTCTGTAGAGTGGGTGCAAATCCTGACCCGCAACCATTGTGCTACAAATGAGCATTGCCATTGAAGATTTGAAACACTAAAGCTGTGGATAGATAGATAGATAGATAGATAGATAGATAGATAGATAGATAGATAGATAGATAGATAGATAGATCAGATCTGGTAGACACAGTGCCCAAAAAATTATGCACAGAAGTTTGCAACATTATCCAGGAGGGGGCAGCACAATACATCCCAAACATAGAGAAGATGGTTGACTGCTGAGGCATTAGAAATAGCCAAAGAAAGAAGGAAAGTGGTGATAATGAAAGGTATGCTCATTTAATTACAGAATTCCAGAGAATAGCAAGAAGAGGTGAGAAAAAAAAAATGGGAGAAGATATTTGAATGGGAGAGACAAGAGATCTGATAAAGAAAATTAGATACATCAACGGAAACTTCCAAGCAAAAATGGTAGCAAAGATTACATGATGTTGTCTGCAGTCAGGAAATCAAAAAACATTTTCTTCTTGGGATGAAAAACTATAGGAAATCTAAAGAAGATATCAAAGAGTGGAGACATCACATTGTCAACAAAGGTCCGTATAGTCAAATATATAATTTTCCCAGTAATAACATACAGCTGTAAGAGCTGGACCATAAGAAAGGCTGAACACTGGGTATGGAGGCATGTGAATTGTGGTGCTGAAGGAAACTATTGAGAGTTCCCAGGACTGCAAGCGGATCAAACCAATCCATACTCAAGGAAATAAAACCACTCACTGTAAGGACTTGTTAGTGATGCCACAACTCAAATATTCTGGGCAGGAGAAGTGCAATGATATGAAATATGGAAGGCAAAAAGAAGAGGGAACTGCAGGAGATAGTATTAAAGAAGCAGTTGGGTAGATGTTATTAAAGAAGCAGTTGCTGTTAATGTATGCACGGTTACAAAATGTCAGACCTGACTGAAGAATAACATATTTATATTTAAAACAAACTATTCATAATTGCACTGATTCATTCCAAATACTTCTAGATACCAGACAGATTAAATCCAGTGCCATGAACACATGCAGGATATTAACCATGGATAACATGTGAATGTCTAAAATAAGTTAAAACATGTATTTCCTGCTCAGAATCCTGAGAAATAGAGTTATTCCACTGCATTCTGGGAGCATGGACAGGGACATGCAAATGTACCCAGTAAGGCTTTGCGCTTGTAATTCAAAATCATTTTAAATATGGCTTCCCTTAAGCATACACCTTCTGTATTACACAGCATTAAGCAAAGCCCAGTATGGAGCATGCACAAGCCAGGAAACCTACTCACATACAGCTGTTTCGAGATTACTGCCTTTCATCAGTGAGGGGCCAGTTCCTAGCTTGTGTAGTAGATTTTGTGGAAAGGTATTTTACCACAACAATCATTTAATTTATGGTGGGCAAAAGAGCAATAGAAGCCATCCACCGTACAGTAGTACTGTCATGACGCAGAGGCGAGGGGTCAAACCTGATTTGCTTTACTACCCTAGAGGGCAATCAACTACCGTCAGCTTTTATTACTGAGGCCAGAGACAAAGCATCTGCCCACATTAGCTTGGCTTTCCCCCACCTGGATTTCTGGTGGTGTAGGGCACTCCTATTCCTAATGCTCTTTGGTTTTACAACATTTATTTGCTTTTATGTGCTATTGAGGAAGGGAAACATCCAACATATTTCACAAATTACAATAGAAAATAAATGCACAAATGAAATAAGCAACAAGATATTCACATTAGTTACTTTTAACATAACATTGAATGTCCATTTTGATAGCCTTGATGTTAGCAATGAGATATGTAAGAGTCCCAGACAACAGGGTTACTTACTTAAGGGGTACAGGAGGGTCCCATCCTGGCCCCAAAATCAGTCATGACAATTACAGTAAACAAATAGTACATTTATAGTCACGTTTGAACATCTAAAATAAGTAAAACAAATATTTCCTTTCATGGCTTCCCTTAAACATATGCTTGCTGTATTACATAGCTTTAAGCAGGATGGATTATGCACAAGCCAGGAAACCTACCCAAAGACAACTGTTGGCAAATTAAAGCCCTTGGAAATTAACAGATTTGATTTAAAAAAAGCATGTACATCAGCAATGTCATTTGGCAGAGATAAATTACTTCTAAAGTCTTACATCTAATAGGCAAGGAACACATATATTACCCCTTAGGAGACAGGTGAAGTTATTGTCAAATTATTTATATCACTTGTTTCTGACATCTTATAATGGAATAGTGGAATGGAGGGTACAACCTAATGATAGATCTACTATGGCATCTGGTGTTTCCTCACCTAAAAAAAATGGTAATATTTTTGGTCCTTGAATTAAATGAAAATGACTTGAGATTTCAAAAGACACTGCCACAGAGAAAGACATTGAAATTTACATTTTTTTTTTATTTCTTTTGATTTGTTCTGCATGAGAGCATATTTCATAGGGAACACCACTATCAACAATTTTAAGGTGTCACCCACAATACATAAAGCATAGAAAATGTCCCATATTTTAGAAAATAGGACATTTTGAATTGCTAACAAATTCATGTTATCATGTGAGGCTGTAAGCTACGGCCATCTACACTTTGTTCCTTCTGTGTTTGTAATTTATATCCTCTTTTATTCCAAGAACATGAAAATGAGAGCTTTTCTCAGTAAGTAGAATAGATGAAAATTACCTTCAAAAATGAGAATCCTGAGTAGTTGCTAGGCAATAAGACTTTCCTGAAAAGTCAATTTAGAAATGTTTTGCAATTGATATCACTGCCGCTACTTTTATAAAATATGATGGTACATACATTGGAAATGGAAAGTGTACAAGAGATATCCGGGGATTATTTTACTATAACACATTATTGCTACTCTCTCTAAAACCAGCATATGCTTCAATCTGCTCAGTTGTTATAAGGGTTATCAATGACAACACATAATTGAGGTACACTTTAACTCAAAGTATATCTTAATAGCTGACATTCTGATCCTCTGCTACATTCCCAGAAGGCAGAAAGAGAAGTACAGTTATTATGTATCTGTTTTATTTGAAACCAATTGGATTTTTAGACATTTATCTGTATGGAATACTATAAACTGTCACAGCAGCCATTAAATGGAGCAAATGTTCAATATAAATAGGCTCTATAGAAAAACACAGAAAGTGAACTTCTTAACTACACTATTGTAAAGCCCCTTTCTAGCTCTGATAAACTGTATATATTACAAATTGTAACATATTTCTCAGTGCTGTATAATATTTACCTATATAAAAAATGAATGTCAAGTGAATATGAGAGTGTGGTAATGTGCTAGCCACTTCCTTTCACACTTCAGTTTGCTGTCATGTCTGTGCCTGGAGTGAATTTCCTTGTCTTTTAAGTAACAACTTTTCCTACGCCCAAGGTAAGTCTTTCATCAAGATGTACTTTTTCGTCCGTTTCTGTACTGATTTTGGCACATATCTACTAAACAGTAATTTTGTCCATACACAAGCTAAGTCTTTCATCGCCAAGTGGCTTTCAACAAGCCCTATATTTGCAGATTGTGGACAATATCTACTAAGTATGCACCTTGCTCATGCCAAAGTCACACCATTTCCACTGCCATGTGGCTTATTCTAGCCCTTAAGCACAGATTTGGGCCCATATCGACTAAACTGTTATCTTGCTCATGCCAAAAGCAGCACCATTTCCACTGCCATGCGGCTTAACCAAGCACTGCAGCTCAGATTTGGGCCTAAGCAGATATCTTTCTCACGTCAATAATAACTCTGTTTTTTATCGCCCCAGGGCTCCAACAAGCACCAATGTGCAGATTTAACTGTAGCTAATGTCTGTAAGGGTATTAACATTGGTAAGTCCAAACCACCTTTTGGTAAGCACTACATCACCAATTTCTACCCCCATCTGTGTCCTGGCCCACGTCCAGGACACACCTCTTTTCTCATCATGCGGCTTTCACCAAGGCCTCATTGTAGATTTAGGCCCAGATCTACCAACGCTGCTTCCTTGCCCAGTCCACTTTAAATAGCAGATGTGGAATCTTCAGGCTCATCCTTCATTCTGGCTTTTTTGGGCACAAATTCATCCAAGGACATCTGTGTCTGCCTTCTACAGCCATCCAGCAAATGCTGATAGCAAGGCACTGCCCCAAGAATGCAGTGTCTGGAGCAATGGCCATAAAATCACCCATAAGTTTATGGATGGACTGCAAACTCTTGGTGAGGAAAATATTTTTGGTTCCTCAGTGTAAGAATCACTGCTTTCCTCAGCTTCCTCAATGTCCTGTTTTGCCAGTTGTTGGAAGTCCTTGTTTGTCAGGCTCTGGCTTGAAGCTTGTACCAAATCCTCAATGTCCTGGACGTCTGCATCTCCGAGTCCAGCCGTATTGAGCAGGTCTACTATCACAGCAATGATGGGATGTTCTAGTTGCATATCTTCCTCCACACTGCTTTCAGACATTGCTATTTCACTTCCTTCCAGGACAAAATCAATGCCTGCATGATGGTATACTTTTTCCAGGAATCCATCATGGATTGTTTGTCCTTGCTGTCTCTTTGGTCAATGAGCTGGCGGAATGTGTGATGAAGATAATAGGCTTAAATGTGGCAATGACTACTTCTTCTGGGATGCAGCAATGGTGCTCAGTCAAGTTGTTAGGGTGGCTTGGGGCATTGTCCATCAACAAGAGTGCGTTGGCCTTAATACCCTTATGCCTGTGGTAGCGTTGCACCAATGGACAATAATGTTTGCTGAACCAGTTTTTTAAGATGTCCATTGTGATCCAAGCTTGCCGGTTGAATTGCCAAATAATCAGCAAAGTGAATATTGGAATCCCCTTCATGGCTCTAGGTGAATGGTACACCAGCACTGGCTTGATCTTGAAGTTGCCACTGGCGTTCCTACACAGAAAAAAGGGTTAGTTGGTCTTCAACTATTTTGAACCCGGGTGCTTGCTTCAGCTGACTTGACATTAATGTGCGGCTTGGCATTCGCTTCCAGAACAGTCCTGTATCATCAATGTTAAATACAGGAGGATAATTGCCTCTTTGTTCAATGTCCTTCAAAATGGCTGGAAAGGCCTCAGCAGCCTTGTTGTCAATTCTTGTCTCTTCTCCAGTGATTTTGATGTTGTAGAGGCGGTTCCTCTTCTTGAAGTGGTTGAACCAACTTCTACTGGCTGGGAAGCTTTCGGTCAGATCTGGTGTTTCGCTTTGGATATGCCCATAGATGCTTCTGGCCTTCTCAATGATGATGGCCTGGCTGAGAAGCATGTTGCGCTCTATGTTGTCATTAATCCAAATGGACTGGGTAATCTTCTTTGCAGAAGATGCAGGGCTGGTGTTTGCCGAATACTTTTCCTTGTTTTTCCGGATGGTGCGATTTGTGGAGGTTGAAAACTATAAATCCACTGCAATGTCCATTTGATGATTCTTTTTTGTAAGTGGTCAATCACCTGCATTTTCACATCCAGAGGAATGCTTTGGAGCTTCAATTTGGCCTGATCTCCTTTCCACTCAGTCATTGTCTGTAAAACAGTACAAAAAAATACAATGAATGTAGATTTAAATATCCCCATTTCTATAGGAGACCAAATGGAGTTAAATTGTATCCTCTCCTTGAAAAATAGGCTTCATAGAAAGTATAGGAAGTTGAGATATTTAACTTCACTTATCGATGCTTCTCCACACTCCACACCGAGTTACAGAAATAAACCCTAAAATACCTATAAGCATGATAAATAATGCTTAAGGCCTTATTTATATTACATGCCGCTTTATGGAAATATATACCTAAACAGAAATTACTGAATAGAATGTCAGTTTCAGTTCTGTCATCAATAGGAAAAAATCATATATTCTCTAAACTAATAATTCGTAAAATGAATACAAAGTGATTTGAGGAATTTCTCCAATGACAGAGTAGAGCAGAGTAGTAATAAAGTGAAAATTAACTTTGATCAGTTTCAGGGATTGAACCTGTTTCTTCTAAACCTCAAAGTATAAATATTTTGAAGTGAGAAATACAGATTGGTCCCTTTGGAACAATTCAAGCAAGAGAATATGTATTTAAGTACTGATCCATGGATTTAGATAAATGTGGACTTTCTTTAATTCCATTTAGACTGGCATATTTCCTCTAGATATTTCTATACGCTACAATGCATTCTGCTTTTAGAGATTAGGGATCCAAAATCAACTTCACTGTAAATAGGTATGGGCATCAGTGACAAATCCAATTGATTTAATTTGTAAAGCATATTTTTGTGCATCCAGAATGTATCATGGAAGTTCATTAAGCGTGTGAATTGGTAGAGTATGAATATTTTCTGCATATCTCTAATTTAGTGCTTGTGGTTTTATACTTCAAAGCAAATTCTTCAAGTTTGTTAAAAAAACAACACATTATTACCAGTGCAATTTATATTGAAGTGTTGATTCTGCTCTCAGAAGACTGCACACTACTTTAGTTTATACAGTATCACTGCATATACATATTTGTTTCTTTGTTTGGAATATATTGGGTTTCTACTGTTAAAAAAGGCTATAATCAAATTATTTTAGAAAGAGAACATGTTTATTATATTGACTCATAGTAAAACATTGTGATACAGTCAGTAATATACAATAAATGGATTTCATTCCATGCCTCAAGTTTCTGATTTACAAGTCAAGTAAACTTGTAAAATCCTACCTAGCAGCAGTGGTGGGTCAGGGAGGGCCAGAGGTGACAGGAGGAGGAGAGCTGGAAGGATGCAGGGATAACCCAGATGTAGACGCACAGATAGCAGTGACAGAGGGGGAGGATCCCAGTGGTGGAGTGAGAGCTGTGGAGTGGCTGGCCTTTAGGGACAGACCAGGGAAGTAAGGCACACCAGGCACAGTCAGGCGGGAGGGAGGCGGTTCCCAAACACAATGCCCCAATTACAACCATGAGGAATTCTTGGTCTTCGATGCCATTCATGCCCATGCCAGTATCCTCCACAGGGCAGGGATGTGAGACCGACCTGGCCAGAGGGCCAACATTTGGAAGAAGATAGCCAGGGAGGTCTTTGCCTTGGGGGTGTATGTGAGGTATATGGGCCATGTGAAGCAATGATACGATGGCTGCCAGTGCACAGTGAGGCAAACAATGTCTGAGGAGGCAGCAAGTGCCAGAGAAACAGGTAGTGGCCTCCAACTTCCATTCATTTCAATGAGTGAGAGAGGACACTGAGAGATAGGATCTCACCAGCAATGGTGGTCGGACTTTCAAATCTGGTGGATACCATGTAGCCAGGGACTATGCCAGGTGAATATCAGAAACACTATCACCCCATCACATACTCAAATATACACCACACACATAGATAACTCACATCCAATGTAAATGCTGTCCATCAATTATAGTGATATGCCTAGGAATATTATATAACCGTGTGTCTAATTACTTAGAGATAATAGGTTACAATGAAACTCAGGTAAAACATATAATTAAAGTGAATAAACATCAAATAAATTGTTCCTGTAAGGGTGTGCCCAGTACAGATTATGCAGTTACAGACTCTATAAGGCTAGATATGCAGTGCAGTGTCCTAGCCTATCAGAGACCACATATCAACAGCATGTTGCAACATCTTTCTGAGAAATGATTTGATAGTACAGCAAGTACAGCAGATGTCTGATATTGATGATGCAATACGAAAACTGTAAAACTCACTGAGTTACAAAGAAACCTCATTTAGTTTTAAGCACTCTTTTTACATTTGCAATTTTGTGTCTTCATGAGCTGATGAGTGGGCAAACACAAGCAAGGGATATTGATTTCATATGAGGCAGTACACACAGAACTCTTAATTAATGTGTGTGACTGATTTGGATTGCATTATCAAGAATGAATTGCATCGTTTGCATAGAGGCAGATGAAGACCATGTGTAAGTGCTATGCTAATTGCTGGTTAATTCTGTTATATAAAGTGATGAAAGATACAATTTATTTTAATCTAATTATCCTTATTGTGGTGTAATGGTGCAACTCTATTAGATGCTATGCATCATTTTTATTAATATTATACAGTATTATCTTTAAGCCAACAGATGATCTAATTTTAAACAGTCTCCTGTCCTCTTGGTTATCATTTGCACCACGCCAATGATATTAATACATGGTCTGCTACATTGAAGATTGTGCTCTGTGGATATAATAAACTTATATTCTTATTAAAACATAATCCTTGTCTGTGTGTTATAGTTATAGTAACTGATTTGTGACAATAACATACATTACATTTAGTTAATGATCTGATATGTGTATACTGTGATAATGTGGCCTTTGGCTACTGGCTTCTTCTGTGACTTCATATCAACAAATCGAGTCCCAAAGTGCTTTTTATCTCTTTTAATAAAAAAGTTTTGAAACATAAACAAAAAAAGCTTATTTTGAGCATGAAATAAACATCTACTTAAACGCACTGGCTTAACATCAGGAACATCCTTACTAGCTCTGAAGCCGCTTCTAGGCCTTCAGGTAAAAACATAGAGTCTTAGAATAGTCCATATTCAATAGTTTAAAGCGTCCTTTCTCTGCAGACAGTCATCTTTCAATTTCATACCATAGGGTGGGATCCTGGCCCGCCCTACTCTCCAGATACCCCAACCTCCAGGGACCCTTAACACCCTCTTTTGGTGATGGCTAAAAATATGTTAACTTCACAGACTTCTCCCTGGGGTTATCTGAAATGGTGCCTTGACATCCAGTCTAAGTATATGGGTGATCTTGCTCAGTCCAAGGTATAATATAAAACTGCAATACATTGTAAAATTGTACTGTGAGTATCCAAAATATATATTTACTAGCGACTTGCCAGTCAAAGAATGACGGCAATAAAATTGTAAGGCAGGTAATGCTGTTTGGTCGAGACATTAATTTTGTTGGTGGTCCGAGATCCTTCGGCGCTCATTGCGAGCTTTGTGCTGAGCGCCTTTGTAGTTGTAGTATTTTTTTTTCTGCGATTTTGGTGTTATTGTTTGGTCGGCGGTGATGTGTTTTTTGCACTTATTCCAAGGCTTTGTGTGCTATGAGCAGCGTTGGTGCTCGTTGTGAGTTGCGCAGTGAATGGCTTTTGTGTTTATTGTGAGAGTGTATTTTTTTGTGTATATGTTTTTTTGTATGCTAATTAAATAAATAATACATTAATAAATTAATATACTTTACCTATTTGGAAGTAATATATGCAGGAAGCAGTGTTGAAGAGCTGACAATCTGTTTTGATGTTCCTGCAGCATACAATGTCGGTTTGGACTGTTGTGGAGCTGATGTGTAAGTTTCAGCAATGTGTGCAGTGTGTAGTGTAAATAGGCTGCGTGTGCGAGGAAAAGCCATTAGGGTAGCTGTATACTTCCGCATTGTGTAAGTTAGTGTTGTAAAATAGCTGGGAATGTGTGTGGTACGTGGCTGTGGATGATGTAGCGTCCTTGGTAAGAGTGCATCTTGTAGCTTGTACGTTTTTTTTTTTTTAAAGCTGTATGTGCTTGGTGGCGTTTTGCTTCTTTAGGGTCCTGTAGCCTCGTTTTCGTTTTTTTTTTGGGGCGCCCATTTGTTCTCTCGCATAGGGGATTTTCGTGTGTCTAAACTCTGGAATTTGGAGTAAAATTGAGGTGTAACTCCACTTGCAGAGGTCCTGGGTGCCCCCCCCCTTGCTGTGGGTAATCTTTTTATGTATTTTTTGTGTGTATTTATTGTGTTTGTAATGTTGTCAGGTGCGTGCGGTTCGGCCGTTAAGGTTGTATTTTTGCAAGGTCGGAATGTTTTTTTTTTTTTAAGTCTCGCGTCTCGTATTTTTTTTATGCTAAGTCCATACATTTTCCATTCTAAGTCCTGCGGTTCGTATTTTTTTGTGTAAGTCCGTATATAGTGATTGCGTGTTAGGTGTATTTTGGTAAAGTGCCGCTTGTGTGGGTGTTTGTAACCACGTGCGAGGCACCGTAGAGCCTCCACCTCCGCAAATGCGGCCCCTCGCTTTGCGAGGGTCCGCACTTGCGGCTTATTGCAGCCGACGTGGGAGCCTCCACCTCCGCAAATGCGGCCCCTTGCTTTGCGAGGGTCCGCATTTGCGATCCCAAAGTCGTAGGGGGTCATAGGGATGAGCGCCTATGGCGCTCATCTTTACCAGCGCAAGGAGGGCGTTTGGTGCTCCTTGCCAGCTACTGCGGTGCTCCTTCGCAAGGGCCTCAGTTGCAGCAACGACCGGCATTGCGGACAACTACTGTATATGTAGCCACATATATCCTACCTATATATTCAGACAAATTCATATATATATATATTAAGACCACGGGTTTTAGTGTGCCTATTTTATGAATCCACCTGGATTTTATGAATCCACCCTCCTAAGTTTTAAAAGCCTGTCTCCTTCCCTTTGATCCATGCTAACTTTTTCTACAGCTTGTATGGTAACTTCTGTCATGTCCTTCTGATGTTCTTCTATGACATGTGCAGAGAAGCTGCTCTTAGGCAATCCTTTTTTCACATTATCTCTGTGATCCCACAAAATTATTTTTATAGGCCTCTTCTTGTGCCCTATATATTGTTTGTTACATCTGCACATTATGGCTTAGACCACATAGTTGGATCTGCAGTTTGTATGATGTTTAACTTCGTAGGCTTTCTTTTTGCTTGTAGAATAGATTATGTTTTTGTCCGGATTTTTTGCTCTACATTTAACAAATTCATTAAACTTTTTCATCCAATTCATAGTTTGATTCTTTGTTTTGTTCCTCAAAGTACTCGGTGCTAGGATGCTGTTCAAATAGTTTGTCTGGTAACAAATCCCTCAGTATGTTTTCCTTCCTCCACAACCAGGTGAAGCTTTTTTTTAAAGCATCTGCTGCTGAGTGGTATTTAGTGAAGAATCTGCAGTCTTTTCTTTTTTATTTTCTCTGTGCAGGTTCCATATTTACGTCTTGTATACTTTTATTTTTTCTAATCAGATCCAGTTGGTTGCATTTTTTAGTTTTATCGTATGCCTATTCAATAATTTTCTGATGATATTTCTTTTCAATAAATGTGTTCTTTATTTTCAGGCTTTCCTTTTCAAAGTCCTCGTTCTTAGTGCAATTTCTCCGGATTCTCTGATACTGCTCGAAGGGGGTATTTCTTATCCATTTGGCATAGTGTCCACTTCTGGCGTGGAGGTAACCGTTCGTATCTGTTGTTTTCGTATACAGTCGGTAAGAGATGCCTATTTCTTTCCCCATTAATATGACATCCAGGAATGGAATTTCTTGTTGCTAATAGTTCATAGTTAACGAGAGGTTCCGGATGTCGCTGTTAACATATCGTAGGAATTCATTTTTCTCCTCCTTCTATGCCCCATCCCAAATCACAATAATGTTGTCTATGAATCTCTTCCATTGTACAATTCTTTTTCTGTAGGGATTGTTGTTCCAAATGAATGGTTATTCCTATACACCCATATAAATGTTAGCAAAGCAATGGGCCAACTTGTTGCCCAGATCGCTGCCTTGTTTTTGGAGGAGGTACTTATCCTCAAATGTAAAGTAGTTCCTGCAGAGAATAAACCAAATAGCTTCCAAAATAAATTTATGTTGTTCTTTGGTCATAGGATCATAGACCTTCAGAGTTTGTTTAATGGCTGAAAAACTGGCTGAGACGTCAAGGTTGATCCACCTATATGAAGCTGAATTTGTAAGGTAGAAACTATTATACACATTGGCATATTGTGCAAATAGCAGTATTTAAACTATACTCACCTTAATATTTTCTAGCCAATTTAACAATTGAGAAAGACCTAGCAGGGTTGAAAAGCATTTGGAATCCAGTACATCTGGTGCTTCTTTTATATACACTGTAATATACTTAATTCATATATATATATGGCCAGGTTAATTACCTGGTGGCTGTGGGAGGGTCCCTTTCTCCCCCTACCCTATATAAAGCCCCGCCTACTCAATCAGACACACATGCTTCCAGCGCCACCCCCTTGCCATGCTGCTGTGTTTGTGTTACCTGCACAGACAGTAGCTTCTTCTGATATCTCATACCTGATCATGCAGAGTTGTTCTGGACTACTTCAGTTAACTTATTTACGTTATTATGAATATCTATTATGGAATTAATTAATTAAACCCACAGCATGTCATTTCACAAACTTCATGTATTCGCTTAGTCGCTATTAGTTATATGCCGAAAGCATTATTTATTGCTGCTTAAAAATCACACTCTTACTCAATTTGTTTTCAGTTATCAAGTTTATCATTCATTTATATAAATCAGGTTTTAAAGTAATTTATTTAATTGTTTTTACAAGATCGTGCTTTCACACAAGATATACAGCCTGTTGTATTATCCTGAGCTCAGTGTGTACTTGGTTTTAAAAACTAGTAAGTGCTCTGTTGTATTCGTAAAAGTATTTTGTTTATACCAAACTTCATTATATGTCATTACTGTTACATTTCACTGCAGTGTTTCTCCTTTACTTATCTGCTAGTTCTCGTTTATACTGTAATGCTTATTCTACTATGTACCTATTGCAAAGCAGACAGATTTGCAGGCACGTCTTCCAGTATCTGCCTTTTTTCTCCTGTGTGGCAGGCAGTGTCTGTTATGGTACATTATTTTTGGGGAGTTGGGATCACTAGAGCACAGCAGTTAAGCTGCACTGTAGGCTGGGATATCACATTGATATAGTTAGGCTGAGGCTCCATGATTGGTTTACCTTTTCATACAGGTGTTACCATACATTAGATTTAAGACTAGCACTTAGTAAGACATTTTCACTACAAATTACATAATCTGGTGTTTTTATTTAATTTTATATTTTTTTGAGTTCAATTGTATTTTATTAGAACAATAATATTGAATTGAATATATATGTTTTTGTTCCTTCATTCTGCTGTCTGATTCAGTCCACCTGTAACATTCCATCTGCAGCAATTTCCTCTCCTACGAATGCTTAGTCCAAACCTGTTAGCCAGTATCACTAAGGCTTGGACCATCCCTCGCCTGATTAAGAATTGTATACCTGCGGCATTCCTTTTCCAGCAACATTGAGAAAATGGAACTGATTAGATAATTGCAAGGTGCTCAAAGGCCAACCCCAGGGCAGGCTAGCTTGGTACCCGATCAGTTCCAACAGCTACAAAGAATGATAGCCAATGTGGGTCCTTCTGTTATTGAGCTGAAAGATCGAGTTGTCAGAATTCAGAGTCCTACATCACAACCTCAGTTACTTGCTTTACCAGCCCACAGGTTGAATATGGTGAGACCAGTTAGCCTCCTCAGATTTTATGCCATCGCATTATTTGTTATTGAATTTGAGGAGAGACATAGTAGAGGGTTAAGAGTTTAATTTAGTTTGTTTTGTCTACACTAGTGATGTCGCGAACATCAAATTTTCGGTTCGCAAACAGCGGACGCGAACTTCCATCAAATGTTCGCGAACTGGCGAACCACCATAAACTTCAATGGGCAGGAGAATTTCAAAACCCACAGGGACTCTTTCTGGCCACAATAGTGATGGGAAAGTTGTTTCAAGGGGACTAACACCTGGACTGTGGCATGCCGGAGGGGGATCCATGGCAAAACTCCCACGGAAAATTACATAGTTGATGCAGAGTCTGGTTTTAAGCCATAAAGGGCATAAATCACCTAACATTCCTAAATTGTCTGGAATTACATGCTTTAAAACATCAGGTATGATGTTGTATCGATCAGGTAGTGTAAGGGTTACACCTGCTTCACAGTAACAGACCAATCTCCCCGTTTAAAGCACCGCAAACAACCGCAAACAGTCCCTTTGCACAACCGCAAACTCCCCATTTGCACAAGGTTGGATACCAAGCTAGCCATGTCCCGTTCCTTGCCTCACTGATGTCATTAAAGGTCTCTTCCTCCACCCAGCCACCAAGGGTCCCCGAAAAGTGACAACAAGCCCCCTGGGACGCCTGCTGTGTTTGGTCTTCCACCTCCTCAAAGCCACCTTCCTCCTCTGACTCCTCTTCTTCAGACTCCTCTATCTGCGTTGCCTCTGTCTGCGTTATTATAAGGTGTGTACTAAGTAGTAGTAGTACTATTCCTATTTAATCCCTGTTACGTCCACTATTAGGGGATGTGTATATGGCATTGATTTTTGGAACAGGGAGATGGAAAAAGATGCTTGGTCGGACCTCCTACTTCAAATTTGGGGCACTGCACGTGCAATCTAAGGTGCCACCAGATATGAGTGTCACTGTGCACTGGCAAAAGTTGGCAGAGTAGATGCAATAGGCTTCACACACACGCCTGTAGGCAGGCAATTGCTATTCAAACTATTACAGTCAAAAAAGTGTTGTTTTATTTCACTGAGCACAATATAAGCTGTGAGCCTGACACAGGCAGGCAACTGAAATTAGATTAAAGGAAAAAAGGATTGTTTTTTTTCAATGTATGGTACACCAACTATGACTGGTGAAACAGAGCAGAATATTAGCCGGTCCTTCAGATGGAAGGCTCTGGAAGGGAGTGTATGCTGCTGTTTGGCTGGAATGTGTCTGCTGACTGTGAGGTGCAGGGTCAAAGTTTCCTCAATATTAAAGTATAGGGGGCAAATCGAAAAGCGCATGTGTTCGCCGTCCGCTGCGAACGCGAACATGCCAAAATCGACGCGAATAGTCCGCGGGCGAACTGTTCGTGACATCTCTAGTCTACACCTGTTCAACTGTTTCTTAAAGGTATTTTTTTAATCAGGCTCATGTCATTCACAGATCTTTTTGGCCCAAAATCTCACTTACAATTAAAAAGCAGCAGCAACTTTGGCTTTCTATGGGTTCCTTCGGCCTTCAGCATTCACCACATCACTATCACAACCTATTTTCCATACTAAGAATTTTATCAGATTTAATCACAATACCGGTTTACTCACACTACGTTCAACCAAACTAGCGCCACACTGTTCAAGTCACTTATTTTCCTGTTGATGACCTTACCTGTCCAATTAACTAATTAATTAATTATTTACCACCACACTAATAGATAAAACTCTTCATCACTCCCTTTGAACATTTCAAACCAGACTCTCAGTACCACTGAATTTGTGCATTACATACGAGCAATTCTCATAAGATTGGGACTTGACACATTTAATATTCAGGTTATTCATTTTGCATAGGAGCAGCTTCATCTGCATCACAAATCGTATACCAATGTATATCATTCAGGCTATGGGGTATAAGTCCACAATCTACAGTTTATTTATGAATCCACAATCTGAAATGTGTTGAGCTTTACAGCATTAATTAATTTACAGCTGATTTTTGTCCCTCTTAGCAGGCCTATAGGGGCGTAGCACCTGGCACAACACTGCTACTAAGGAGAGCGGCCGAGCACAAATGGCCAGGTTAATTACCTGGTGGTTGTGGGAGGGTCCCTTTCTCCCCCTTCCCTATATAAATCCAACACCTACTCAATCAGGCACACATGCTCCCAGCGCCCCACCATCCTCCCCTCTCTCCATAATTAATTCGGCCCATGGTCCTCTTAGCAGGGCTATAGGGTGTAGCACCCAGCACACCACTGCTACTAAGGAGAGAGGCCTGAGCACAAATATATATATATATATATATATATATATATATGTATACATACACACACACATATATACACACACATATATATATATATATCATTTTTTTTTACTCTGTATTCATGATATATATATACCTTCTGGATACTCACAGCACAATATATTGCTCTTTTATATTACACCTTGGACTGAGAAAGATCACCCATATACTTACTGTCTCCATCTCAGCCATATTGTGTGGGTCATTTAACCTCTACCTTAAAGGCCTTGTTTATATATTTTTATATACAGTGCCTTGCAAAAGTATTCACCCCCCTTGACTTTTTACCTATTTTGTTACATTACAGCTTTAAGTTCAATGTTGTGTTAATCTGAATTTTATGTGATGGATCAGAACAAAATAGTCTCTAAGTTGGTGAAGTGAAATGAGAAAAATATATACATAAAACTATTTTTTTAAATAGAAAACAGAAAATTGGCATGTGCGTATGTATTCACCCCCTTTGTTATAAAATTCATAAAAAGCTCTGGTGCAACCAATTACCTTCAGAAGTCACATAATTAGTGAAATGATGTCCACCAGTGTGCAATCTAAGTGTCAAATGATCTGTCAATGCATATACACACCTTTTTTGAAAGGCCCCAGAGGCTGCAACACCTAAGCAAGAGGCCCTACTAACCAAACACTGCCATGATGACCAAGGAACTCTCCCAACAAATAAGGGACAATCTTGTTGAGGAGTAAAAGTCAGGATTAGGTTATAAAAAAATATCCAAATCTTTGATAATTCTCAGGAGCACCATCAAATCTATTATAACCAAATGGAAAGAACATGGCACAACAGCAAACCTGCCAAGAAACAGCTGCCCACCAAAACTCACGGACCGGGCAAGGAGGGAATTAATCAGAGAGGCAGCACAGAGACCTAAAGTAACCCTGGAGCAGCTGCAGAGTTCCACAGCAGAGACTGGAGTATCTGTACATAGCCGTAAGCTCCATAGAGTTGGGCTTTATGGCAGAGTGGCCAGAAGAAAGCCATTACTTTCAGCAAAAAAAACTAAATGGCACATTTTGAGTTTGCGAAAAAGCATATGGGAGACTCCCAAAGTGTATGGAGGAAGGTGCTCTGGTCTGATGAGACTAAAATGTAACTTTGACTGGCGCAATCCCAAAACATCCCATCACCTAAAGAACACTATCCCCTCAGTGAAACATGGTGGTGGCAGCATCATGCTGTGGGGATGTTTTTCAGCAGCCGGGACTGGGAAACTGGTCAGAGTTTAGGGAAAGATGGATGGTGCTAAATACATGGATATTCTTGAGCAAAACATGTACCACTCTGTGCGTGATTTGAAGCTTGGACTGAGGTTCCCCTTCCAGCAGGACAATGACCCCAAACACACTGCTAAAGCAACACTTGAGTGGTTTAAGGGGAAAAATGTAAATGTGTTGGAATGGCCTAGTCAAAGCCCAGACCTCAATCCAATAGAAAAACTGTGGTCAGACTTGAAGACTGCTGTTTACACTTGAAGGAGCTGGTGCAGTTTTGCAAGGAGGAATTGGTAAAAATCCCAGTGGTAAGAAAGATGTGGCAAGCTCATAGAGACTTATCCAAAGCAACTTGGAGCTGTGAATGCTGCAAAAGGTGGCCCCTTCAAAGTATTGACTTTAGGGGGGTGAATAGTTATGCACATTGAATTTTTCTGTTATTTTGTCCTATTTGTTTTTTGCTTCACAGTAAAAAAAAAAAAAAACATCTTCAAAGTTGTGGGCATGTTCTATAAATTAAATGATGCAAATTCTCAAACAATACATGTTAATTCCAAGTTGTGAGGCAACAAAACACGAAATATGCCAAGGGGGCTGAATACTTTTGCAAGGCACTGTATATATCTGTATATGGGGTAATATAATACCATCACTAGTGAGATCCAGCTAGTGGACAACCCGGTGGATAGTGAGAACAACACTATATCCCAGTGAAAGCTGATACATCTGGACACCTCAAGGCAGGAATTTCCATCCTTCCTGTACATGTGGACTCTCCCTCACTTGAGCTGTTTTCATACCTCATACTGTTTGAGGGGAACAAGTGTGAGTGTGATATACCACCATTTGTTTCATATTACTGTTCACTGTATATTTTAGATCTTGTATTTTACATACGATTTTTACCATTTTTATTCTTGTGCAATAAATATTTACTATTGGGCCTTTGCTCTTTCCTCTCCCCCTGCATTTCCCTCTTGTTTTTCACACATACGAGCACCAGTGAACAGTGCTCCCAGAGAAAGCGGCATCCCTTAAGGTGTGATAAGTTACATTTTCATGAACTGAGAGTCACACCAGCGCCACAAACAGTGGATCTCCAACCATCCAGCTCTATAAAGCAGTGTGCTTGCTGAAGGACTATATATATCTCCTATCCAGGGAATTGCTGTGAAGTGACATTTTCATTGCCCAAGTTCAACCTGGTATTATGAGTATTCTACTGTATATTGCTTTCATTATATACGGTATACAGTTTCCTTCTTGATATGATATCCTTGTGACTGTGCTCACTCATACAAGAACAAGTATATCTACTAATATATATACTATTACATTTATTAATACCTATTTAAGTGATATAAGGTGTGTTTGTTTTAGCGCTACAGATGTGTGGTTTCCCCTGTGGGAATTCGAACATTTTCTTTGTTATTTCATACATCAAATATGGATGATAGTAAAATATGTCTGGACACCTCTATGTATTCATGCATTTCATTACTGTAATCTTATGTTTCCATGTCAATAATGTTATGTTAATTAAAAAAATAATGTTGTTATGGCCAAGTGATAACATTAACATAATTTAACATCAAATCACATATTAGTGCACACAACTCCTAAAATATGCATGAAGGCTGACATCATGTTCAAATATTTAGCCTTATTACTCTCAAAAACATGTTCATGTCAACAGGCTATAACAATGACACAAGCATGGTTGCTAAGATGCCATCTGAAGTAAGCGTGATCATGCAGTATTATATACATTGTTAGCATGTATACTACATTGGCCGTGAACAACAGTAATACATATTTGTGGAGGTAATAATACTGTATCATTACATGTTAGCACTGTTCTGGATCATAATTTTTTTTAAAACACATGTTATTTTCAAATTAATTAATACACTAGCACTATTTATTATATGTCTATATATTATAACATGCGCAAAACCAGTGGCAAGGAACTTGATAGGACAGGTATACACAGGATTCATGTTGATGGAGGTGAGTTTACTTGGACTCCTTCTGCCTCTCCACAGCCTCCTTGGGCTCTTACTGGCCTTCCTCAACAGCTACATCCACGTCAATGTGATTTTCCTTGTCAGCATGTGGCTCTATATCCCATGTCACTGTGCCTATACCATCCTGTCACTTACCTGTTCATCTAACATATAGTAATTTGTCTGTTGAAGTTCACCTCCAGCATGGATTACTGGCTCACATTTAGCCACAATCAGTGCCAACCAATCCCAGTATTGTGTACAGGACTTACATTCCCATGGATGTGACACACATGATAGCTCTCAGTACTCTGATCCATGCTGTTGATGACTATCGTTTGGGGTGTGGCTATCCCTTTAATAGGAAATGCATTAAAGCACCTGTAGTATGCCATGTGGGGTTCTGGATTTGTATTACCCTTTTGAAACTGGAGTCTGTGTTACCATTGCAGTTGATATGTGATATGTTGACGTGTAATATCGCCAATAGTTGATGTTCACAGATGTATGGAGTATCAAACCTCTGACTTTGCAAAAGTTTGCATAGAATAAAACATATGAGCCTTGAGAATCTTTAATGTTATATTTATTTTGTACTTGTGTAATTGTTATGTTTTTTTATTACAATACCATCTCTTTAACTGCTTTTGAATGGTCTGAGCAAGGCTTTTCAGTGTCTAATGGGTAGTATTCAGTAAACATAACTTTTTAGAGAAAAAACAGCTACTGTAAGGCCTTACATAGCTTTAGTAACTTGTGCGAGATCTGTTAAATGCAAGTGAAATGGGCTTTGATCGAAAATCTATGGAACCGCACACTGTAACTTGATAACACAGGTTTTATTAGCCTACTGTGTGGTGCATTAGTGCCAAGATTACATTTAGATGGTTTGAGATTGATAGGTTGCTACGTTACGATACAAGTTGCACCGTAAGTGCCTGAGGAAAAGACTGGAATGGGGCCCACACTCAGCTCCTATATTAACAGAAGGTATCAATGTGATTTCTATTGGATCTGGCTATCAATATAACAGACATACAGTACGTTAAAGGAGTTATACAGTATATTGTGACAGCAAAGATGTGAATAAATGATTTTTAGAGGAGGTTGTTAAAATGTTAAACAGACACCAAAGAAGAAGTAAACAGCCTAATTAGCCTAGTTACTCTGCACATGCTCAGTGTTTTTAATTTCATTGAGTTTTACACTGAAAGCTGTGCAGTCAACACCCTAACGCGTATTAAGAATTATTTGTAATTTTAACCCAGCCAAATGAGAAATCAATCTAGTTTATAGATCAGAAAGGCTGACTGACAAAATGCAACTTAAGTGCAAATTTACTATATAAAAATGCAATTGATGTAAAAGCTGAAAAACGTACTTGTTATTACCTATATATTTAATCTTACCATATTTTGACGCATCATGGTGTTAATGCTATCCCATCACAGTTTGACACATTCATAATAGCCAATATCATGGATGTTTTTATTAAACTCATGGTTCCCACTTAATACCCCTATCCTTATAAGCCCAGGGACCTCCATGGCAAGGGTTATTTAGTAGGTGCCACGGGGGTCCTTACAGGACTCCCATGGATAGGTGGGTAATTTTAGATGTCACAAAAGTACAGGTGCCTACCAGTGATCTACCTCCAACAAACAAATGTATGAGCTTTACTTTAAAATGTATTACAGAAGTCTTTTATTTCCACAATATAACCCCATATATCCCCAAAATGATTCTGCAGTATGTGACTGCAATTGCTGAACCTGTGTAAATTTATTGAAAACCAATGGTTTACAACTTATTGATTTTGCTTGCAAATTAATAAGAGTTTTCTAATCTTCATATTTTAAAATGTACTATTTTAAACAAATTATCTGAAGGTTGAGTTTTATACTTGTCTTAAACCTGAAGTAACAAAACAGTATTTTTAAACGGTTGCCATACCTGCTTAAATCATTTTAATGGTTTCAAAATTCAGTCATTGTCAGCATAATAATATTAAAGCAAACCTGCACCATCTGTAACGTGGGAGGGTTTGCATCTTTGTAGCCTGCATAGACACAGCATCAAACATCTGTCAGGATGTGATCTGTAAGTCTCAGTGTTTGTCTAGGCATATCATCTAAAGACACTGGTGTAATTTATATTTCACAAGTGATTCAGAGTTGTCACAAAGTTAACAAGCTTGAGAATCCCACATGAAGACGTATTTACCATTTTCTCAATTGCAAAAGATCACCATGTTTCTGAAAACCTTTCCAAATAGCCGAGAAAACTGGCATTGAGGGCAAGATTTCTAAAAAGGAAAGTTGCACCTCAACATAAAATGTTCTTATATGAATGAGTACAACTACATTTGTATTTACATTTGTAGCAACTGTATTTTATTGCTACAAATAGTCTATGGGCCTCATTCGATTGATGGCCGCAAGCGACTTAGCTATTCTATTCCCTGCTTTCCTTTAGCTTTTTTTATTCTGTGTAATTAGTGGGTTCGGGGGTTTAATAGGGGTAGATAGGTAGTGTAGGTGTTAATAGGTTGGGGTAGAGGGGGGTCAGTTTAGATTTAGTGGTTTATTGATGGGGGAATAGTGTAGTGTAGTGTTTGTACTTAGTGTTATGAGGGTCCTGGAGAACCCTCATGGCACTTATGGGATTAATATTAGGGTTCTAATTGTCCCATGTGGGTCTTCATAGACCCGTATGGAACTGATTGGGTTAAAGAGAGGCTTACGAGGGTCTGCATGGACTGCCATAAGTGAAGGGGTTAGATGGAGGCTTATGGGGGTCTGTATGACCCCCATAAGTGATGGGGTTAGATGGAGGTTTATGGGGGTCTGTATGGACCCCATAAGTGAAGGGGTTAGATGGAGGCTTATGGGGGTCTGTATAGACCCCCATATGTGATGGGGTTAAATAGGCCCAGTTAGGGTTAAATAGGTCCAGTTAGGGTTATTAGGTACATTTATGGTTAAATAGGCCCAGTTAAGGTTAAATAGGTCTAGAGTGGTTAAATAGGCCCAGTTAGGTTTAAATAGGTACAGTTAGGGTTAGATGGGCCCAGATAGTGTTAAATAGGTCTAGAGGGGTTAAATAGGCCCAGCTAGGGTTTAATAGGTACAATTAGGGCTAAATATGTCCAGTTAGGGTTAAATAGAGTTTTGTATGGGTTAGTGGGTATAGTTAGGGTTAAGGAGTTAATGGGGTATAGTTAGGGTTAATAGTGTAGTGTAGTGCTTAGACTTTGTCATGAGGGTCCTGGAGGACCCTCATTTCACTTATGGGATTAACCTAGGGGTTAATAGTGTCCTATAGGGGTCTATATAGACCCCTATTGGACCGAGGGGGTTTTGGAATCTTTAATGTTATATTTATTTTGCACTTGTGTAATTGTTATGTTTTTTTTATTAGTGTCTAATGGGTAGTATTCAGTAAACATAACTTTTTAGAGAAAAAACAGCTACTGTAAGACCTTACATAGCTTTAGTAACTTGTGCGAGATCTGTTAAATGCAAGTGGAATGGGCTTTGATCGAAAATCTATGGAACAACACACTGTAGCTTGATAACACAGGTTGTATTAGCCTATTGTGTGGTGCATTAGTGCCGAGATTAAATTTAGATGGTTTGAGATTGATAGGTGGCTACGTTACGATACAAGTTGCACCATAAGTGCCTGATGAAAAGATTGGAATGGGGCCCACACTCAGCTCCTATATTAACAGAAGGCGGCTGCGATCAGTATCAATGTAATTTCCTTTGGATCTGGCTATCAATATAACACACATACGTTAAAGGAGTTATACAGTATATTGTGACAGGAAAGATGTGAATAAATGATTTTTAGAGGAGGTTGTTAAAATGTTAAACCGACACCAAAGAAGAAGTAAACAGCCTAATTAGCCTAGTTACTCTGCACATGGGGTTAATAGTATCCTATAGGGGTCTATATAGACCCCTATTGGACCGAGGGGGTTAATTTTGGTCTCATGGGGGGTCTATGTTGACCCCCATGAGTGATGGGGTTAATTTTAGGTGCCGGGGGTACTTATAGTACCCCCGTGGTAGGGGTTAATTTTTGTTTTTCTCGCTGGTCTTTTAAGGATCTTTAAGGTTTTTTCAGCACCCGCACGGGGCGCAAAATTAGAATTTTTAATGCAGCCGGGGTCCCGATGGGCGGGGGATTTGAATCCAAGCCCATACTCGGACCTGCTTGGATATCTTTGGGCGTTAATAGATATACAAAGCAGCACTGTACAGCTCTGTAATTGAAAGGGGACACATTGGGGGACATGAGGATGACATGTAGTACATTGGCTAGCTGGCACATCGCCACTAGCCAATACATTAATTTGTGGCCACAAGTCTGCCGGGCTTGGAGAACGGGTTACTGCCTTGGGGGTCATCCAAGCCCGTAATCCTGGGCTTGGATGACCTCCAATGCAGCAACTCAATCTCCAAGCCATGTGGACTGAGGCCGCAAATGACAGTATTGGCTAGCGGAGATGTGCCAGCTAGCCAATGTACTACATGTCATCCTCATGTCCCCCAATGTGTCCTCTATCACTGCTGCACAGTGCTTTGTTGAATTTATTTTTAACTTTTTTGTTTGGTGGGCATGCACACGGATCTGCGGGCCCGCGATCAGTTCCAAGCCCTTCAAAGCTAACGGGCGATTGCTTGGCCTGCGATCGGCCATAGGAAGGGGTGTGCTGCGGCCCCTTTAATTTGAATCGCAACGTAGAAGAAGGCTACGAGGGGCAGCAGCACCCTCACAAGGAATTGCAGCTTTGCAGACATTTTACGGCCACTAATTGAATGAGGCCCACAGTCTTTGAAGAGCCAGGCAATGTAAACTGTCAAAGAATACTGGAAAAATAATTATCTTCTACAGTTGTATTTTGATAGGCTTGTGAGCTTTTGAGCAAATCAGGGTAGACAGTTCAGAATAAGTTTCAGTGACAAAAATGAAATATGATGATGGCTCCCTAGTTCTTCAAACATGGAATACATACATTTTACATATATTTTTATTCTTCTCTAGTTGTGATTGTTCATATAAAAGAAACCTAAAAAAAACTTGTAATGGTCTGGCTTTCATAACTTTAGATCAGTACTTTACAGTTCATTGTAATGTTATCAATCTTATCTTTTGTGAGAACACACACTGAAAATAGCTTATGTGTTTATATGAGTTTTATCATAATGGAAATCATAGGAATAATGCATATTTTATCCACAATTAGATTAAAGATTTACATTATTATAGAACTCAACAGTAAACTTAGAATAATATTAGCCAAATAGACACAAAAATATTCTGCATTCATTTGCATCTTCTGAGATGGCTCTAACCTCATGTGAATTTAATGGACCACTGTGCTCAAATTTTCCAATATTGCCTTTTAAAAAACTAATTAAAGACCAAATCTTTTTTTGAAAACAAATAAATAAACACAACCTTTACATGTTGTTTCTTTTATATGCAATTTACTTTGGAGTTTAGTTTTCCCTTTTTCACCTGTGTGCTACATTCTCAAAAGATTATGTACTTGCAAATTAAGGAGCTTTCTATTACTTATCTTGAAAACAGTGGCTGTTGTAGCTGATACATTCTCACTGTACAGACAGAAACTTCCTTTCTAAATTCCAAGACCAAACTTATTATTAGCAGAAATCAAAATGGTAGATTGCACAGCAGCGTATCTGCATATAAAACACAAGCAAATCAAGGCTGTATCAATCTCAAAACATAAAATATTCTTATGCATATTCCCAAGTATAAAGTAGAATATTGTAAATTATGACTACAGTGGTTCTTTAAGAAATATGGGTTAAAGCTGTGCTTATGTAATGTTTGCATTCTTGTGGAGAAATATAAATATCCATATATTATTTAGTATATATATATATATATATATATATATATATATATATATATAACATTTATTATCTTTGTAGTACAATAGGGGTTTGGCTAAAGGTAAGCTGTGAAATTATGCTGTTAATTATATTTTTCTCTAATTCAGCAATATCCACTATGAGACCATAGTAACATCTATAACCACAACAATAGCCAAGGCAAGGCTAACACTCGAGGCTAGAACCAATTGTTTACTGTGCATGAATTATAACAATAAGGTGATGTCTGCAAATTATATAGATATCATGCACGCTAATGCGTGTTATGTACGTGTCTAATTATTAATTGACTTATTAATATAAATAATAATTTATTGGATTACAAATGGGTGTTGGTGGACTGTATAATTTTCTAGAGGGTAGTAATGGCATACACCATTTTCTGTATGTGGAAATGTTATAAAAGGAGTTGTTGTTTATATAATGGTTGCCAGCATCAGACATTGTGTAAGCTATTCTGTTGCTGCCCCATGAGCATGTTCAAATAAAACGGAAATAATAAGAAAAATCTGTTTTCATATCATGACTGGGTTTTGGAGCAGAATGTCGGTTTGTGGATATGTTTTTCTTATACAGTGTTGTGATGGCCGAGCCTCACATTAGATCAGAAAATATGATTGAATGCAGTGAAACAATAAGGATTAAGCTTCCAGTACTAATGGATTCAGGTCACAATGTTCCCATATTTTTTTTATAAATTCAAGTAATTTTTTATTATTGAATTGCTCACATATAGTTAAATATACCATTTCTACAAAAATATGTGCAAAAAGTGTAAGATATGATGCTAGTGATAAATGTCTATTCAAAAGATGGATAATAACCCCTTTTATTTCAATATAATGGTTCCTTGGAGCATATGCGCTGGATTTATGTTGAACATATCAAGATGTACTGACTCTTCTTAGGTTTCGGCTATAATAAAAGAATAGTGCTATCCATCACTGTACCTTTTTAAAGCTTGTCTGCTTCTATTAATCTTCTCATCATATTCACTTGTCATAATCAAGTAATCGTTCTCACCTCCCACTGCAGCCATTGTGTGTTCTCTTTTCTAACAGGATGATGCCGACTGTTGACGACACCTGTACAAGGAATATATCACGTTTGATTTTACTGACTAGTGACAATGTCTAGAAGCGACTTTACCATAAAACAGACATGTGTCTTGAAATAATATAACAGGCACCTGCATGTAACACACTTTGATTTATAGCTAAAACCCTATTTAAAAACCATTGATTTCTTGAACAGTGCGTTTACATTGAAACAAAATTAATCTTTCCTATGTTTTTTATAAAAGTTATAGTGAAATATATCAAATATTTTCTCTCATATTCTCCCTCACCATTATTACTCTATCTATAAAGGGGCTTCCATGTTGCAAATGCACAGATCATGTCCTGGCTGGGCTGAGCCATATGTGAGCCATTCATATAGCTAGTCAGGCTCCAGTTAAAACATGACATGAGCCAGGGTGGAATCACATTTTTGGTGCCTCTATACATTGAACTTCAAAGTGTCCCTGTTTGCATGCAATACAAATGGCACTCTGAGTTTATGGTTGTGCAGTCACACTGTGTTGTCACCTCCCCTATAGGTGAACACATAACACCCATGTCAGTCATGAGCTTTCAATTTCAGTGGCTGCACACTATGGCCCTCATTCTATTATCGGCCGTAGGAGATGCGGGGCCGCAAAGGACCGGCCGCAAGCTATTTGCCTATTCTATTCCCTTCCGGCCGGGGACTCCGGCAGGCTTACAACCGGCGCCTTGTTATCCCTTGCGGCCGCACGCGCCGGAGGAAAGCCTTTGATTTAAACGGCCACAAGAGTTTCGGCCGCAAGAAAATCCTGGTTGCTATTCAATTGCCCCAGGAACCCTCTCTGCAAGGCTAAAACCGAGCCGCAGCTTACTTGCAGCAAAAAGGTCCCGCAGGCACACAATTAAGCACATAACAAAGCCATAATAAAGCCATCCTGTACTCTGAGGAGACTATAAAGTGATTGTAGGTGTTAGCATTCATAGCACAACATTCCCCTACACTCAAATCCGTAAATATATATTTTTTAAATTTATGTCACATATCCATGTAAAAAGTCCCGAGGGCTTGGAGCACCTCAGACCCGCCCACGCTGCGGCTGGAAAATAAACAGTTAAATAAATCTCGGATTTGGGCTGATGTGCAAGCTTGAGATGGGGTTGCTATTAATCCTCATGTCCCCCATTATGATCCCTAGCATTTACAGAGCTTTACAGTGCCGTCTTGAATTTATTTTTGCTTTTAAAGTTTTCAGAGCTTACGGCCATATACCCTAATGACACAAAGTACCCTCATGACACAAAGTCTACGCACTACACTACACTATTAACCCTAACTATACCCCATTAACCCATTAACCCTAGCTATACCACATTATCCCTTACTATACCCCATTAACCCTAACTGTACCCAATAAACCCCTACCCTATTAACCCCTACCTTACATTATTAACCCCTATCTTATCCTATACCATTCTATTATTCCTCCTGTAACTAATTAACCCTGATCTAAGCAATTAACCCCCCTCTAACTAATTAAGCCACTCTACCCAAATAAACCCCCCCTCTAACTAATTAGGCCCCACTAATCAATTACCCCGTAACTAATTAACCCTATTTAACCCTCACCAAAAGGTGCCATGTCAATATTTTGGGTGAAGCATGCGCAGGAACCTCCATTTGCTTCGGGGGGGCTCCTCAAGAAAGGAGCTCCATTAGTTTTTATATTTTTTTAGCCTGTCGGTTTATTTTGGAGGGGCCCTGCCTGCAATGGCTCAAGGAAGACAGGGGCATCGCTGGATGGGCATTTTGGACAGGTAAGTGGCCTATTAGGCTCATATTATGTTACATATTGTATGTATTAATGTATTAATTGTAATATTTCTTTTTTTTGTACCTGTGGACATTTTTGGAGGGGCATTTGGGCAAGGTAAGTGGTATAATGTACCCTTTCTTTTATTGCTGAGTGAAGGTTTTTTCTTATTGTAATGGTGATTTGTTTATTTTTGTCTGTACTTTTATTATTTTATGTGAGTAGCTTTTTTTTATGTAAGTAGTGTTTTTTTTTCTGCAAGTATGTTTTTTTTTTATTTGATGTAGTGTTTGTTTATTTTTGTAATGTTCTTTTTTTATTTTCTGTAATCTAGGTTCTGTTATTTTTTGTAATTAGTCTTGTTATCTTTCTGGGATTAGTGGGGTGTTAGGGATTTTATAAGGGGTTAGGTAGGTAGTGTAGGGGTTAATAGGGTAGGGTAGGTGTTGGGTAGGTAGTGTAGGGGTTAATAGGGTAGGGTAGGAGGAGGTTTAAAGGATAGGGGTTTACTCTACATTTGGGGTTAAATAGACTCAGTCAGGGTTAAATAGGACTAGATAGGGTTAAATATGTTCAGTTAAGTTTAAATAGGACTAGATAGGAATAACTGGGTCTAGATAGGGTTAAGTTATTACTGATAGGGCTAATTAGGTATGGTGAGGGTTAAATAGGGTTAATTAGCTAGAGGGGGTAATTAGTTAGATGTGGTTAATAGAATGGTATAGCCTAGGATAGGGTTAATAGGGTATAGTTTGAGTTAATGGGGTATAGTTAAGGTTAATAGTGTAGTGCAGTGCTTAGACTTTGTGCCATGAGGGTCCTGGAGGACCCTCATGGCACTTATAGTGTTAATTTAGGGGTAATAGTGTCCTATAGGGGTCTATATAGCCCCTATTGGACTGAGGGGGGTAATTATAGTCTCATGAGGGTCTGTATTGACCCCCATAAGTGATGGAGTTAATTTTAGGTGCTGGGGGTACTTATAGTACCCGCGCAGCAGGGGTTAATTTTTTTATTTATCGTGGGATTTGCAAGGGTTAATGTTGGGACACTGTGGGGGTCACAATGGGTACCCCCAGCATTAGGGGTGGTAATTTTAGGTGCCACTGAGGTACTTACAGTACCCCCGTGGCCGGGGTTGCGTATTGGAGTGCCGCTGGCCCCTTAAGGACCCGCGACGGGGCTTTTGAATTTTTAAATGCAGCAGGTGACCAACGCTGCAAGGTTAAATGGGGACCCCGCAGCATGGGGAAGTTAATGTTAGTTTCCGCGGGGCTACTTACTGTACCCCTGCGATATGGGGTTAACCATGTGTGTGCCGTGGGTCCTTTAATCATGGGGTTAATGTGGGGACCCTGTGGGGGTCCCAATCGGGGCTCCAGCATTAATGGTGGTTTAATTTCGGAGTGTCGGGAGGCGGTTAGGACCAGTGGGGAGGATAAGTAAGGGCTTTGCTAGCCATTACAAGACCTCTTTGCTACCAGTAAGCTCTGGTATGCTTTGGGCCATTTACAGGCTTGACAGGAGGAGAAATCGGAGCAATTGAATAGCTATTTGTGATTTTTGTGGCCGCATCTTTTGCAGCCGTTAAAGATCAAGACTTTGAGGGAAGTAACTTGCGATTTGACGAATTGCAATGGATAGTAGCGCGCACCAAGTAACCCGATCTCAAAAAAATTGCAATGGAATGAGGCCCATAACATTTTTTCATATATTTGCCATTTACGTGACTGAAGGCAATTGCGGACTTGTTGAATTGTTGTAATTAAATATGGATTTTGCGTCTGTATCACCGGTAACATTTACAGGCTTGAAATCTCAAAGGAGAAGATAGGAAAGAGTTATGTTTTTGACAACTGCAGTGCTTTTGAGCCTGTAAATTGCAATTGGAATGGGAGCAGTAAAATATATCCAATTAAATATCAGTAACATTTACAGGCTCCATTATGGGCTCAAGTAATTGTGATTTGGACAATTAAATAGGGGTCTATGGGCCTTATTCAAATGCAATTTGGCCAATTGAATAGGGCTCTATATAAGCACATAACATATTTTTTTACAGAAGTTTTTAGTTAGTGAAGACCTTGCTTTTGGATAGAAATTCACTAACTAAAAACTTCTGTAAAAAAAAATATGGTAGGTGCTTATATGGAGCACTTTTGAATTAGCCAAATCGCATTTGAATGAGACTCTATGGCCCTCATTCAATTGCAATTTGGCAAATTGAATAGGGCTCTAAATAAGCACATAACATATTTTTTTTAAAGAAGTTTTTAGTTAGTAAGCATCTATCCAAAAGCAAGGTTTTCACCAACTAAAAACTTATTTAAAAAAAATATGCTATGTGTTTATTTAGAGCCCTATTCAATTGGCCAAATTGCAATTGAATGAGGGCCTATGTATTTTGTAGTTGTTACACACCACACCCACACACACATATGTATATCAAATGTAATATATATAAGATAATCAATGCACCTGATAATTATTTTACAGCCACTATGATTAACCCATTTGTGCTCAAGTAGAACTGAGCTTGAAATATAATCTTTAATAGTAGGTAAGAACTAGAGATTTACACTTTTGCTAAGCTGTATCATTAATATATCCTATTGAACAAAGGAATATTTAAAATGTACTAAACACAGTTCTTTTTATATATTATATAGTTTTGAACCATGCCATTTATTTTTATTTAAATTATGTAAGTATAATTAGTGAGGAGCAAAATGGCAGCCCTTTTCTGAGCAATATGGGTGAAATAATAAAGCAAGTAAAGTAAAATATTTCCTATATTTCACTAGTACAGACTACATATTTTCCAGAGTACAGTGGTCCTCTCAGGGACAATGTCACCAAGGGTAATATAATATACATTATATATAGCAATGCATTATATGCTTATGTTAAAGAAGATACACTGAACATTAACAACGCTCATATTGTCTCATGTTAGTACAATCACATGTAGCCTCATTCTATTAGCTACTTGCAAATACCTTGTACTCATAGATTTGGCTTTGGGTGTTTTTTTTTATGTATGTTTATGTACATTCTATTGTCTTAAGAATTCATTAGTGCCAATAAGTAACATTTGCCGAATATGTAGCAATATTAAGAGTGATTTTAAGTATGTATAAATTTACGAATTGGGCAAATGAATAGGGGCTCTGGTCTCTGTGTATAATTGTATGTATTACATTATATTGCACATGTTTGTCTAGAAGGTAAGAAAATGACTGAATGCTGAAATCTTGGTAAGCATGAAAAAAGGTCCACTGAAGTTACTACAATTGCTTTTGATCATCAAATAGAGCAATCAAAATCAGGTTGAAAACGTATAAAAAAAAAACATTGGATCTTTCCTGTTATAGTTATGGCACAGGTCTGCTGCTGCAGTGCGTCGACCAACCGCTAGATGGTGCTGCTTATATGTTGCAGTGCTGCCGATATGTTAGAGAAGTTCTAAGCTTAAAATGGTAGCCAAACCCTTAAACTAACCCTAACCCTCACCCTAACCCTAACCCTCACCCTAACCCTAACAGTTTACTTAAGCCTTGACTCTATGATATGGCACTTTATTGTCATTTGCAGGGTGTTTATGTTTATTGTGGCTCATGCAGAATCTGTGGAGTGAACAAAAGCTCAGTTGTTAGATCAGTTTGATGAAAAACTGGGTGATACAAACAATGCCTCCATTTTATAAATTCAAAAAAAGGTCTTCACTGCTCTGTTGATGATGTAGAGTAGTACTGATGCTTTCCATTTCTTTCTAAATCTGAATGTAACATAAAATACAATATTTAAAAAAAGTTTAAACATTCTATATCCAAATGTACTTTTGTATGGCGGCATTTAGATGCAAAAATTGAATATATGCTATTTTCTGTCAAGTGTTTATAAAACATTTGTATATCCAAGATTCCAGTAATATTTATATTTTCTCTTCTACTTCACAAGTTATTATCAGTACTATCTTCTGCATTCTCTAAAATAAAAGGGGTAGGGAAAATGAAAAATATCTAGACCAAACTAGTGCTGCTGACTATGCAGCAGGCAAGTTTCAGTATAACAATCACACTCCACAAAGGGCCTACCTACTACTACTTCTGGTAAGTATATTTTTTTATCTTTGAGTTATACTTGAGTCCTAATACAGCATTTAATCATTGACAGCCCAGCAGGTGCTATCAGGAGATATTACCACAGGAAATTATTAAATGTATTGGCTTTCAGGGTTTCATTGGTCCTAACAAAACTAAAAAGGGATCCTGAGGTCACCACTGCTCTGCACTGTAAGATAAAGAAAAGTGGTTTCATTCTTAAAATTGCTGCTGAAATACCGGAGTTATGACTGTTTGAAGTCAGTGATTTCCTGCTGCCTCTAAGCTGCTTTATATGCTATGAATACATAGTGAGCTACACTGGCCAGTGAAAATAATTATAATCAGCTGTGCAGGTGAAGGAATTAGTTCTCCACTTTCAATGCATGTGAAGGAATAGCCAAGTGTTTAAGAAAATCTTCTGTTATAGTATTTTTACTTTGATCACAAGGTACAACTGTAAAGATATATTCACTGTAAGGGGGTGATTTATGCCAAATATTGGTGTAGTAGTGTTAGTTAAAGTCTTATATTTATATATATTGTGAGAGAGTTTATGTGAGCCACAGACTTAGCAAAGCTGTCTTACCCCAGTAGGACTGAATAACTTAATTTTCCTAAACAGTTAATTAGATACAGCGGTAGATAGATGATTTAAGGCTGCCCTTGGATTTTGGGTTTGGCTGCTAATGGACTGTGAATGTACATACATCTATACATCTAAAGTGTGGGGGGTAGCTGTGATATTATATCTACAGTATAGTGTGCAGAGAATTAGTGTCTGTCTCTCTGTCTGTGAGCTCTGTATATCTTGGTTGTGTATATAGCTGTCTGTTACTACCTTGTGTAGAGGTGTATATATATATATATATATATATATATATATATATATATATATATATATATTGTTACTTAAATGTTTTCTGCAAAGCTTGTGCTACCTTGGGCAAATTGTCCCTGTAAGTTATTATCAAGCATTGGCAACTATTTGTTTTACACATCACTGTTTTACTATTCAAATTTGATTATTGGAGCCTGTATTATTAGTGGGAGGGTGTGATATACAAGATGGCTGCACACACTGGTTATATTATCTGAGAGAACTACATGGAGCAGTGCCAGGTCAGTACATCGTGCTCACTGACAACAAGTATGAGGTGTCTGTCACCACCTCCCTGGTCTGCACCTCCACATCATGTCCGCCAAAGCACAAAGCTTCTCTGTCTCTCTGTCTCAGTACTCTGGATAACGGGCAGCTCTCCTGCAAATTAACGTAGACTTGTCTGCCAGCCAGTTGATTTTAATTAGTTCAGCTCATTATGTATTCATATGATACAAAGACAGCTAAGAGGCAGCAGACCCACTACATTTCGACAGTCATAATCCCATTCTTTTAGCAGCAGTTTTAAGAAGGAAATGCTTTTTAATCATGCTTTTCCATCATTTGTCTAATGGTGCAGAGCAAATATGTTTACTTCAGGATACATGTAAGAGATCAACTTATAAGAATTATAATTATCCAAAGCTCAGACTAAATTATTACTGCACTCTGAGAACTTTAGCTACCTACTTTGTATTCCTATGGAAATGAGCCAAAGATCCAAGTTATTTTTATTGTGCGTTATCTCATAAAATGTAATACCCTTACAATTTGCCTTTAACTATAAATCTTAATTTTACAATGCCCAGCTACAGAGTTTGTGTGTTAAAAGGGTACTGGGGTGTTCATACTATAGTGTTCTATGTAGCTGAAATGTGTATTCCTATATTTCTTATGATGTATTTTCTATGGGTAAAAATTTAGATAACATTCCTTCTCACAACATCTTGGTCACTTGATACACTTGTTAAATTCCCCCCAGTATTTGAACAAAACAATTCAGTGTAGGTTTTAAAACATACATTTTAATTTAGTGTTGTAGTCCACCAAGGGCCTCATTAAATTCCAGCCTCGTAAGTCCAACGTGTAGCACGTAAGGGCTGTGTGGTTGAACTTTGGCCATTTTACATCACTATTAAATTAGAAGTGCTGCGAGCTACGAGCAAGAGACGCTATTTTGTAAACCAGTTCTTGGCCGTCTGAGTTTTGTGCTCGAACGCAAACAATTAAGCAAGCACTCAGTTACGGGTTCAGATGGAGCCAATAGAAAAAGATATTATTAGCATTACGTCACTGAAAAAAGGGTGGGTAGATTTTGAAGTCCTACGTGCTTCAAGTACAGAATGGGATCGGACCCACATTCCAGATATAATGCAATAAACACAAAAAATAATCATGAAATAAAGTATGTTTCAGGGCCGATTTGCGTGCTTGAGAATGTTGTGCTATTAATTCTAAGACCTAGCATCACTTTCCCTTATAATAAATGTACAGTAGAGTGTTGTTATTTGCATTACAAGTGCTTTGTATTGAGCTTAACCACCCCTGGTGGGTACTCTCGAGCACATGTTGGCCTTTAGGCTCCATTTGCACATTACGTGCTTGCTCGCGAGTGACCACGTTGCAATTTAATAGCTGAATTGAACAAGTAGCAGTTAGGGGCATGACAGATCAAAGATTTACTTGCACAAAGTTCAACGTTGCTCAGCGCGTAGCCTATTCTCGGCCGTACTGCGTGTTAACATACAAGTCCGCTGCGAGCAGCGTTACAGGGCTAATTTAATACCTGTAACACGTAAATTTTACGGGCTATGTATTAAAACGTAGCCCCAATTTAATGAGGCTGCAAATCGGCTTCTCTCCACGCCTATCATTTGTCCAGGAGTTGTCATAGAATATGCCCAGGGCGGACTATCCTTAATGGAGTCTTTATCAGTTGTCTTAATAATAGATTTCCTGTTTACCTGTCTGTAGTGGCTATTATGGGCAAACCTACATTGGTGAGAAAAATAATGTAGGCCAGCCTACTGGGCATATCCCTTTTTCCCCCCTGGGCACCTAATATCGGATGGAGAGAAGAACGGCTACAGTGATATTATTGTATTCAAATATTTACCTTGTTACTAAATAAACAGTTTGTCCACTGCAATGGTACTTTAACAGGTGATTTTGAATAGAAAGCTGAAGTAACCAGGCTGGTTAAAATACCTGGAAGAGAAATACACCTAATGGGTATTTTAATTGATCTAATTTTACTACCACTAAAAATAGTGATCTGGTTATTCTGCTGGGAATGACTTAAAACAGTGCTTCCAAGTGAAAGTCCTATTACATGTAATGAAATGAGACCACACTGGGAATTGTGTGCATTATGAGAGCAACTGCAGCTTTATAAATCACTCCCTTTGTCTTTGTAATCACCAGAACTCAGTTTAAATAAAAGAAGGCACAAAATATAAATACTCTCAAGTCCAAGCTGTCTTTCCCTATGTTCCGCTTGGTCTGTGAATAAAATGATCACTTTTGTTTCCATTTCTCCGATGGATTCATTTGCAAACACTACATTTAATTAAAAAATGCCTGTATTATTCATTGCTCTTAAAATGTAGACGATTTCTCATGATCCAAGAGGTTATACTGCACGACTCTCCAGATACTAAGGCTTTGCTTCCAACTATTGCAAATACATTAAATCTAACTTCATTCTTCTATTGATCTCTCTTCATTGCCAACAGTACTTAGCTGAAGAGGAAAACTGCTTCCAGAAGGTACAGAAAATGGACTAAACTGACATTGTAATTTGACTTTTGTTTATGTTCCTTTACTTCCTATGACCCATATGTGAATTATAATAATATTGTATACATTTCCTATTCCCTGCAACACAAAATACTACAAATATTTTATATGGCAATATCAGAAACTTGCATTTACAACACTATTGAATCGTCTTGTCAGTTTCACAACCATCTTGATAAAAGGGTTAATTAAACTCTAATGTTCTCTCAAAGGGGTATATTTATCAAGCTGTGAGTAAAAAGTGACTATAAAAAAATCCCACTTATATTTTCTATTTGATATATTGCTTCCATAGAAAACATAGGAAGTGGATATGTTATACCAATAGAAGCAATTATTTAAAATAAATTCAGTTATATAAGTGAATTAGGATATATTTGCAAAATTTAATTATTTCCTCTAACCCAATTGGGAAAATTCAATAAGCATCAAATCGGCAGCAAAACGCTTTACTAAGGTTGTGGTGGCATTTATCCCCATAGGAAAGAAAACCCAAGAGACTTCTGGATCTGCTTTTTTTTCAGGACACAGCGAATCTGGGAGAAGCAAAAAAATATTTTATATCGCAGCACCATGAATATAAATTTGTAAAACATTTTAATTTTTATATGCAGTTTCATAACCTACCAAAAAATACAATACATTTTAAAAGTTATTATGAGTCTGCAGACAGTATGTACTAAAATTATCATTATCAGTTTTTTGTAAAGCACCAAATTATTCTCTAGCGCTATACAGGAGTTAAGTACATAGAAAAGAATACAATGGTAAACACATGGCAAAAAGTGGAGGGTTCTGTCTGAGTTTAAAATCTTACGTACATTGTGCTTTTTTTAAAGCATGTTACATTCTATAGGGAATAATAAAACAAAAGATGAAGTAATTAAAAGGAAGAAACACTTGCGGCCTTATTAAATTGCTATTCGGCCAATTCAATAGGGCTCTATATAAGCACAGAGCACATTTGTTTACAGAAGTTTTTAGTTAGTGAACTTCTATCAAAAAGCAAGGTCTTCACTAACTAAAAACTTCTGTAAAAAAATATTCAATGTGCTTATATAGAGCCCTATTCAATTGGCTGAATCGCAATTTAATAGGGCTGTTGGTAAGTAATTGAAAAGACATTAGATGGTTAATCAGTGGTTAAGTTTGTGGGGGTATCAGCTGAGAAAGATGGAGATGATAGTGCTTAACCTGTACGATAAAGAAATACAAATTATAGCTGGGTGGGTGTGGATAGGGGTAAGTGGGAGGGCATGTTATATGAGTTCAGATGCAGAAGAGTGTTCAGGCTCTGGAGAGTGTTTCTGCCCAGGTGGATGGTATGAGAAAGTGTTATTGGCTAAGCCCATGCAGAAATGACTGGTAAATCCTAATGGTGAATGGAACTGGGAAAGACGACTAATAGGAAAAAAGTGGTATAAAAAGGGTTCTCTAGAAGTTATCTAATACTTCACTTTTTAGTTTACCTGGCCCCTTTTCTTAGCAGCCAGTTCTCACATTTATTACATCTTGTACCATCAGGACATTTGCACTGCAGTTGCATGAATAGATTACAATAGATACATAATACTAATTCTAAAAATAAGTCCATGCTTAAAATAATTATTTAGCTTTATGCTAGGTTATTCATGTTTTATTGAGATATAAGCCTGTTTGTCGTCACAAAGCCATTTTCTACACTATTCCATCCCAGCCTCTATTGAGGTGAGAATATAGGTAATTATAAGTATGTTTGAATTATAAAAATACGTTTTCCAATTTAAAAATATTTATTGTGCTTTTAGAATGGGAAATCATAGTGCATGCCTAAAAGCTCCTTGCTGTGGTAGGCAGCTTTGTATTCCCTACATTTTGCTTGAAATCTGCACCATAGTATGCTACTGCTAAATAAGTTTAGGGACATATTCTATTAGCTACTTACAAATGCCTTGAACTCATAAATTTGGTTTCGGGTGTTTTTTTTAATAAATGTTTATATGCATTATATTGACTTAAGAATTAATTAGTGCCAACAAGTAATATTTGCTGAATATGTAGCAATATTAAGAGTGATTTTAAGTTTGTATAAATTTAGGAATTGGGCAATAGAATAGGGCCGATAATGTCTAGGAGCCTCATTCAATTCCGAGTTGCCCAATTGAATAGGGCTCTATATAAGCACATACAAAAAAATTTCAACTAACTTTTTAGTTACTGAACCTCTACCCAAAACCAAGGTTTTCACTAACTAAAAACTTCTGTCAAAAAATATGTTATGTGCTTATATAGAGCCCTATTCAATTGACAAATTTCAAATTGAATGAGGACCTAGATAAATTAGATTGTGTCAGCAACAAGCCGGCTGGAACAGCCCACGTGGATATTTTCACATAAATGTGGAATGCTGCCAGCCAATCAGACTCAGTTGCTAAGTCTATGGGGTTCATCTGTGATTTGAATCTCTAGAGAGCAACAACATGACATGTAGGGAAAAAAGTGGATTGTTTTGTTGTAGATATGTAAACTAGAAGGTAGCTGAAGTAATGTAACTAATCTAAATGATTTGAAATGTTTTGTGTTATATCAAGTGCTTTGGAAAAAAGTGCTTTTTACAAGACATGAACCTCAAAACAGGGCCCTCCATTTTCTCCAGTTATCAATATTGTATATTGTATATATATTTCCTTGTTCTTATCCCCTGTATAGCGCTACGGAATATGTTGACGCATTACAAATAAAAGTTAATAATAATAATAATAATAATCAATGACACGTTATTTTCGGTTGCGGTAAGACCATCTACTCAGTAGTATGGATGTAAAAGATTAATCTATATTTTTGATATTACATGCAATATTCTTAACAAACAATGGAAACAGCTTGAGCCATAAGTCAGATAAACATGTTTAAGATATGCACATTGCTCTAATGGGATATTTATTAACAAGGTTAAAAGTGGGGATAAGTGGGAATAAGCAGAGTTAATTCATAACACATCTTATGTTTTCAATGGTGTCATTTATTAAGTGTACATACACTTTACTTCTGTGTGATAAATGGCTCTGATATCAACACATGTGTAATTAAAAAATATGATATGTTTTATGATGCAAAATCCAGGGTAATACACAACCTAGTACTCAAGAGGTTAATACAACATCACAAAACCACATTGCCTAGGAACTAATGCTCTAATGCATTGTCTATAACTATATCATATTTTAACACAAAATAAAAACATATTTATTTATTGAAGCTATAAATACAATTGTCACCTCTTTTTAATATAAAAAAATATTAATAAATAAAAAACAATTATTTTATATATCTCTGTTCCTTTGCCCCAGCCAAGTAGTGGCACTTGTTCCTGCAGTTCCCACTCATTATAAGATTTATGATGTTCACATTTCCTATTGGCTCCGAGAGCCGTGTCTCATCTGTAATGCCTGGTTTGGCTGTTCCCTGCACAGAAATCTGTTGCATCTAAGGCAATATTTATGGTTGACTGCTCAAATTTGGGGGAGCAAAAAATTTACTTTAGTGTGGAAGTTAGGGGAAAAAAAGCTCCCACAGCTCATGTACGGCAGTGCCCTAACTTAGAGCACCTGATTTACATAGGGCTCTAAGACACACTCCTGGAATCTCTCTCTGTCTTGGAATCTTTGTAAAAAATACTTGAGAGGAACCAAAGAAAAAATTAGTTACATTTAGAGGCAATGGTAACATTTAATTTATAACCAGTTCATGGTGTCTGTTACACATTTTGGATCTATCCTGTTTTATGTGCGCATTTGTTGCACCGCGCCGCCGAAAACTGTAGGAACATGGACGCGCTCCCGTCCCCATTGAGCTGTGAAAACTACGTAGTACACCCCAACCCCCTAACCCTCTAATGCTAACCTCCTAAACCTCACTGCCTAACCCTAACCCCCTAACCCAAAACCCCAACGACTTACTGGGTGTAGCTCATCACAGGTAGATGGAGAGGCAAGCATTCCAGCGTTCCTACAGTCGTCGGAGGCGCACTTCCAGCACTTCAATAAATGCGCACATAAAACAGGATAGGTCCCACATTTTCTATGTCTTCTTCTTTGCTTTACCAAACTTAAGCACATTTTTTGACAAATGATGCATGTCTTTTCAAGACCTGGATTTCACTTTACAACATACAAATTTCACACTCTTTTTAGTCAGTCAATAAAAAAGAATCTTGTGTCGCACATATACTCTTGAGAATAAATCTAAACACTATTTATTAGGATGCCAAACCAGCTACAGCACATCCTTTTAAAACATAACTAAATAAAAGAGTGTATCAAACAAAACATAATTAAGTAGCATATTTATACCATATGAGTGAACTGTTTTAACATTCCGTGGGAAGGCAGCAACAGCAATACATTTAAAACTAATCGCTGTTGCTGGATAAATTTGGTAGAGCAATTTATTCTCTGTAGTGCTAAGCATTGCATGAAATATGAAGAAAGAAGAATGTTATTAAGCTTAAGCGTAATTTGAATCAGTAATATGCAAAAGAAAAAAAAAAGGAGTCTGACTTTCCAATATGACATAGTCCTTGACTTTCATAATTCTTAAGCACTTTCTTTTATCATTTTGCTGATGTATGTTCTATTTTAAAATCAGGAGGATAATGGATGTGCTTCTTATACAGTAAATTGGGTTTTATATCAGAGACCTGTCAGAGCCACGACAGGCTGACCTGACAGTGGTCCTGCATTTGCAGTTCTCCTTCATGTCTGCTTTCTCAAGGTGAGAGGGTCAGTTTTAAGAAAAGTGCAGAAGATTGCTTGATCCCTCAGGAAACATCTCACAGCCGTAATAACATTTACTGCAAGCTATAATCATTTTATGTTCTTCTTAACAGCTTAAAAGCAGAGCTATACTTTGCTGCCACATGTATTTTTATTAATCAAGGGCATTTAAGTCTTAAATTGATATCACAAATTTAAAAAATGTTTGTATTCCAGTTATCTTATGTAGTGCCAGAAAAAGTAAAGCCATTTTCGGCATATGAAACTAAAAACAAACAAACTTAAAACAAACATTAAAATGCCCTGTATCTCATAGATAAATGTACACAGAGCTTGTTACCTTTAAAAATCAAATGTACCTTGTTTGTAGGTATGTCACATTCTGGTAAATACAGTGTTTTGTTCAAGCAATTCTCATAAAAAATATCAAATATTTTGCATACATTTCTGTTATTTTTCTACAATTCTGTAGGTTATTTTATTAAAAATTCAGAATTGATACTAAACACACAGGGATTTGCATCAAAGTAATACCAATCTTGCTGAAGGACAATGGATGTTAATTAAGCACTTCATTACAAGAAGCCAAATTAATTTTTTCATTAAATTGATTTCTAAATACAGCTATATGAATGAAAAACGTCCTATTGTGGTTTTGGAACCATGGGTTTCATTTACCACTGGCTAAAGAGGGCTTCCATTAACAGTGTGTATTGAGTGATTTGTGGCTTATAGTTTGTTGATTAATGTAGTATACTGTATCAATGATAAGGTCTTGCACTTACAGTATGAAGAAAAATGCATACAAAATGCAAATTTTTCCTTGATATATTCACTATGACTAAATGCCATGTTACTTTTGGCAGTCTGATGAAACCCTTTCATTGCCTCTCAACAAATCATCCCGCTCAATAAACAAAATAGGTTGCCACCAGCCCCGACAATGGTATGGAAAATCATGACAGATGGGGCTCTGATTTAACCTGCAATGATTACTTTTCCTTCAGAAAAAAGTACTTCTTTCACTTCAGCTTCAAAGTATTACTTCAAAAGGAAGTAATCAACAAAAATTGGTCATAGAAATATATTTTTAAAGAATCAGAAAAATTTAAATTGTATTAGTAGAAACTTTCTGAACAGAGGAACAATTTCCGAACAGACGCTCTTTATGTTTCTGTTATAGTTTAAGAGTGCTTGAATCTCTGAAAATCAAGTTCTGAAGATAACTACCTGAACTTAATAAATAAGAAAGCATAATAGTGCACTGCACAAAATAATCTAATCTAGCCTGCATTGCAGAATACTGTAAAATCTTTTAGACATCAGTAAATGATAACCTGTTTCCCAAGTCCTTCATATCTACTAGTCTATTTTCTAAAATGTTCACAAACGCACTAGATAGCAACAAATGAGGTCATTTGCCTTAAGCAGTATGGCTACAGATCAATTTGTAACCATATATATTAATGATTTTATTAATCTTCGAACAGAGATTTGAAGATTAAATATATATTGCCCCAGTGAGATTAATCACAGAGAGTCCCAGATAAGCGTCCTGCAGAAATCAGTTTATAAGATATAACAAATAACTACTTATTATAGCTTGCTTACACATCTATCCAATGGTTTGCTATCTTGATTAATATGAACACAGTTAATATGATTAGCTGAACATATTTATCTAATGATACTTTTTTTTGTGCTACGCACACATACAGCCAAAATACAACAGTTTTGCCAAAACCCACATTTAAGATTTGTTTAGCGTAGTGAGGAAAACATTACTAAAAGCTGTAGGGTCTAATTTCAGCCTTCATATACTGGGGCATTTTGCAGTTATTTTTACATTTATTAATGTTTATATTTATGCACTTGCATGAAATCATTATGAAATGTAGGACTTTTTCAGCTCTTAGTCCTATGCAATGTTTTAAACATGTGTTTTGTGTAGTGGTCCTTTAATATTTTCCCTACCTTTTAAATTGTGTTTGCCTCCTAAGCAGAGCTGTTTTTCTCCACCCTACTGTGACTTACCAGTTGTTGGGCTAGGTCTAGGACTGGATTGTCATTGGCAGCAGGACTCTGACTGTGATGTCACTTGCTCTGCCCCCACTGCCTACACAGAAGTATTGAAGGTAAAACCTCCCTGCAGCTGCTCCATTGGCTATGTCCAATGGTATCATGGGGTAGGGCTAATGACTTCACATAGCCCTTCCCCTTTTACTAGCATGCCCAGTCTGAACCAGAACCTAGACAAGTCATACTTTTTTTTTTTTAGTCCAGGCCCCAGGCAGAGGTGACCATGCCCTCTGGTAGGCACAAGTTGATGGAGAAAAGCAGCTCTGCTTGAGGGAAAACTAACAATTTCAAAATATTAAATTTTTAATGCATTTGTATACTTCCATGTAGCACCCAGTTCAGGCGTGTTCTTAATGGCCATACACATACTCACTTGAGGCCTTGCTTGTGTTGTAGGATGAGCAGTAGCAGGAACAGATTTAGGAACTGGTTTAGTACCAATATGTAATGTTTATAACCTAATTGTCACACAGTTATTCACCTGATTTTGCACAACAGGCTTAGAGATTTCAGATTTATTTGGAAGATTAACAAGATTACCTATTTTCAAACTGCTGGTTTTGCTCTGCAAGGGACATTTTTCTTGCCATACATTGTTCCCATTTGTTCTCTTTACCGTGCCTGCCTGGATGTGTCAGCACCACTCATCTGTGACAGTAGATAAAGGCAAAGAGGGCTAGGCAACAACTTTGTGCCAGTCGTTTGCAAAGATAAAAATCCTTAAAGAAAAACCAGATGTGAACTTAATACTGGAATATAATAAAGATGTCATACCAAAGGCTAGTAAACTTTTACTTGACGCATATCATGGAAATATCTTTCAGTCCAAAATAACTTATTTTGGAAGGCCTTGAATAGCTCCGACAGGAAGAGTCCTACTGAAGAGAAAAAAACAGCAAGAAAACTATCCGAAAGGTACAATTAGCTCACAATCACATGTTGCTACGAAACCAATTCCTAAATCTGTTTCTGTTTTGAAATGTAAGTGAATTTACCATCATTTTATCTCCATATAGTATTATGCATATCATCCGTTTAAGCTGTAACAACATTTCTATTGTCAATGAATACTATCACCCTTAAATTTATAAGCTCATCTTTGTTTGGCAACCTATTTACTGTATATATTATCCTGAGATATCATTTTTCATGAGTGTTCAGCAAAAATTGATTATTAAAGATCTGGCAGAGAAAGGTGGCAGCATTTATTCAGTGCTTCACAGTTAGTTAAAAACATGTAAACGCTTATTACATTGAACAAAAACAGTCTTTGTCCCTTTAAGACTGTTATAAGTTTACTTTAGCAAGAAAGAAAACAAACAAATAGTGCACATTATTGAACCTATTTATTCATAACCTCCATGCATTTCTTTGAAGCTCAATTCACACATTATAAACGACTCATACAGCTGTTATTTTACCTTCCTAGCCTGAAAATGAATGCAGAAAAAACAGAATAGTACTCATAGAGCCATCTCAAGCTTTGATATCTACCAGATAAGGTAATAAAACAAAATAAATTATGTACCTACAATGTGAATGTTTAAAGAACCCTCTTAAAACATAATAAGCTAGGAATTTGAGAACAGCCCAATACATGATAATTTTCTTTTAGGAAGTACCATGAGAGAAACTATAAGAGCTTGGCTGGAGCAAAATCTTTAGTGCATGCACTAATGCAGTTCATAAGCAAAAATGCTGTATTCTCTTTGACTCCATATATCATCACCAAATATTTTATTGCACGGCCAGATCACCGATGATTTATTATCAAAAGGTCTTACATTTCTTTAGCTGTGCTCTGTGAATCTCAATAGGGTCCAAATAAAATGTCTGATGAAAAGCTTTTATGAGCAACAAAAAAAAAATGGAACTCAGAGCCTATTGTATCCTGATTTTTTTTCAATAGCTTGGTGTAGCCAACTGGCACAGTAATACAGTTTTGAATTTCAATCCATCCCTTTGCAATTTTCACTGTTATGCACCATGGGTTCTGTTTTAACACTGGTTTTCTCTGGATGAATCTTTTGAAAATAGGACTGACTATCTGGAAAGCTTTTATGTTATGGAAGTGGAATTCACTACACTGGAGCCAACAGAGGAAGCCATTAAAACAGTTTGAAAGCACTAGAACTTTGCCAAGCATAGTTATGCTTCATGGCAGGAGATCTCTTGGTGATGCTAGGAAGTCACCAAAATAGAAATACATTAATGTCATTCATTCAAACTGGGCAAGATGTGTGGTAATGTGTCATTCCGTTAACAATTTAGACTTGTTTTTCAATGTTAGTGTCTTACTGTGGCATAATAGCCTTTTCTTGGCACTTATAATTTAGAAAGTGTTTGAACCATTGTCATAGTTAAGAAGATAGTTCATTGATTAAACTTGGGTAGTTTAAAACAGCTACTATTTTAAAATATTTTTTCAATTAGGTATACTTTTCTTTAAACAAAAACATGTCTAAAATAAGTTAAATCTTAGTTATCTAAATTACTCTTATAAAATATTAATTACATTTGGCCACATCTTTTTTGACTAATGTATTCCATGAAAATAGTAAACTGTAGTACAAAAATGTATTACATTTTGGGGCAATTTATTAAAATTAATTGTAATAAGCCATGAGCTACAGCAAATTATTATGCATTAGTGCTTTTTTTGTTTCATCATTCAGTCGTTTTCCAACTCTCTGTGACCTCATTGACTGTAATGTCCTTTTCTGTAACACACCAGAACATCTTTATGTCCATGGTCAGGCTGATCCACTTGGTATTCATGGCAGAGATACTGGAGTGGGTTGCCAGTTCCTACTTCATACAGCTCCTGGTATTCCGAGGTGGTCTCCCATCTCAGTACTAACCAGCCCCAACCCTACTTGACTTCAGAGTGTTGTGATCTCTTGGTTCCCTGACTTGAAATCGAACCCAGGTTGAAGCACCAAGTCCTAACCACTGGATCACCAGGGAACCCATGAATTAGTACTACTCAGGTCTAGATGATATTTACTAAATCTCTGGTATTATAATTAGGTCTGCAATGAGGCTCGGTAATGCCTGATGCAGCATTATTTATACACTCCCTATATGGGGTCAGGCAGGAGCAGTTTAACAGCAATGTCTGTTGGCACAGGTGTCACATTAGTTGGAAAACAAGCAATGTTTGGCACTATGTCATTAATGCATCTAAATTATAACATGTATATGCATTGGCAACAGTACTAAATATAAATAAAATAGCTACATGAAAACACTACTCTAACCTGCTGCCCTCTATAAATATGGTTATTCTATGGGACCCACTACTTGTGCTTATGGACCCCAAAGGCACCTAACATTAACCTTTTACAATTAGGGTCCCTTTGGACCCCCATGGCACCTAATATTAACCCCATACCATGGGAGTTCCTATAGACCTTCATGGTATGCTAGCCGCTAACATTTACACGTATACCATGGGGGTCTGTAGGGATCCCCATGGTATACTATTCTTTAAGCATGGGGACCCCTATGAACCAAGTAGAAAAAAAGAATAGAGGAAAGACCATATCTATAAAGCTTTCTAGTGAAATGAGTCAGTGGGCAGCCTCACTGATCTTTGTAAATAAATCATTATGCATTATATATATCATTTTTGCTTTTGCATGAGATACTTATGATTTTAATATCGGATCTGAGCTCGTTTAGATTTTAAAATGGCTAATGTAGGGCCCTATTCTATTGCCCAAATCATAAATCTATACACACTTAAAACTACTATTAAAGTTGCCACGTATTGTACATCAAAACATTAGAGAAAATAAAAGACCGGCAGCCAAAATTACGGGTTAGAGTCACTTTCGGGCTTCTAATAGAATAGCACCATCGTTTTTAAAATGCTTTCACTAACAATCTCATTGTAAATCTCACTATCTAGTTTTTTTAGTTTTCCGGGTGTCTCAGCCATTCATCACAGATCTTGTTGATCTGTTTGGGTGGGGTTGCCACTTAATTTAGTGTTGGGGTGGGCTTGCTTCAAATTGTTTGGTGTATATTAATATTTACTAGATAATGTAACTTTATGCAGTATCTTTATGATCATATTGTTACTCCACAGGTGATACTTAATTGCTACGTTTGCCACCTAATGCTGTCTGTCGATACAATCAATTACTTTTTTCCCCATAAGTAATTGTCTAGTCAACTTTGGAGGGTGAAGGGTTGGGCAACACACAAACTCTGCAACAATTCCTGCATTGTACTTTAAATTATAAATATATCTTAGCACATTTAATTTGTTTTATTTGTTATGTATAATGGGCACTGATTGACTAAATGTGAATAGGATCATATTAAGAGTTATAACTATGTATTTAGTCTGTATAATATGAATAACGTACTGTGAACTAAGTTATTATTATTTCCTTCATTTGTAACACACTAACATATTCCGTAGCACTATAAAGGGGTAAGTTCAACTTGAGCATGTTGCACATCAGATGGGACCATTCCAGCTCCTAACATGGTACCTTAGTCGACATTGGGAACATTTGCCTACTTTACTATTTAAGTGGCTGTACTTATTAGTGACTATTCCAATTTTGGGATGATTTGTGTAAATGTTTTTTTTAATATATTTTGCTTTTTCACAATTTTTAAGGTATACTACTAAATGTTATACTCTCCCTACGTCCTGTTTGTGCTTTATAAATATGGTCTTTCCTCTATTTCTTTTTTTCTAGTTGTTTTATCTTGAAATGTATTGAACCTTAAAAGCACCAGTAAAATACTCATAGTGCTGTTAGAATATACTCACCACATTCCCTTTATTCTATTTGGTTTGTTCCCTGTAAACCCTCATTTCACCTGGGTTATACTTGCATACACAGTAAGTTTGGGCCTAGTGTGTGACTGCATCTGATTTGCTCAGACAAGTAAATTGTGTTATTTCCTGTGTGCGGTGATTTGGTACAGGTGAGAGCGGAGTGTTTTTGCCTGGGTTAAACTTGCATATACAGTAAGTTTGGGCCTTGTGTGTGACTGCATCTGATTTACTCAGACAAGTAAAGTGTGTTATGTCCTGTGTGAAGTTAATATAAACAGGAGAAGGGGCGAACTTGTATCAAGTGCAATTCTAGTAAAAGTGTAGGAGTTTAAATAAAAGGAGGGAGTTCAAAGAAAAAGGGGGGGGGGGGGAGATTTATAGTGCAAGGTGAAGGATATATATATATATATATATATATATTTTGTTTTTTGTTTTTTGGTACAACATTTTATACAAATATATTATTTTATATGCCTTATTCTTCCCACTGAATTTTTGTAGACAATAATAATAATTATCGGTCAGTCCAGTGGCAACCTCACTCAGTGTACATGCTGTCATATGTATGCAATACTGGAACAGCTGATCAATGGTCCATAACTCTGTGGCAGGTGTGAGCATGTTGCCTCTCTGGAAGCTCAAATTGGAGAACTGGAGAGGAGAATTGCAGCACTTAGTGATATTGCTCCACAAAAAAGGGAGTTGGTGCTCACTGAGCACAGTTTAGCTGGGCCTAGCATTGATGGTGGAGCTGGGGCTAGTGAGGATGTCCAGGGAGGTAGCTGGGTTACAGTTAGAAGGGAAATCAGGGGGAACAGAAGGCAGGCGAGTTCTGAGTTAGCAAACACCAAGAGATGTGCCAGATTGAGTGAAACCGTTGGGATGTCCATTCAGGAATGGCAATGCGAGATAGAGCTGTTCCCTCTAACAGCTGGGAGAACAGTTCTACTGGAGGATTGCGAGGGCAGAAAAGGCAGAGCAACAGACAGGTTTTGGTGGTAGGGGACTCTATATCCAAGTGGGAATAAAAGTAAAAGGAGTAAATCACATCCAATGTGGCTTAACAATGATTTAAAGATCAAGATACAGAGTAAAAAACAGGCATTTAAATTATACATACAAGAGGGGACAGAGACTGGTTTACGGGAGCACAAGCAAATCAACAAGGCTTGCAAAAGGGCTATTACACTGGCTAAAATAGAAAATGAAAAATTAATTCCAAAGAGAGTAACCCTAAAAAAGTTTTTAAGTATATTAATGGGAAGAAGGCGAGGTCGTAAGCTATAGGAACATTACAATGTGACACAGGCAGTGACCAGGAAAAGGCAGATGAGCTAAATATGTTATTTTCTTCGGTATATAGAAGGGAGGTACCAGTGGTTGGGACACTGCAATATAATGGGGCTACACTACCTTTGCTGAATAAGAGGGGAAGTAATCCATAAGAGGTTGTGAAAAATAAATGTTAATAAAGCCCCGGGTCCTGATGGAATACATCAAAGGGTACTAAGGGAACTGGGTTCTGTAATAGCCAAACCGTTATATTTAATTTTTCAAGATTTACTCAACACAGGGTCTCTACCAGATGATGGAGAAAAGCAGATGTGATACCTATATTTAAAAAGGGAGCAAGAGCAAATCTGGGGAATTATAGACCAGTGATCCTCACTTCTGTAGTGGGGAAGCTTTTGGAGGGGTTAATAAGGGATAATATACAAGAATACGGCTATTTGTACAGGATTATAAGTAGGAGTCATCATGGATTTATGAGGGATAGGTCATGTTAAACAAATCTAGTTAGTTTCTATGAGGAGGTTAGTAGGAACCTGGATCAAGGCAACTCAGTGGATGTAGTCTTTTTGGATTTTGCAAAGGTTTTTGATATAGTGCCACATGGGAGACTATTGTGAAAACTAAGCAATACAGGAATTGCAGTAAATATCTGCTCATGGATTGAGATCTGGCTAAAAGACAGGAAGCAAAGGATTGTTGTAAATGGAACAAACTGTGATTGGACTAATATGGTAAGTGGGGTTCCTCGGGGTTCAGTATTAGGTCCTCTCCTTTTTAACATAAATATTAATGACTTAGAAGTGGGAATGGAAAGTATTGTCTCCATTTTCGCTGATGAGACGAAGTTGTGTAAGGTAATTAAATCAGATAATGATGTGCTTTCTCTTCAAATGGATTTACATAAAATTGAGTAATGGGCATCTAAATGGCAGATGAGATTTAATATGAATAAAAGTAAAGTTATGCATTTGGGAAGGAAAAATAGCCATGCAATTTATAATCTTAATGGAGCAAATCTAGGGTTATCGGATATTGAAAGTGATTTGGGAGTGCTTGTGGACAACCACCTAGGTAACAGTGCTCAAATCCAAGCAGCAGCTGTAAAGACAAATAAAATATTAGCATGTATTAAGAAGGGTATAGAAGCAAGGGAAGCAAATATAATTCTGCCACTATACAAATCTCTAGTATGCCCTAATTTGGAATATGGAGTACAATTTTTGGCACCGCTTCATAAAAAGGACATTTTAGAGCTGGAAAGGGTAGAGAGAAGGGCAACAAAACTAATAAGGGGAATGGAGGGGCTACATAATAAAGAAAGACTAACTAAATTAAACGTATTTTCTCTAAAAAAAAAGGCATCTAAGAGGAGATATGATTACCTTGTCAGTAAAACGATTTGTCAAGGGAGCTTTTTGTGCCAAGAGGTTTTCAACTGAGAAGGGGACATCCCTTGAGTTTAGAAGTAAAAATATTCTACCTTAAAGAAAGAAAATGGTTCTTCACAGTAAGGGTGGTTAAACTGTGGAATTCTCTACCAGAGGAGGTGGTGTCAGCGAATTCAATAGATAACTTTAAAAGGGGATTGGATTTATTTCTCATTAAAAAGGGAATTCAGGGTTATCCTGGATAATTAGAGAGTATTGATCCAGGGAGAAATCCGATTGCCAGTATCTGGGGTCAGGAAATAATTCATTTTTTTCCCTTTGAGACAATTGGCTAAGTTTCACTTTTTTTTTCTTTTTGCCTTCCTCTGGATTAATTAATAATTAAAAAAATAAAATAAAATAAAAAATAAATAATTAAATAGTTGATTAATAATTAATTAACAACTAATGAAGTAATAACTAATCTGCATATTGCAGATCAGAGGAGATCTTAAAAGGTTGAACTTGATGGACTGAAAGTCTCTTTTCAACCATAATTACTATCTAACTATGTAACTATGTACCACCATGGAGACGTAAGCACTGGAGGGGTTAGATAAACAGTTAAGGCAAATTTTTCTACCATTAATACAACGTATAAACCATTTTTGTTGCACTATTCATTAAAGGACATTGACGGTTTCTGATTTTCACTAGAAACATAGTGAATATAATATACATTTTGTATCTCTTTACCTTTGTGCACTATATTTTATTAAGAAGTGCTTAAAAGCTTTGAGCCTCATTGAAGTTGAGCTATCGCATGTTACTGTAGTCCATAAGTGAGGTCACAAGTTAATTTGCTATTCATTTGGTGTCTTTTTGCAGGCTCCAAACGCGTTACGGGTTACGGCCTTGAAAACTTTGCGATGCTTAAATCCAGAACTTACAACCTGGTGTAGCTTTTGATCTCGTCTGCAAGACTTCGATCTCTAAAATCGCAAACCGCTATTCAATTGCAAAAATCAATCAAAACCGCACCCGCACTCAAGCCCACAAACGCCAAATGTTGGCCCAAAGCTTACGGGTTCCAAATAGGAACCGCAAAGGGTTTACAGATCAGTTAGGAACACTGCAAATCTCAAGATAAAGACACGATGCACTTTAAAATATGGGGAAAGCAATGTGAGGCATTACAACAACTCCCAACTATCAAATATTGCAAAAATGTAAATTTTATTTTCTTCATAGCTTGTTATGGTCATGTATATGCCAATATGAAAAGCCATGCTGCAACATGCTGAAAGCTATTAAAGACCTCAATAAATTCCAATACAAATACATGCAAATGGCTGACATGTTAAACCTTTCTCACTCACAGAGGCTCTAATGTGGACCCTAAAAATACAAAGATCATCTAATATACATCTCACTCATCACATCTACATTGAGACAACACATAGTGGCCAAATTACACCTCCACATGGCATATATCAAGCACAAGGGGAACATTTTACATATGGTTGTTCAATCTCTCAGTTGTGTCTGACTCTCTGTGACCCTATGGGCTGCAGCATACTTACTAATGTATCTGTCTGTGCGTATCCACAAGGTTTGCATGCCAAAGATACTGGAGTGGATTGCCAGTTTCTTCTTCAGTGGACTGTGATTTGTCTGACCTCTCTGCTATGACCTGCCCAACTACAGTGGCCCCACATGGTATAGCTCATAGCTTTATTCAGGTACACAGGCCCCCTCACCACCACCATTTAGCAATCCTGAAGGGCACCAGGGGAACATTCAGTGCACTAATCTACTCTAACCCACCTGGAAGGGCCACAAACATACATGGAGGCTGTGCAGAGGCACTTGGAGCAACAGCCAACTCACCTCCATCTCCGCTATGCCCATCTTGGAAAGTTATGCATCTGGCAAATCTAGGGGTATCAGATATTGAAAGGGATTTGGGAGTGCTTGTGGACAACCACATAGGTATCAGTGCTCAAATCTAAGCAGCAGCTGCAAAGACAAATTGCTGGTGGCCATGTGCCAAGATATACGCATTATCCTTTGGTGACCTCCCATTAAGTGTTTTGCTATCAATCAATTCACATTATCACTTGTCATATTCCTATAAGGCCTTCAGGGGAATGTTTATTCTCCACACTATCACAAATAAGACTTTGCATGTGTATTAATCCTTTATCATTATTATATATGAAACATATTATTATATGACATCTAATAATATTATTACCATTATAAATATTGTTATATTGATATGTATTTATCTATTGCATAGTAACTAGGGCTCATTAGTTTACAGATATAGGAATGTGACACAAATGTGATGTATGTGGATGTCCCAAAACCCCAACCATTGAAAACACACTGACATGGTGAGAACGCTATAACAAAGCCTTATTTCATACACAGAACTTAATCAGAAATGGACTAGACAGTGCATTAATATCATGGGTGTGGTGTTGGCGCATACCAGAAGGGCAAGAGGTTGTGCTTGTGAACAAGGGTATACCTAACGGGGGTAATGTCAAAGTCTAGAATAAGCATGATGCATAACACCTACCAGGGTCACATGTGGTCACTACACCACTGCAACCGGAATCTGGTGAGAAAAAGGATCATCAGAAATCACTCCATTTAACTGGAAAAAACAGTCATGTGCATAGCACTTACAACTTATCTATATCTGCTCAATTAAACAGATGAACATAATCATGGATAATGTCATACAGATCTAATCCACATACAGTGTGTTTTCAGATATTAAGGAATAATCAGAAATTGATTAGCAGAATCTGTGACACAGAAAGAGAAAGAGGTGGTTGAGGAACATGCATTTATGGTTGTGAGATTGGGTTATTAAGACCTACTCAGGCCAGAACAATATATCAATCAGTATTTAGATTGACTGCAACACCTCATCTCAATGGCAATCACCAATGGACATCAATTGCAGAAATATCCAACATAACCATACGTGTACACACTCTGCAGCCTCCATTAGTATGTCAACAATAATACAAAATAATATTCATCTTGGAGTGTGGATGAGGAGGACTTAGGGCAGTGGTTCTCAGTCCTCTCCTCAGGAGCCATCAGACAAGCCATGATTTATATGAAACAATAAATAAGGCAAATTGTATTCAACAGGTGGTGGTGCCTGTAATTGCTTCACATGTGTATTCACACAGTGTTTCATTCAAATCACAGTCTGTTTGGTGGGTACTGGGAAAGGTTTGACAACCACTGACCTGGGTGATGTTCTCACCTACTTCGTCTTTATGAGCACTGGGCCCACACTTTTTGTGACCTCGTGCTTCCTCCCTCTACCATGACCAGGAGGTGTTGGATTGAGGGGTGCATACAACTGGGGTGTCTGTGTAGCAGATGTCGTTGGCGGTAAGGGGTGAGATGAGGAGGCCGCAGGCTCTGGTTTTGATAGTGGTGGAGCCTGTGGAAGCGAAGACTGGAGTGTATTCACGTGGGCTTCAGCCAAATGCACCAGCCACGCCAAGTGATGTGTCTGGGCTTGTCTGTTCCTATGAGCCATTTGTTCATACCTCTCCATCCGAACATGATGCCTCCTCACCTCACCATATCTTGCTCTGATGCATTCAACCTGCTCGATACCAATATTGTTCTGCTGTTCCAGATGACCTGTCAGAAGTTGCACTGTTCTAATGTCGCGATCATTAGACATGCGGATGTGCTGATAGATGTCCCTCAAGGTGCCTGGTGCGGGTATGTGAGTTCCGTCTCTAGACGCAGTTTGACTCTAGATGTGCTGTGGTGAGGCCAGAGGTGTTGCCCGTTGTGAAGGTGTTGCCCATTGTGCAGTTGTTGCCTGTTGTGATGGTATACCCCGTAGGGATGGTGTAACCCATAGGAATAGGGATGGTGTTGCAAGTAGGGATGCTGTTGCCAATGGAGATGGTGCTGGCAATGGAAATGTTGTTACCAATGGAGATGGTGCTGGCAGTGGAGATGCTGTTGTCCATAGTTATGATGTTGGCCCGGTCTGTTGGGGCAACAACTGCTGTGACATAAACAGCTGGGACAACTGCTGGGGCAACAATGGCTGTGACACCAGCTGCTGGGATAACAATGGCTGTGACATAAACTGCTGGTACAACTGCTGGGAAAACAATGGATGTGACATGAACTGCTGTGACAAACACTGCTGTGGCAGCATCTGTTGGTGCCCGGTCAGGAGTGGGAGAGAATTGGGGTCCGGCAAACATATTGCTTAATTGTCACCAGGTGGCAGTAGTGGGCCTGTCGAGAGTGGTCCCCAGGAGCTCGACATCTATTCTTCTGCACTAGTGATAGTGGTGCCTCTGGTGGAGCCACCGCCTGTGTCTCTGCAAGAGGGGTACACCTCCTGGGTACTGAAATGAGAGGACAATAGTATTTGAGTATTGATTCTTGGAACATGTTTGCTGTGTGTTTCCATATCCCTGACATCATGGTCACTTGTAATTGGCTGTGATGATTGTTTCCCGCAGATAAACATTGAGCTGTATCATGAACATTGTGGATCATGGCTTATATCAATATATATATATATATATATTTATATATATACATATATATATATATATATATATATATATATATATATATATATATATATGTAGCTGGTGCAGTGTGCCATCAGCAGTTCATTAGAACACATGCTTATCTGAATCTGCTATGCAGTGTGTAAGACTGACCAATCTGTGACCAATCTTTAGCAATGGGTGTTAACATTCTGAGACATGGCCCAGGTTAGGTTAGTGTATGATACACACATGCAGTCCCCCAGAGACTGTATCAGCATATGCTGCAGGGTGCACACCAATACATGTACTCTCTTTTGGATTTAATATCATTGTGGATCTACATCTATACCTCGTTTAACGCTGGGGATAGCTTCCAAGAAGATGGAGTTTGAAGCAACAAAGCTTTAAACGGTGTAGTGTAACAGGGGGAAGATAGGGATAGGGGAACTCATTACAATACATACACAATTGCAATTGATATTTAAACTGTTTTGTTTTATATTAACTTTGAACAAACCGCACACAACACTAACACAAACTGCATTGGCAACTGCTAGTCAGAATCCATTTTAACTAAACAATTATGCTGATAATATGTTTATAATATATTATAATATTTACATGATTATTACTGCCCCATATATCTGTAGTCATAACTAGAGATCTTACAGTGCTATTGTATGCCAATTATCTATGTGTGTGGGGTTCATAAGAGGATGTGATGGTGCATATGATACTCACTTTGCAGGGTTTCCTGAAAGCCTGTGTCCAACTGATCTGGAAGGCCCACAATTGCTGCTGGCTCCAATGCCTCCTTGATAGTCCGCTCCCAGCCACAGTAGGTGATATTTAGTGGTGGTCCACGACCAGTCCCACGGACTGCACTGGCCTCCTCTGCCATCTTATTCTTCACCTTCATCCTGCAGTCATCGTACTTTGGCACAACCTCTTTCCCTTCCAACTGTGCCTGGGGTTCCTGGCCTCCCTGTTCTCTCCCTGGGGCCTGTCCTTTATCCCCACTACCTCCCTCCCTGGGATCAGGCTTCTGACCTCTGCTCCTACACCTTGTGTGACTACATCTGGGGGCACATTGCTCCCCCTCTTGCTCTCCTCCACCTGTACCTCCCCTCCCTGACCTGCTTCCTCCTCTCCCTTTCCGTATACCTCTATCTCTCCTCCTCACCTCACTCTCCTCCTCCAGTGTTTCCCTCTCTCTCCTCACTCCCCTCCTCTCCTCCTCCTCTGGTGTTTCTCTCTCTAACACTCTCTATTTCTCTCTCTAACACTCTCTATTTCTCTCACTGGCACTCTCACTCGCTCTATCTAACACTCTCTATTTCTCTCTCTGGCACTCTTACTCGCTCTCTCTAACACTCTGCATCTCTCTCTCTAACACTCTCTATCTCTTTCTCAGTCTTTGTCTATCTCTCTCTCTCTATATATATATCTCTCTCAAAAACCCACCAACGCCTACACATGTGTGTTGGCTTTCTCAGCTGCAGCACAGTCAAAGAATTATGGTTTTCGCAATCTTTTACACCGGTTCCCGCAGTGTTGATTGGCATTCTACGCTTCCTATTGGTTAATTAACCTGTGACGGGATCGCAACTTACGGCCTTGATTGATTTTGGCACGCTTCATCGAATCGGTTACCCGGAAGCGTTGCAGGTGAAACCAGGCTTTAAGGGCTTGAGGCTTCGGCTGGTAACTTGCGCCCTTGCTCAATTGAATAGCTCCAGATTCAGAGACAATTGGGAGCCTGCAGCAAGCCCGCAGACATATGGCCTATATTCCGTGAGATGTGGGGTTGCATTTGAATTGGGCCCTTTGTTTTTGCTGCCTAAAATTTTATGAATAGTTCCCAACTGGTTTGTCCCCTCTGAAGCTCATGAAGGCAGTGTACCTACAACAGTACACGGTGTGTAGTGCCTCATTGTAACCAGTGCAATCAGTGATAACATTCTGCAATGTGTTGTTTGAGATACTAACTAACTGATTGACTAATTTGAAACACTGCTTGTATTCATGAGCTGCATGAGCTACAGAGGGCAGACACAAGCAGATACAAACTGTATGATTTTACGCAGTGAAAAACAGAGCTTCTAAGCACACAAAATCATGTATACAAAAGTAAATAGATACATACAGTATTTCACAAAAGTGAGTACACCCCTCACATTTTTGTAAATATTTTATCTATTCATCTGACAATACTGAAGAAATGACACTCTGCTACAATGTAAAGTAGTAAGTGTACTGCCTGTATAACTGTAAATTTGCTGTCCCCTCAAAATAACTCAACACACAGCCATTAATGTCTAAACTGTTGGCAACAAAAGTGAGTACACCATGTCCAAATTGGGCCCAAAGTGTCAATATTTTGTGTGGCCACCATTATTTTGCAGCACTGCCTTAGCCCTTGTGGGCATGGAGTTGCCAATGGAGTCCTCTTCCACTCCTCCATGATGACATCACAGAGCTGGTGGATGTTAGAGACCTTGAACTACCCCACCTTTCATTTGAGGATGCCTCACAGATGCTCATTAGGGTATAGGTTTGGTGACATGCAAGGCCAGTCCATCACCTTTACCTTCAGCTTCTTTAGCAAGGCAGTGGTCGTCTTGGAGTTGTGTTTGGGGTTGTTATAATGTTGGAATACTGCCCTGTGGTCCAGCAACCCAAGGGAGGGGATCATGCTCTGCTTCAGTATGTCACAATACATGTTGGTATTCCTGGTTCCCTCAATGAACTGTAGCTCCAGAGTGCCGACAGCATTCATACCAATGCCCCCCACAATGGATCAAGCCAAGCCCCTGCTACGCTAAAATCTGTTCCATTTACTTATCCCCTTGCTTGAGTCATCAACTTTCATGGACTGTAACACCATTCACCCAGTTTTGCACGTTTCCAACTCCAGGCACCACCAGTCCTCGCTTTCACTCCAATGGGATATTCGGCTATTTGCAGTCCACATGTACCAGGGCAAATTAAGATAAGGGTTGAGACTTTTTGGCACCATGACCACACCTGGGAATTTCGCTTGCTGATATCAGGAAGAAAGGTTCAAATTGGGTAAACTGGACGTGTTGTTTGCTTCATGTTTAATGTCTGATTGGCCTTTTGTTCATTCCCCTACATAATTGCTTACCCATCCCTAATAAAGGCTATTATGGTCAACAAAAACAAAATTGAGAACTGTACATTGCTAGTTCATGGGAAATATTTTATAAGAAATGTATGCTATTTTCAAATGAGAATCTCTGTGCACTACCTGCGGTCACTGAGGATACTCATTCCCATCCAATATGAGGACCTAACCGATGGGAGATCCAAAGTATGCTAGTCCTATTGGTCCCATATTGTGACAAACTGGTGGCAGTGGTGTGATCCTCAGTCTGACCTTACTGCTCTGTTTAAGCCATGGCAGAGTATGATGAGCTAACAGAGTATAACTCCGGGGGCTAATCAAGATTACTGGGTCAAGGAATAGTCTAGCAATTGTCCAGGCACTCCAGAAGTTGCATAAGGTCAGACAGAAGCTGGACCTACCTGAGGATGGTTCAGTAGTGGACATTTGTAGTTCCTGAATAGCACCTACTTCTCCAGGTGCACTTGACTTGGGCGATGGGGTGTCCTGGAGTTTTCAGCCCTGCTTGGCAATTTTGTGTCTCCTGCCTGTGCCCACTAATAATTGTTATACCCATCTGATATGAGGACCTAACTGGTAGAAAATTCAACAGTGTGTCTGTCCTCCTGGTCCCATATTGCGACAGGGAGATATACACCTCCCATTACCAATGAGCATGGATTGTTGGAATATTTAAAAAAAAAAAAATACTTGACGTCTAACAAGACTATAATTTGCCTAGTGTATTGTAAGTTATTAATATAAATGCAGGAATTATTGGTACATATAGCTGCACAGTATAGCATTCATTGTTTCTAGTGAATAAAACATGCTCCATTTTGATGCAACAATACTGAAAGCTGCAGAAATTCAAAAAGGGGTTAATTTTACAAAAGGCATTCATTGCACAAACGGCAGTGTGATATGTTATAAATTAATCTTATTTGGTTTGTGCAAGCATACAGAAAAATGTTTCCAGTAACTTTAATTACTTGTTCAATCTTTTAATAAGCTATAGTATATAAGGAGTATTTAGGGAATGCCTTTATGATATAAATAAACCTATGTTTGTAAAGTGTAAATAGTGATAATGGAATAAAAAAAAATCTCAAGAACTTATCATAAAACTTTTTAAATATCTTGATAAGAAATAAAGATTTTTCAAACACAAAATTAGAGTAGTGAGATATTTCTTGTTGAAGTTATTGTTTCATATTTTTAGGACAATTTAGTCTACAAAAAAGACAACTTGAAACAAAGTATCAGTAGGTAGGTACTTTTTGGAGACCCTATTCAGTGAAGAGGAGGAGCCCGTGCGAGTGAGTAGCAAGGTATGCATGGACCCATTTTTGCCTGTTTTGTACCTTTAAATTCCCTTTCCTGTTGTAACTGTTTTGTTTTAGATGGTTACCGCCTAGTAGCCAGTCTATGAACTGCAACATGTAAATTTTTTTAAGCCAGGAACAATTTTTGAAGAAATGCCGCCCCTCACAGGGATGCGCTCCTGGGCGGCTGCCTAGTTGGCCTAATGCGTAATCCGGCCATGAGTAGAGGGTGTACCTTATGGGAGATATATATCTCCCGTTATCAATTACCATGGGTTACTTATGATCTAAATAGGCTACTATTATTTGAAAGATGTCACAACTTAGTAGCAGGATTTGAAAATAATAGAAACATAACAGAACGCTGTCAAGCGTTCACTAAATCTATTGCCTAGTGGACACTCCTTACTGATATGACATCACTGAAAGCTGCCTGAGCGTGAATCATCAAGGCTTAGCCTTGACTCATCAAGGGTGAAGCCGGGGAGAAAGAACTCCCTCTTTTACACTAGTGGTATAAAGTAGTGTCAGACTTAAAAACACATTAATTAACAACTCAGTGTAATTTTTTTGAGTTCCGGAAGGTAAGTAAGGTACAGTAACACATTTATATTTCAGAGATATATTCACCTTATAATTATTATTACATTATTGAGAAAAATCAAATGATATAATTATAACAAATGGGGATACAGGGATAAAATCAGGTACAAGTAAGACAAGTAGGAATTTGTCTTTCTGTTTAGGCCATAAAGCAAATTGAAATGTATTTCTAGACAATATTGTTCATTGTTGGGAGAATGTGAAATTTGTAATATAAACAAAATAAATAAAAAAACAACATGTGTAATTGTTAAGAAATGAGTAATAACCCTTTATTAAATACATAAACTAATTTGTGTTGATTAGCTCTCATGGTCGTTGATTGTCGGTGATGGAGTATTAGATGTGATAATGTGATATAAAGGAATAACGTGAGTGGGTATGAGTGTCTGGTTGATGCAGATGTGCCATAACATAGTGACACTTATAAGGAACCAAAGAATGTGAGGGAAATGTTAATGATATAAGAAAAAACTTTATAGTGACATGAAAATAAGTGAAAAAATATGTTGATGAATGATAAATACAAATTGTATTGTGTATATACAACATAAACTTAAATATATGAGGTCTCAAATTAACTATTGAATAAAAGTAATGACTCAAACCATCATGTATTAATTAGACAGATGAAATGATGAGATCTGCAACGAGGATAGGATAAACTTAAAGGCGACATAAAGCATCTGAATCAGACAAAAGATAGGACTCAACAATGTATTAGCAATTTTGCAAATCTTTAGTATTCTGTCTATTACTTATTAATGTCTGAGTCCTGTATGTTGATTTTGTTAAGTCATGGTTAGATTGTTTTTAAGGGTGTCTGCTCAAACAAAAGGCTAGCATGGAATAAATCCCCTGAACAAAATGATGATAGTAGTGTGTAGCAGATACTAATACATGTAAGCTCCAATTCAGTATAATTGTAAATGTTAAAATAGAATAGTGGGGGGCAAAGGAAGTCAGAAACAACATAAATTTGAATGTAAAAAAAAACAAAAAATAATATACTGGATAAAGGCAGTAATAGACTAAACATGTACTAAAATTAAGATAAAATGCAGAGCATATGAAATACTAAATAAATATTATTTACATTGGAAAGGTAAACAAAAATGAATGCATAGGGAATAATTACCATAGTGCTGAACAGTAATAAAGCATTAGTGTGGTGTGGCAATTGTTACTCAAATTGGTCACTTAATAAAGTGGAGATATGTTAGTGAAATGTATTAATAAAATGAAACAAATAATAATGAAAATATATAAAAGTTAGATTATAAACTGGGGTCTCATTGAAAGTTAAAGGAATGCTGAAAAGGTAAAGCCCTCATTGAGACCATTTGGTAATTTGCAGCCTTATGAAATTGCGATTCGGCCAACTGAATAGGGCTCTATTTAAGCACATAGCATATTTATTTTACAGAAGTTTTTAGTTAGTGAACTTCTATCCAAAAGCAAAGTCTTCACTAACTAAAAACTTCTGCAAACAAAATATGCTATGTGCTTAAATAGAGCCCTATTCAATTTGCCAAATCGCAATTTAATAAGACTGTTGGTGGCAGAGTCATTTTTTTCTTCCAATCACCTTGCCGGATAGTTTCCTGCATCTTATCAATGCCTATAAATGATAGGCAGAGAGCGTCATTGCCATGTATTCATTTTACAAGACATGTCACTGGGGTGTCAGCTTGATTTATCATAGGGCGCTCCTTGCCAGCAACTGCGGACCTCACAAAATTTACGGACTTACAAGAAACAAATACGAGACGTGGAACTAAGAAAAAAAAACATTACGACCTCGCAAAAATACGACCTTACCGCCCGAAACCCGCGCACATGAAAACATTACACAATAAATACACACAACAAATACATAAAAAGCTTACCGACAGCAAGGGGGGCACCCAGGACCTCGAAAACGAAAGTTACACCTCAATTTAAGTCGAAATAGAAGAGTTTAGACCCCCGAAAATCACCTAAGCGAGAGAAAAAATGTCCGCCGGACAAAAAGAAAACAAGGCTAAAGGACCCTAAACACGCAAAACACCACCAAACACATACGTTTTTTCACAGCTACCCCAACGGCTTTTCCTCGCATACGCACACTATTTACACTACACACTGCACACATTGCTGACACTTACACAGCAGCTCTGCAGCACTGAAAACACATATTGTACATAAAACATGAAAACAGATTGCCACAAGGGGCTGAGGTAGGTCATAGGGGGCTGAGGGAAGCCGCAGATGTCTGTGAGGGGCCACATGATGCTGACAGGGAATACAGGGGGCTGAGGGAGGCTGCAGAGGTCCTCGAGGGGCAACAGGAGGCTGTGGGGTAACAAAGGGGTCAATGGGGGGGCCTCAAAGCCTGCAGGGGGCACAGATGGTCCTAGGGCCACAGTGGGGGCTATAAGGAGCCATAGGGAACCCATGGGAGATGTGCTTGGGCCATAAGGGAGTGTAAGCTACAGGGACCTAAGGGGGGGCAACAGTGGGCCCTGGGTGCCACCAAGCATGTGCAGGGGGCACAGAGGACCAACAGGGTCCACGGAGGATCCACAGGGGCCACAGAAGACTGTAAGGCTGTAAGGGCCACATAAGTCCATGGGAAAAAGGGACCCCAGGGAGGCAACAGGCGGCCCTGGGGGCCACAGAGGACCTGTGGGGGCCTCAGAGGATCCACAAGGGCCACAGTGGATATGCAGGCGGACAGAAGATCCATGGGGACCTGTAGGGCAACGTGAGGGCTGCAGGGGTCAAGGGGATTGGGGGAGAGCCACAGGGGGCCACAGAGGACACACAGAGGCCACAGGGAACCCACCCCTTAGAGGCCAGGGGCCTAGGCGCCATGCTCCATTTGCACCAACGGTAGCTCCGCCTCTGAATACCATAGTTCTACCTATGCAGAACTTTAGTGTAATATATTTACTTTTTACTAGCTTGTCCAGGCATGCTTTCCTCCCCAGAAGCAAACATCATTTAATTTCATAGCTAGAGTCACCATCTGAAGTTATCTTGGATCCCAGGAATATAAAATCTGTCACTGCCTCCACTTCTTCTCCATCTATTTGCCAGGAACTGCTGCCATGATCTTAGTCTTTTTAATGTTGACCAGCAGAAGAACTTGTGCACTCTTTTCTTTCACCCTCATCAATAGGTCCTCTTTTTCCTCCTCACTTTCAGCCATTAGAGTAGTATCATCCTCATATATGAAGTTGTTCATATTTCTTCCAGCAATATCGATTCCGGCTTAAACCAGCACAGCCTTACGCATGATGTGCTGTTCTGTTCTGACCAAGGGCTCTTGGTCCACATAAAGGTTCTCAGGAGGAGGATGAGATGATCTGGTACTCCTATCTGTTTAAGAACTTTCAAAATTTTGTTGTGATCCACACAGTCAACGGCTTTAGAATAGTCACTGAGGAAGCAGAAGTATTTCTCTTTTTTTTGGAACTCTCTTGCTTTCTCTATTATCCATTGGACATTGTCAATTTGATCTTTTGTGCCTCTTCCCTTGCGGAACCTGGCTTGATCATCTGGTAGCTCCCGGGCCATACATTGTTGGAGCCGAGCTAGTAGGATCTTAAGCAGGAACTTTCTGACGTGAAATGAGTGTGATGTTTTGATAATTGGAGCACTCTTTGGCACTGCTTTTTTTGGGATTGGGATGTAGACTGATTTTTTCCAGCCTATTGGCTATTGTCGAGTTTTCCAAATGTATTGGCATAAAGAAAGCAACACTTTCACTGCATTTTGAATAGTTTAGTTGGGATTCCATCAACTCCCGCAGCCTTGTTATCAGCAAGACCACCTAAGGCCCATCACACTTCACTCTCCAAGATGTCTGGCTCCAGCTAAATGGACAAAGTACTGAGGTTATCACTGCTGTTAAGATCCTTCCTGTAAAGATGCTCAGTGTTTTCTTGCCACCTCTTCTTTATCTGCTTCTTTATCTGCTTCAGTTTAAATCTGAACTTTGCAAAAAGAAGCTCATAATCTGAGCCGCAGTAAGCTCTAGGTCTTGTTTTTGCAGACTGTATAGAGCTCTTTAGCTACAAAATATATTGTCAATCTGATTTCTATATTGTTCATCTTTTGATGTCCACGTGTAGAGTCATCTCTAAGGCTGTTGGAAGAGGGTGTTTGATAAGACCAGATAATTATCTTGACAGAATTATACTAATCTCTGACCTGCTTCATTTTGTGCTACAAGGCCAAAATTTATGTGGTGTTAAATATTTTGGCCTGAATTCAAACTGAACTCATTATGTCATTTATTGAGTTGTAACCAAGCACTGCTTTGACCACCCTTTGATTGACTTTGAGGGCTACCTCATTTCTTCTACAGGACTCTTGGCCACAGTAGAAGATTTGGTTGTCTGGTATGAAATGTAACATTCCAGTACATTTGAATTCACTGCTTCCCAGGATGGAAATGTTTAACCTTTTTATCTTATGTTTAACCCATTCCAGTTTACCTTGGTTCATTCCAGGTTCATAAATTGAATTGTTCTTTGCAGAAACAGACATTCCTCTTCAGACACATCTGTAGCTAGTTGTCCTCTCAGTTTTGGCCCAATAAGCTTTATTAGATCTGGTGTTACTTTTACTTGCCCTCTTTTTCAGTAATGTGGTGCCATGTCTGACTATCTTGGCTGACCCTACATGTTATAGCTCACAGCTTCATTGAAGTAAACGCCCCTTTACCACAATCCACGATCCCGAAGGGGGATTGCCTTGAATAGATGATTTGTATTATCTAATATTGTTTACCAGTGTTAACTCTATAAAAAATATTTTATATTTCATGTTAAAAGTGAATAAGAAATTGAAAAATTGTGATTGATATCCATATCTGCTGGTATAACCACCATTAAAGGATCACTGAGCAATGAAAAAAGCATATGTGTTTAAAAATGTTATACTGACTAAGAGCATAGCTAAGCAGGAAACAATTTGTACAGCTAGTTTTTAAAAATAATGATGATGTTTCTCAGGACCCTGGGGAGTTCCATGATACATTAGTGCATGTGAGAGTGTATGTGAGAGGATGTGAGAGTGTATGTGAGAGGGATGTTTTTACATTTCTGGAGAGCTATCATTATATGATGTAAGGGTTCTGCTTTTGGGCCAGTTAGTGGGAAGGTTGTAGTATCAATTTCAGTCATATCCTAATATCAAAACACAGCTCTAAACATCTGACTGTTCCATCCTCCCAAACCTCTCCCTCCACTGTTAATTGCAAACACACAACCCTATCATCCAACAAGAAAATTGATTAATAATAATAATTGATTAAAAACGTCTTTAAACATGCCGTTTTTCCACCCAAAATAGGTTTATGTCCATGACTTGTTTTTTAGTCGTGTCCAACATAATGTGTCTGGTTGTGCTCATCCATAAGGTTTCTTGGCAAAGATATTGGAGTGGGCTGCCAGTTCCTTCTCCAGTTCCTTCTCCATGACTTACACAGATGCTAATACAGTAGAATCCCGGTTATCCGGCACTCAACTAACTGGGACTCTCAAGCAACCGGCACCGGCATCAATTTCCCACTTTCAAAAAACTCCCGCTAAACCGTCATAACCGGCACTATCCTGCAGTTCGAGACTGCAAAAAAAAAAAAACTAACTTTTTTTTCTAGTTGTTTTTTGGGCCCTAAATGGCTCAGTTTAGGTGCTAATGCCTTTTTAAATGCCTTTTGAGGGGTTTTTTGGGGGGTTTAAGGGTCATTTAGACCCTTAAATTCAGTGACTCCCAAATAACCGCCAACTACAGTTATCCAGCAAAAGGGAGTCCCCGTGGATGCGGGGGTTTAACTGTATTATTAGTTTGTTACACATTTGACAACAAAGTATCTTTTTGTCTTGATCTACAGTGGTCCTAACACAAATCAACATCAAACAACTTTTCTTAGTATTTGATTAATACAGTATTATAATCCTCAACTGAATGATTGAATTTACATATATTGTGGGTTTAAGTCCAATTACAAAATAGCAGTTGATTTGCTTTTATACCAACTTCTCTATTTGCTGACCTTTTGTTAGAAGAAAAAATAGCTAAAAAAGAGTTGTAATGGGAAGTCTTTCTTTAGAAAGGGAATTAAATGTCAAAGTGTTTTTAGAGATGAACGAGCCATTTGCACAGTTTACGTTGCACAACCAACAGTTTTAGATGAGAGGGTAAATATATGTTTTTAGATAGGTCAGGTAGGAGCTGTAGCTACTGCAGTACTCCAGGGAATCGGTCATTTTCAAATGAAGATACTTCTGTTAAAGTAACACAGCAGAGGTTCCATTTATGGTGTAAAATCAAGTGTAGTTAATAACAGGTAGTTTATCATTTGAATGTTATTTAAAAGATGCATTTTCCTACAGTACAATTGTATTTCATATTGCCATTTTGAGCTGTCAGTCATCCTTTTTGATCCACCCACAAAAAGAGGTGGACATGTTTTGTAACTAGGAGATCATTGTATTTAATCACTGATTAGCCACTTCATTGTTTTCTGACCAAACTCCTGGGTCTGGACATGCCTAGTTTTTTTTATTATTTTACTGTAACTACTGTACTATTGAGTGTTAAAGGAACATAAAGGGTTCACTATTTTTAATATTAAAATAAAATAATATCTAAATATTATTTTATTAAAACATTTGCAAAAGCTCTCTTTTTACGCAGTGAAAGCGTCCAAACAGCGCATTCAAAGGTCTGCTCCCAGCATCTCATGCACACAGCTAATATTACAATAAAAATTATGCAAATAAATATAATTAAACAAAAAACCTATTGATACAATTTGATTTAAACCCCCCATGACTAAATTCCTTCTCACACACTAAATGAGGCACATACACAATTACAGTCACTTCTGATCTGAAGAATAAACATGGTTGGAGATTTAGTGAGCTCACTGCAGACCTAATTCAAATGATTAATGTCAGTGAATACAGAGTAGGGGTCTGCAGCAATGGGTTGTAATAGACTGACAAGTTATCAGTGAATCTCCCCTATAAAATTCAGTATCACAGTAACAATTCAATAGTATGTAAATTTACTAAGAGTAGTGTATTAATAAAGCTGATTTGTGCTTTGTGCAATATGAAAGCTATCCATCTTCAGTGTTCATCAGATGTTCTGCAGCTGTTCCATGATTCTATGTGTTTTATATGCACAATTGTAATGAGTTTGTACATATTGTACACTGTGACAGTAATAATCATCTAAGTGTAGGAAAAAACTACATTAATTAATCCCGTGGGACTTTATACAAAGAACCTTTGTAATCCTATATTTTTTAATTTTCGGCCAGGAAATACTTGATACAACATTTATATGACTGCCTAAATCTGCACAATCATACTGAAAACCAATGGGACTAATTATTTTTGACACTTTTTGGAGACAATTGCAGAATCTCCTCATGTATCTCAAAACTGAGAACAAACACTGTTTTTCGACACAGAGACATCTGGGACTGGTAATGGATTTCACTCAACTGGCAAGTTACAGCTGTGCATTTATTTCTACTTTTCAGTATATTGTTTGAATGTTGGGAATTGTATTGTTGATAGACTTTTTGCAGATTGTAAAACCTTTTTCTGGTATTGACAGGGGTGTCATTTATACATGTTGTTATATACTGTACTTAACCAGGGAAGCCATCAAGGATGTGAAACTATTAATAACCATATTTGATTGCAAATAAATGTACTCAAATTGCCGGCCCGATTGTATAGCTTTTATCAAAAAGTGGACAGAGCCACACCAAGGTTACTTTCTTGTAAAGATAAATATATATATATATATAAACACAATATGTTCTGAGTTGGAATAAGACTTACAAATACTGCCTCCTCAGCCAGTCTCTAATTTGTGAGTTTTACGTCATAAGAGCTATGAGGGATGCAGGTGGGTGTAGGGATTACAGGTAGCTGGACAAATTAGCAACAACTGATGAACCTGAGACCCTCCCATAGAGCTAATTTTAAGGGTCTGACTATACCTAAATCAATAACTAGAAATAATTGCCATTTTTTCAAAATTCTTTTTTAATGTGTCCCCCAATTTGGCAATTGTCAGTTAACCTTTGGAGCAATTGTATATTATTCAAAATGGTTATAGAAATTACATAAATGAAACCTCCAAATATTCTGTTATGCTTTTGAATCCAATATTACATTTATGCTCTTAAAGCAATAGTAATAAAGTAGCTTCATTATTTTCTCATATATAAAGGCACAGAGGTAGCCATATGAAAGGCATTATGCAACTCACATCTTTGAGGGTTGTTTTTCACATACAGTATCTCTTAGGGACCTGTAATCAATGGTGGATGGAAATGCCATACTCATTGCAATGTTTCACCACTGCTGTCTTCCCTAGTTTCTACACACAAGTTATTTCAGTCATCCTGGTATCTGGAGGACAGAGGCTCATAGCTCGGCTACTAAGCTAGATTTGGGGAGTTCTTTAAAAGTTTTGGGAGGTGTTGAAGTAACATTGACAATCACTTTCTCTTTTCTTCAGGTGTCACAAGGAATGGCATAAACCACATGTGGTTTTGGACAAAAAGACGATGCCAGTTTGTAACGCAACGTGGCAAAACTATAACTATGAGAACCTGCAAAACTATAAAATGCATCAGTTCATTATTAGCACCTACAAAATTGCATCTTGGTATATGAGGGAAATCTAGAATTTTCCTATTGTAGAAAAACATAATCAACAAGTGCAGTGAATAACTAAAAGTGAAATATGCAGAAAAAATAATTTGTTTACAGGTAAAATAAAGTAGATTTTGCTTTAAATATAATGAGTAATCATTTGCTTTACAGTATACTACATAATGCTTTATAATAAATACTGTATTTAGTCTTGGGGTATATTGTTAAGAGATGTATCCAGAATGTAATTGCTAATACAAAGTGTGCTTTGATATTCTATACATTCCCAGTTATAAAATATCTCCTTAATTGAGTTTATCCAATGTTAAAGCAAGACAGAACAATAGACAAATCTATCTATCTATCTATCTATCTATCTATCTATCTATCTATCTATCTATCTATCTATTATCTTTTATTATTTTCCCTAGCTTGAGCCTTGTGAGAGTTTTTATTAAGACAATTAAATCACTTTTCTTCACATTCAAGTTTTACCATATGCATATAATTTTCAATATAGAAGGAAAACTATTATTTGTCCCAAATCACATTTGTAATCTATTGCTATCAGTACATTCTGTACTCTTATCCACTTAAGCACTGAAATGGTTATCTCATTACAACATTTACTTATATGAACTCATGCGGCTTAATGATTTCCCTTTGGTTACCAACCATATTGGAATTTGTTGCAGCTTTTAGCATTTTCATTTACCTAACATCTAATTACATAACTATTATTGTACAAGAACATACAAATCCATTTGCAGTAGAAAAACATTATTAGAAGAGTAAGAGATTACAGAAGAATTTAAAAGTTCATGGACAACTTTTTTGGAAATGCTGCAACTTTCTATGGATAAAGCCCTTTGCTGTTAAGGTAACTCATTAAATCAGTGGTACATTAAGGAGTCAGTGTTACTTCCATGGCCTATTTCATCTGGCACATAATAAGTTATAATCTGATCAAACTAGCCCCCCACATAAATAAGTACTAGCTGTAATTAAAACAACATGTAATTCACCAACACTGTTCTGCATAAACAAACAGAGCACTGTACATCACATTTAATGTTTTTTTTAATTTTTTTTAGATACATATTTCACTTTTTTACAAGGGTTTTTATATCACACAGTTCTAACTTGTGATGTGATTTTTCACTAGGTTGGTTCTGTCAGGCCCTAAGATGTCATATCAAGCAGGATTTCCATGAAAAGCAGTTTGGGCATTCCAGAGCTGTTGGACATGGATCAGCCTGAGATCCTGTAAGGTAAGCACTAGAGATGTCGCAGGCAGTTCGCCCGGGGACTATTCACGGCGATTTTGGCTCTTTCGCCTTCGCATCGGACGGCGGACACATGCGCTTTTCGGTTCGCCCCCTATTCCTTATCATTGAGGAAACTTTGACCCTGCACCTCACAGTCAGCAGACACATTCCAGCCAATCAGCAGCATACTCTTCCTTCCAGGGCCTTCCATCTGAAGGACAGCATACATTTTAGAATCATTCTGAAGCTGCATTCGTTGTGAGAGGACAGATAGTGTAGCTGCTGGAGATTTAATAGGGAAATAGATAGCCAGGCTGTGTAATTAGCTTCCACTACAGACCTGAAGGACTCATCTGATATCTGCTGCAAGGACAGCAACCCAAAAAAGCCCTTTTTAGGGCTAGAACATCATTTATTTTATTTTATATTTTTTTTCTGTGTAATCTAATTGCATATGCCTGCCTGCCAGCGTGTGTGCGTGACAGGCTAACACCTAACAGCTTATATTGTGCTTATTTTCACTACTCATACCTGGTGGTGTACCATACATTGAAAACAACCATTTTTTTCCTGTAATCTAATTTCAGTTGCCTGCCTGTGTCAGGCTCACAGCTAATATTCTGCTCTGTTTCACTAGTCATAGTTGGAGTACCATACATTGAAAAAAAACAACCCTTTTTTCCTTTAATCTAATTTCAGTTGCCTGCTTGTGTCAGGCTCACAGCTTATATTGTGCTCAGTGAAATAAAACAACACTTTTTTGACTGTAATAGATTGAATAGCAATTGCCTGCCTACAGGCGTGTGTGTGAAGCCTATTGCATCTACTCTGCCAACTTTTGCCAGTGCACAGTGATACGTCATATCTTGTGCAACCGTAGTGTACAGTGACATAAATCAACACTTTTTTGACTGTAATCAATTGAATTTCAGTTGCCTGCCAACAGGCGTGTGTGTGAGGCCTACAGCGCCTACTCTGACAACTTTTGCCAGTTCACAGTGACCCTCATATCTGGTGGCACATTAGATTGCACGCACAGTGCCCCAAATTTGAAGTGGGAGGACCGACCAAGCATCTTTTTCCATCTCCTGCTTTTCAAAAATCCATGCCATATACACGTCCCCTGATAGGTGACGTAACAGGTATCAAACTGATAGGAATAAATAGTACAACTTAATACACCACTCCTATCTGGTGGCACATTACATTGCACGTGCAGTGCCCCAAATTCGAAGTAGGAGGTCCGACTAAGCATCTTTTTCCATCTCCCTGTTCCAAAAATCAATGCCATATACACGTCCCCTAATAGTGGACGTAACAGGGATTAAACCGATAGGAATAGTACTACTTAACAGTACACACCATATAATAACGCAGACAGAGGCAACGCAGAGAGAGGAGTCTGAAGAAGAGGAGTCAGATGAGGAAGGTGGCTTTGAGGAGGTGGAAGATCAAACACAGCAGGCGTCCCAGGGGGCTTGTTGTCACCTTTCGGGGACCCTTGGTGGCTGGGTGGAGGAAGAGACCTTCAATGACATCAGTGAGGACAAGGAATGGGACATGGCTAGCTTGGTATCCAACCTTGTGCAAATGGGGAGTTTACGGTTGTGCAAAGGGACTGTTTGCGGTTGTTTGCGGTGCATTAAACGGGGAGATTGGTCTGTTACTGTGAAGCGGGTGTAACCCTTACACTACCTGATCGACACAACATCATACCTGATGTTTTAAAGCATGTTATTCCAAACAATTTAGGAATGTTAGGTGATTTATGCCCTTTATGGCTTAAAACCTGACTCTGCATCAACTATGTAATTTTCCGTGGGAGTTTTGCCATGGATCCCCCTCCGGCATGCCACAGTCCAGGTGTTAGTCCCCTTGAAAAAACTTTCCCATCACTATTGTGGCCAGAAAGAGTCCCTGTGGGTTTTGAAATTTGCCTGGCCATTGAAGTCTATTTGCCCGGTTCGCCCGTTCGCGAACATTTTGATGAAGTTCGCGTCCACGGTTCGTGAATCGAAAATTGGTGTTCGCAATATCACTAGTGAGCACAGGCTTGCAGTACACATACACACTACAACTTAGAACACAATTATCATTTTGTTCTTTGTCTAATTGTACTCTTTTCTGTGACTGTGTACTGCTTTTGTAAGCTTGAAGTACGACAGTAATTTTTAACTATGTACTATTTTTGCAGTTTTGTGAATCACTTAGGATAAATGTAGCTATATATATGTCAATAGAAAAATAAGTTGTGTATATAGCTGCGCTTTTGGATTAAAAAGCAGGTACATTTTGTAACACAAACTTTTATACAATTAAACTAAAAATGAGAAATTATAAAAAGTAATTGTGTTATATATCAAATACAATATTTTTAAGACAAGCACCCTGATCTACCATATATACTCGAGTATAAGCTGACCCGAGCATAAGCCGAGGCACCTATTGTACCACAAAATACTGGGAAAACGTAGTGACTCGAGTATAAGCCAAGGATGGGTAATGTCCTGCCACCTGTGTCCCTCTTGTGCCCTCTGTGTCCCCCTCTTGGGTGCCCTCTGTGCCCCTTTCTTGTATCCCCCCTCTCTGTCCCCTGTGTCTCTGCCCCCTCTCCCTCCCCTGTGTCTCTCACCCTCCCTCCCCTGTGTCTCTTCCCCCCTCACCCTCCACTGTGTCTCTTCCCTCCCTCCCTCCCCTGTGTCTCTTCCCCCCTCTCCCTTCCCTGTGTCTCTTTCCCCCCTCTCCCTCATGTCTCTTTCCCTCTCCCTCCGTTATCATCCTCCACATTCTCCCTCCCCTTTCTCAACAGCCCTCCTCATCCTCCCTTCTCATCGTTAACCCCCATCCTCATCCTCCCTCCTCATCCTCTATCCTCAACCCCCTCCTCAATCCCCCTTCTCAATCCCCCCCTCATCCTCCCTCCTCAACCCCCCTCATAATCCTCAACCCCCCCCTCAACCCCCCTCCTCATCCTCCCTCTTCAACCCCCTCCTCAACCTCCCTCCTCAACAGCCCTCCTCATCCTCAACCCCCCTCCTCATCCTCCCTCCTCAACCCCTCCTCATCCTCCTTCCTCAACCCGCCTCCTCAACCTCTCTACTCTACTGCCCTCCTCATCCTCAAACCCCCTCCTCACCCCCCTCATTAATCTCCCTCCTTTAACAACCCTCCTCAACCTCTCTCCTCAACCGCTCTCCTCAACCTCCCTCCTCAACCCCCTCCTCATCATCTACCCTCCTCTTCAACCTCTCTCCTCAACCCCCCTCCTCATCCTCAACCCCCCTCCTCAACTACCCTCCTCATCCTCAACCCCCCTCCCCCCTCCTCAACCTCATCCCCAACCCCCTCCTCAACCCCACTCCTCATCCTCAACCCCCTCCTCAACCACTCTCCTCAACCCCCCTCCTCAACCCCTCTCCTCATCCTTAAACTCCCTCCACAACCTTTCTCCTTAACCCCCCTCCTTATCCTCCCTCCTCAACCCCCTCCTCAACCCCCTTCCTCAACCCCCTCCTCATCCTCAAGCCCCCTCCATAACCTCCCTCCCTAACCCCCCTCCTCAACCCCCCTCAAACTCTCTCCTCAACCCCCCTCCTCAACCCCCCTCCTCATCCTCCCTCCTCATCCTCTCTTCATAACCCCCTCCTAAATCCCCCCTCATCCTCCCTCCTCAACCCCCCTCATCATCCTCAACCCCCCTCCTCAACCCCCCTCCTCATCCTCCCTCCTCAACCTCCCTCCTCAACAGCCCTCCTCATCCTCCCTTCTCATCCTCAACCCCCCTCCTTATCCTCCCTCCTCAACTCCCCTCATCAACCCCTCTCCTCATCTTCCTTCCTCAACCCGCCTCCTCAACCTTTCACCTCAACCGCCAACCTTATACTCAACCCCCCTCCTCATCCCCCCTTATTAATCTCCCTCCTCAACCCCTCTCCTCATCCTTAAACTCCCTCCACAACCTTTCTCCTTAACCCCCCTCCTTATCCTCCCTCCTCAACCCCCTCCTTAACCCCCCTCCTCATCCTCAACCCCCTTCTCAACCTCTCTCCTCAACCCCCTCCTCATCCTCAACCCCCCTCCTAAACCCCCTCCTCATCCTTAAGCCCCCTCCTCAACCTCCCTCCCTAACCCCCCTCCTCAACCCCCCTCAAACTCTCTCCTCAACCCCCCTCCTCAACCCCCCTCCTCATCCTCCCTCCTCATCCTCTCTTCATAACCCCCTCCTAAATCCCCCCTCATCCTCCCTCCTCAACCCCCCTCATCATCCTCAACCCCCCTCCTCAACCCCCCTCCTCATCCTCCCTCCTCAACCTCCCTCCTCAACAGCCCTCCTCATCCTCCCTTCTCATCCTTAACCCCCCTCCTTATCCTCCCTCCTCAACTCCCCTCATCAACCCCTCTCCTCATCTTCCTTCCTCAACCCGCCTCCTCAACCTTTCACCTCAACCGCCAACCTTATACTCAACCCCCCTCCTCATCCCCCCTTATTAATCTCCCTCCTCAACCCCCCTCCTCAACCTCCCTCCTCAACCTCCCTCCGCAACCCCCTCCTCATCATCAACCCTCCTCCTCAACCTCTCTCCTCAACCCCCCTCCTCATCCTCAATCCCCCTCCTCAAACACCATCCTCATCCTCAACCCCCTTCTCCCTCCTCAAGCTCATCCCCAACCCCCCTCCTCAACCCCCTCCTCATCCTCAACCCCCCTCCTCAACCTCTCTCCTCAACCCCCCGCCTCAACCCTCCTCCTCAACATCTCTCCTCAACCCCACTCCTCGTCCTCAACCCCCCTCCTTAACCTCTCTCAACATCCCTCCTCAACCCCCCTCCTCATTCTCAACCCCCTCCTGTGTCTCTTTCCCCCTCTCCCTTATGTCTCTTTCCCTCCCCCTCCCTTATAATCCTCCTCATCCTCCCTCCTCAACCCCCCTCCTCAACAGCCCTCTTCATCCTCCTCCTCAACCCTCCTACTCATCCTCCCTCCTTAACCCCCCTCCTCAACAACCCTCCTCATCCTCCCTTCTCATCCTTAACCCCCCTCCTCATACTCCCTCCTCATCCTCTCTCCTCAACCCCCCTCCTTATACTCCCTCCTCAACCCCCCTCCTCAACCCCCCTCATCATCCTCAACCTCTCTTCTCAACCCCCCTCCCCAACCCCCCTCCTCATCCTCAACCCCCCTCCTCAACATCTCTCCTCAACCCCCCTCCTCATCCTCAACCCCCCTCCTCAACATCTCTCCTCAACCCCACTCCTTATCCTCAACCCCCCTCCTCAACCTTCCTCCTCAACCCCCCTCCTCATCCACAACCCCCTACTTAACCCCCCTCCTCAACCTTCTCTGTGTCTCTTTCCCCCCTCTCCCTCGTGTCTCTTTCCCTCCCACTCCCTTATCATTCTCCTCATCCTCCCTCCTCAACCCCCCTCCTCAACAGCCATCCTCATCCTCCCTTCTTATCCTCAAACCCTTCCTCATCCTCTCTACTCTACTCCCCTCCTCAACCCCCTCCTCATCCTTAACCCCCCTCCTCATACTACCTCCTCAAACCCCCTCTTCAACAGCCGTCCTCATCCTGCCTTATCATCCTCAACCCCCATCCTCATCCTCCCTCCTCATCTTCTCTCCTCAACCCCCACCTTAAACTCTCTCCTCAATCCCCCTCCTCAACCCCCCTCCTCATCCTCAACCCCCCTTCTCAATCCCCCTCCTCAACCTCAATCCTCAACCCCCCTTCTCAACCCCCTCCTCAACCTCTCTCCTAACCCTCCTCCTTAACCTCACTCCTCAAATCCCTCCTCAACCTCCCTCCTCAACCCCCCTCCTCATCCTTAACCCCCCTCTTCAACCCCCCTCCTAATCCTTAAACTCCATCCACAACCTCTCTCCTCAACCCCCTCTCCTTATCCTACCTCCTCAACTCTCTCCTTAACCCCCTCCTCATCCTCAACCCCCCTCCTCATACTCCCTCCTCCTCCTCTCTCCTCAACCCCCCTCCTCAACCTCATCCTCAACCCCCCTCCTCAACCCCCCTCATCATCCTCAACCCCTCTCCTCAACCTCTCTCCTCAACCCCCCTCCTCATCCTCAACCCCCCTACTCAACATCTCTCATCAACCCCACTCCACATCCTCAACCCCCCTCCTCAACCTCTCTCCTCAACCTCCCTCCTCAACCCCCCTCCTCATCCACAACCCCCTGCTTAACCCCCCTACTCAACCTTCCTTGTGTCTCTTTCTCCCCTCTCCCTCGTGTCTCTTTCCCTCCCCCTCCCTTATCATTCTCCTCATCCTCCCTCCTCAACCACCCTCCTCAACAGCCATCCTCATCCTCAACCCCCCTCCTCAACATCTCTCCTCAACCCCCCTCCTCATCCACAACCCCCTGCTTAACCCCCCTACTCAACCTTCCTTGTGTCTCTTTCTCCCCTCTCCCTCGTGTCTCTTTCCCTCCCCCTCCCTTATCATTCTCCTCATCCTCCCTCCTCAACCCCCCTCCTCATCCTTAACCCCCCTCCTCATACTCCCTCCTCAACCCCCCTCTTCAACAGCCGTCCTCATCCTCCCTTATCATCGTCAACCCCCCTCCTCATCCTCCCTCCTCATCTTCTCTCCTCAACCCCCACCTCAAACTCTCACCTCAATCCCCCTCCTCAACCCCCTCCTCATCCTCAACCCCCCTTCTCAACCCCCCTCCTCAACCTCTATCCTCAACCCCCCTTCTCAACCCCCTCCTCAACCTCTCTCCTAACCCCCCTCCTTAACCTCACTCCTCAAATCCCTCCTCAACCTCCCTCCTCAACCCCCCTCCTCATCCTTAACCCCCCTCTTCAACCCCCCTCCTAATCCTTAAACTCCATCCACAACCTCTCTCCTCAACCCCCTCTCCTTATCCTACCTCCTCAACTCTCTCCTTAACCCCCTCCTCATCCTCAACCCCCCTTCTCAACCTCTCTCCTCAACAACCCTCCTCATCCTCCCTTCTCATCCTCAACCTCCCTCCTCATACTCCCTCCTCCTCCTCTCTCCTCAACCCCCCTCCTCAACCTCATCCTCAACCCCCCTCCTCAACCCCCCTCATCATCCTCAACCCCTCTCCTCAACCTCTCTCCTCAACACCCCTCCTCATCCTCAACCCCCCTACTCAACATCTCTCCTCAACCCCACTCCACATCCTCAACCCCCCTCCTCAACCTTTCTCCTCAACCTCCCTCCTCAACCCCCCTCCTCATCCACAACCCCCTGCTTAACCCCCCTACTCAACCTTCCCTGTGTCTCTTTCTCCCCTCTCCCTCGTGTCTCTTTCCCTCCCCCTCCCTTATCATTCTCCTCATCCTCCCTCCTCAACCACCCTCCTCAACAGCCATCCTCATCCTCAACCCCCTCCTCAACATCTCTCCTCAACCCCCCTCCTCATCCACAACCCCCTACTTAACCCCCCTCCTCAACCTTCCCTGTGTCTCTTTCCCCCCTCTCCCTCGTGTCTCTTTCCCTCCCCCTCCCTTATCATTCTCCTCATCCTCCCTCCTCAACCCCCCTCCTCAACAGCCATCCTCATCCTCCCTTCTTATCCTCAAACCCTTCCTCATCCTCTCTACTCTACTCCCCTCCTCAACCCCCCTCCTCATCCTTAACCCCCCTCCTCATACTCCCTCCTCAACCCCCCTCTTCAACAGCCGTCCTCATCCTCCCTTATCATCCTCAACCCCCCTCCTCATCCTCCCTCCTCATCTTCTCTCCTCAACCCCCACCTCAAACTCTCACCTCAATCCCCCTCCTCAACCCCCCTCCTCATCCTCAACCCCCCTTCTCAACCCCCCTCCTCAACCTCTATCCTCAACCTCTATCCTCAACCCCCCTTCTCAACCCCCTCCTCAACCTCTCTCCTAACCCCCCTCCTTAACCTCACTCCTCAAATCCCTCCTCAACCTCCCTCCTCAACCCCCCTCCTCATCCTCAACCCCCCTCCTCAACCCCCCTCCTCATCCTTAAACTCCATCCACAACCTCTCTCCTCAACCCCCCTCCTTATCCTCTCTCCTCAACTCCCTCCTTAACCCCCTCCTCATCCTCAACCCCCCTTCTCAACCTCTCTCCTCAACAACCCTCCTCATCCTCCCTTCTCATCCTCAACCCCCCTCCTCATACTCCCTCCTCATCCTCTCTCCTCAACCCCCCTCCTCAACCTCATCCTCAATCCCCCTCCTCAACCCCCCTCATCATCCTCAACCCCTCTCCTCAACCTCTCTCCTCAACCCCCCTCCTCAACCCCCCCATCCTTAACCCCCCTCCTCAACATCTCTCCTCAACCCCACTCCACATCCTCAACCCCCTCTTCAACCTCTCTCCTCAACCTCCCTCCTCAACCCCCCTCCTCATCCACAACCCCCTGCTTAACCCCCCTACTCAACCTTCCCTGTGTCTCTTTTTCCCCTCTCCCTCGTGTCTCTTTCCCTCCCCCTCCCTTATCATTCTCCTCATCCTCCCTCCTCAACCACCCTCCTCAACAGCCATCCTCATCCTCAACCCCCCTCCTCAACATCTCTCCTCAACCCCCCTCCTCATCCACAACCACCTACTTAACCCCCCTCCTCAACCTTCCCTGTGTCTCTTTCCCCCCTCTCCCTCGTGTCTCTTTCCCTCCCCCTCCCTTATCATTCTCCTCATCCTCCCTCCTCAACCCCCCTCCTCAACAGCCATCCTCATCCTCCCTTCTTATCCTCAAACCCTTCCTCATCCTCTCTACTCTACTCCCCTCCTCAACCCCCCTCCTCATCCTTAACCCCCCTCCTCATACTCCCTCCTCAACCCCCCTCTTCAACAGCCGTCCTCATCCTCCCTTATCATCCTCAACCCCCCTCCTCATCCTCCCTCCTCATCTTCTCTCCTCAACCCCCACCTCAAACTCTCACCTCAATCCCCCTCCTCAACCCCCCTCCTCATCCTCAACCCCCCTTCTCAACCCCCCTCCTCAACCTCTATCCTCAACCTCTATCCTCAACCCCCCTTCTCAACCCCCTCCTCAGCCTCTCTCCTAACCCCCCTCCTTAACCTCACTCCTCAAATCCCTCCTCAACCTCCCTCCTCAACCCCCCTCCTCATCCTCAACCCCCCTCCTCAACCCCCCTCCTCATCCTTAAACTCCATCCACAACCTCTCTCCTCAACCCCCCTCCTTATCCTCCCTCCTCAACTCCCTCCTTAACCCCCTCCTCATCCTCAACCCCCCTTCTCAACCTCTCTCCTCAACAACCCTCCTCATCCTCCCTTCTCATCCTCAACCCCCCTCCTCATACTCCCTCCTCATCCTCTCTCCTCAACCCCCTCCTCAACCTCATCCTCAATCCCCCTCCTCAACCCCCCTCATCATCCTCAACCCCTCTCCTCAACCTCTCTCCTCAACCCCCCTCCTCAACCCCCCCCCCTCATCCTCAACCCCCCTCCTCAACATCTCTCCTCAACCCCACTCCACATCCTCAACCCCCTCTTCAACCTCTCTCCTCAACCTCCCTCCTCAACCCCCCTCCTCATCCACAACCCCCTGCTTAACCCCCTACTCAACCTTCCCTGTGTCTCTTTCTCCCATCTCCCTCGTGTCTCTTTCCCTCCCCCTCCCTTATCATTCTCCTCATCCTCCCTCCTCAACTCCCCTATTCAACAGCCATCCTCATCCTCCATTCTTATACTCAACCCCTTCCTCATCCTCTCTACTCCCCTCCTCAACCCCCCTCCTCATCCTCAACCCCCCTCTCTTCATCCTCCCTCCTCAAACCCCCTCTTCAACAGCCCTCCTCATCCTCCCTTATCATCCTCAACCCTCCTCCTCATCTTCCCTCCTCATCTTCTCTCCTCAACCCCCACCTCAAACTCTCTCCTCAATCCCCCTCCTCAACCCCCCTCCTCATCCTCAACCCCCCTTCTCAGCCCCCTCCTCAAGCTCCCTCCTCAACCCCCCTTCTCAACCCCCTCCTCAACCTCTCTCCTAACCCCCCTCCTTAACCTCACTCCTCAAATCCCTCCTTAACCTCCCTCCTCAACCCCCTCCTCAACCCCCTCCTTAACCCCCTCCTCATCCTCAACCCCCCTTCTCAACCTCTCTCCTCAAACCCCCTCCTCATCCTCAACCCCACTCCTCCACCCCCTCCTCATCCTCAACCCCCCTCCTCAACCTCCCTCCTTAACCCCCCTCCACAACCCCCTCCTCATCCTCAACCCCCCACCTCAAACTCTCTCCTCAACCCCCCTCCTCAACCCCCTTCCTCATCCTCAACCCCCTCCTCAACTCCCCTCCTCAACCTCCCTCCTCAACCCCCCTCCTCATCCTCAACCCCCTCCTCAATATCTCTCCTCAACCCCCTCCTCATCCATAACCCCCCTCCTCAACCTCTTTCCTCAACCCCCCTCCTCAACCCCGCTCCTCATCCTCAACCCCCCTCCACAAAACCCCCTCCTCAAACCCCCCTCCTCATCCTCAACCACCCTCCATAGAAAAATATTTCAAAGGGGAAAACATTACTGTATATACTTGAGTATAAGCTAAGTTTTTCATCCTTTATACTCGAGTCACCCTGTGTCTCTTCCCCCCTGTGTCTCTCCACCCCTTTGTCTCTTCCCCCCTCTACCTCCCCTGTGTCTCTTCCTCCCTCTCCCTTGTGTCTCTTTCCCTCCCCCTCCCTTATCATCCTCCTCAACCCCCCTCCTCATCCTCAACTCCCTCCGTAGGGGGGTTGAGGAGGGGGGGTTGAGGATGAGGAGGGGGGTTGAGGAGGATGATAAGGGAGGGGGAGGGAAAGAAACACAAGGGAGAGGGAGGAAGAGACACAGGGGAGTGAGAGGGAGGTAGAGACAAAGGGGTGGAGAGACACAGGGGGGAAGAGACACAGGGTGACTCGAGTATAAAGGCTGAAAAACTTAGCTTATACTCAAGTATTTACAGTAATTTTTTCCCCTTTGAAATATTTTTCTATGTTTTTCAATTGTGTCTTTAGATCCTTGGCACTTATCTTTAGTTTCTTTTTTCTTAGTGCTGAAAAATAGACAAGGAGAAAAGAGGCTCCTCTAAGGTAGCAGGTTTTGCAAATGAGGAACATTCTTTAAAAAGTAGGTAATCTCCTTAGAGTCAGGTTATTTAGGCCCTCAGATCCTGTCACTGCTCTACTTGTGCAGGGTTATGTGTGCAGTCAGCGTTATGCATGTAATCATCAGGAAGAAAAAGGTATGGTTAATAAAAATTAAAATACTTATACAATATTTTTTGGCTTGTGTATTCAGTTCACACTAACATGTGTGAACTGAATACAGGTCTTCGCCGGCACATAGCAGGAACAGGCGAGCGCCCTCTCCAGGAAGAAGGTCAAGGTCAAGGAGGAGGACCCCGGAGCACAGAAGGATGCAGGGTGAGCAGGACCGTAGAATGGCAAGTAGAGAGAGGTGTGTTGGTCATTGCAGATATCGGTGAGGAGAGAGAGAAGCCGAGGAACATGTGCAGCCTTCTGCTGAGGACTGGAGAGACCAAGGGCCGGATCGCAGATGGAGGTCGGAAAAGAAAAGTGTCAGGAGCAGACAGCATCTTTCTTCGGTCAGAAGAAAGGATAATACAGAGGTCAGCAGCAGGAGAGGAGCGCGCCCACCCTCAGTCGGGGGGCAGGGTAATAGAGAGGTCAGCGGCATAAGGGGAGAGCGTCCATCCTCGGTTGCAGGACTGGATACCGGAGACATCAGCGGCAGGAGTGGAGGGCGTCCACCCTCGGTCTGAGGGAAGGATAGAAGGGAGGGCATCAGCAGGATTGGTGTGCGTCCGTCCTCAGGAAGAGGAAAAGATAGCAGCAGGGTGTTACTGCCCCTTCGTCTACTGACAGGAGGTATTGTGGTGAGTCAGACGCAACTACACAGGGAAGAGTTGGTTGCGGGGGTACAGTACAAGAATTAGTGGCAGTTTGGACAGGGTTATTGTCGAAATTCACGGGAGACAGGGAGTTGGGACCAGCTAGAGCTTGGGTGGGTCAGGTAGAAGAAGGTGGCAACACTCGGGCAGGCAGTGAAATTGGTTACTGAAACAGCTCTGTCAGGGGTTTAGCCAGGGCATGGGATTGAAGAGCCTTCAGTTTCGGCTTCCGAAGGGGGCAAGGTAGTGGAGGGGAGTGAAACAGGGTCAGTTTTAAAGGTAGCGGATACAGCTAGGCAGAAGTCGGCGTTATGTTCCATAGGCTCTATAGGGGACAATGTGTCAAAAGAAATTAGAGAAAAAATTTGTAACAGAGAGTTCATAGAAATATTCTCGTTGTTGCCGTTAGATCGTTTTATTGAATTTAAACACAATAAGAAAGAAGATTCTAAGAAGGAAGAGGAGGAGAGAAGGAAGAAATATAGAAGGATACCTAAAACTTTTGGTAATTGGCTGCAAGCATATGTCATACTCGTTAGCATGGTGGAGTGTTGCTCGGCTTTGTTTTGCTACTTGGATGAGATTGAGGGCATTCATAGGACTTATGGAGGATTAGCGTGGTGGCAGTATGACGAGAAATTTAGACAACGTATGGCAGTAAGGCCCAGTGGGATGATAGGGACATGGGCAGCTGGCTTAAAGTGGTTACTGCGTTACATCTGGTAGAGGTGGAGTCCAAAAGGCAGGGCAAGAGAGCTTAAATAAGAAGGGTTTGCGTTTGGGGAAGGTACTTGTTCTAGGGTGATGTCCTGTAAGTTTAAACATGAGTGTTCAGAATGTCGGGGAGGCCATCCTCTTTTTCGTTGTTTCAGGAGAGCAAAGAACCAAAAAGGTGGGGATCAGGCTGGAAAAGCCGAGGAGTCTAGTGCAGCTAAAAAGATGGTGGGGTGGTTAAGGATATAAGCTATAGGCCAGTGGTGTGGGGCGGTTGCAACTTTGTTTTTGTTTTTGTTTTGTAATTCCGTCCGCGAACATTGAGCCGATGGGTAGGCCTCCCAATTTAAAGTCTGCTAGGGACCAGCCGCAGGTGGTATGGGATACGTTTTTGGGAAAGGTGGAAAAGGGGAGAATGGTGGGGCCTTTTGTGGAGGTCCCGATTAGTAATTTAAGGATTTCACCTTTAGTTTTGGCACCAAAAAAGGAGGCAGGCGAATTAAGGTTAATTCACCACTTGTCTTATCCGAAGGGGTTGTCAGTCAATGATAGTATAGACAGGGAGTCGGTGTCTGTGACTTACTCATCAGTTAAGCAGGCAGTCAGATTAATTAGTAAGGCAGGTAGCAGTGCTTGGTTTCCCAAGGTGGACATAAAATCGGCATTTAGACTGCTTCCAGTGCACCTGGACTCTCATTATTTGTTAGGGTTTCATGTTTCGGATCATTATTTTGTCGATTTATGTTTAACCATGGGTTGTGCCATTTTGTGTTCTTGTTTTGAAAAGTTTAGTACGTTTTTGCACTGGGTAATTTCGTGTTAGGACAGGTTTCCATTCAGTGGTGCATTATCTTGATGATTTTCTGTTCATAGGATCGTTTCAGTCACAAGAGTGTCATAGGGTATTCAAGGAGTTTTAGGAATTGGCAGGGGAATTTGGTATTCCGCTAGCAGAGGAAAAAGTCAGTCGGTCCGTGTCAGGTCTTGCAATTTTTAGGAATTCAGATTGATTTAGTATCTTTTGAGTGTAGTCTGCCTTGGGAGAAGGTAGTGAGCCTTCGGCAAGCAGTGCGGGAAGTCTTGACAGTAAAAAAAGGTAACATTAAAGGTTTTACAGTCATTGTTAGGAAAGTTAAATTTTGCTTGTCGTATTATTCCCATGGGAAGAATATTTGCAAGGAGGTTGGCATTAGCTACAGTAGGTGTCAGTCAGCCGCATCATCACATTAGAATTTTAGGTGAACATAGGGCGGATTTGAGAATTTGGGATTTGTTTTTGCAGGAGTTTAATGAGAAAAAATTAATGTTAAGGTGCCCGGTGTTTAATGAAGAATTAGAGCTGTTCACGGATGCATCGGGTTCCATAGGTTTTGGGGCATATTTTGGTGGTCATTGGTGTTCGGGGCGTTGGCCAGGAGAATGGAAGGAGGGGAAAGTAAGAAGGGGCCTAATGTTTTTTGAGTTATTTCCTATTGTGGTAGCAGTAATGGTGTGGGGGGAGCAGCTTAGGAACCAACATGTGATTTTTAGGTGTGACAATTTGAGTGTGGTGCAGGTCATTAATACAATTACTGCTTCTTCGCCGCCAGTAGTGAATTTGCTGCGGCAACTGGTATTGAAGTGTCTGCAATTCAATATTTTAATAAGGTCCACATAGATTGAGGGGGTTAAGAACTGCATAGCAGATGCTTTGTCAAGGGAGTAATGGACAAGTTTTAGGGATGAAGCACCAATGGCAGAAGCAAAGCCAACGTCCATTCCGTTTGATATATGGAGTTTGGTTGAATAAGGGAACAAGTGAGGCATCGGAATAGAATATTATGGTTGGTATTAAAAACATTACAATTGGAACGGTTTCTGTTTGCATTTTTTTTTTATTGCAGGTTCCCAATTACCCTTGTGGATTGTGGGGCACTCATTCATTTATTGGGCGCGAAGGGCAGCTGGAATCAGAGATCATGATCGGCAGTTGAGCTTCCCGGAAGAGGTGGTGTTAGTGAAGTGGTTTGGCATCAGGGTTATGAAATGGGAGCAAGTTTTGCTGACAGTGGTAGGCCTGGACAGGGAGGCTCCTGCCCCAGATTTGTTAGTAATTCATGCTGGTGGTAATGATTTAGGTTTCATGTCCTTAAAAGATCTTATTAGAGTCATGAAGAGGGATGTATTGAGACTGTTAGAATTATTCCCAGGGCTTCTTATTGTGTGGTCTCAGATGACTCCTAGACTTCATTGGAGAGGGGAAAAGGATCACAAAAGGCTGGATAAGGAAAGATGCAGTGTTAACAAAATAATGGCATCATTTGTAAGGAGATTGGGGGGTTTCAATTAGGCACAGGGACTTAGAGATTGCTGACAACAAATCTTATTTTTTAAAGGATGGTGTGCATGTAAATGAGATTGTTTTGCCATTGTTTAATTATTCTCTTAAAGTTGGTATTGTCCAGGCTATGGCTAGTTTTGGTGGGTCTGAGTCCAGTGGGCTTGCGGGTGGCGGAGGTGCTGCATCACCCGAGGCGGGAGCTCATTAACGGTTTAGGTTTCCGGTGAGTGGTCATTGCCAGAGGTCCCTTGGGTACGGGGTTCCATCGGCCCCTCTGGCTAGGTGGTGAGCTCTTCCGGTTTGGGGTGTGCAGCTCCTCGGTTTATTAATGTATGTTATGTTATTAATAAAGCTGTGGCCTGGTTATACCCAAGACAAGTGTGTGTGTCATTATTCTGGTTAAGGAGTTAACTGTATCTCGGACCTGTGGTCACTAATGCTTAGGTCATAGGAATCAGACAATAATTCACAATACATTGATGATGTTTCTTATTATTGCACATGTATATTGCTGTTTAAAAACATTTCATTAGAGCTCTTTTTAAAACAATATTACATGACAATATATTGCAGGGGATATACACTGTATACTTCTGCAGGATTATTATTAAAGCTGTTTGTAGGCCAGATGTTAACCCCTGCGGCTGGGTAATGGACATATTTGATTTAGCATTAATTTAGTGGTGTGAGCAGATATTTTCCTTTAACATTGTGAGTTCATTAAATGCTCTTTGCTATTTATTGTTGTATAGTGCTGGGCCGACCGTATAACATGCTTTTTTTGTGATTTAGGATCACTTTTTTTTTATTTCTTAATACCATGCAAGTTGCTTTTTTAGCTGCTTTTTTATTTGCTTTTAACACAAACTTTAAGGGTTTAACTGATCTTACTTGTGTTTCATAATGCACAATATATTTTAGGCCACAGCAAGTTCCCATAGAGTGTAGAGGTCCATGTAATAGCACTTTGCCCAAAACCACACGGAGAGCATGGAAAATACTTGAGGCTGCTAGAACCTGGGTTCTATGGTAGGGATTTTTTGGTGAACATCATGTAATAGCTAGGTTATTTTTTAATTGAAGCTTTCACACATAAAATTTTAGCAGAAGCAATGTAATCAAGATGTAAATACATAATTTGAGTGCTATTAAAGTTATGACTGCTACATTTCAAAATAATAATAAAACAATGAAAGTAGCTTGATTTTGGTTGATTTACATGGTGGGACAGTTTTATGACTTTAGTGGCCCTATAAGCATGATATCTTGTCCCAAGATTAAACACAAAATTGCACTCTCAGCATAGGATATGACAGACAATACTTCAAGAATACATTTAGATGGATTGCATAAACAATTTTTCTGAGCAAAATCATAAGAAATATTGACTATAGGAAAAAAAACATTTATAGGTAACTACCCATTTTCATGTTAGTTAGGAGTATATCGATGTTTTTAGGTTCTTTGGCTATTCATCATATAATTGTGAACCCAGAGATATGTTTGGAACAGCTAGAATAGAGGCTACATACAACATAGTGGCGATTCGTCAAGGAATTTTTAATGATGAAAGATTAGTAAGTGGCTGAGTAAGTAAGACCTAAAAGATCAACTAATTTGTGGTGAGTGCAAAGCATGAGAAACTTGCAAAAAATATATATATTTATATTTATATATACAGTATCTCACAAATGTGAGTATACCCCTCACATTTTTGTAAATATTTTATTATAGCTTTTCATGTGACAGCACTAAAGAAATGACACTCTGCTACAAAGTGCCTCGGGTCATTGTCCATCTGCACTGGGAAGCACCGTCCAGTGAGTTCTGAAGCATTTGGCTGAATATGAGCAGATAATATTGCCCGAAACACTTCAGAATTCATCCGGCTGCTATTGTCAGCAGTCACATCATCAATAAATACAAGAGAACCAGTTCCATTGGCAGCCATACATGCCCACGCCATGACACTACCACCACCATGCTTCACTGATGAGGTGGTATGCTTTGGATCATGAGCAGTTCTTTTCCTTCTCCATACTCTTCTCTTCCCATCACTCTGGTACAAGTTGATCTTAGTCTCATCTGTCCATAGGATGTTGTTCCAGAACTGTGAAGGCTTTTTTAGATGTTGTTTGGCAAACTCTAATCTTGCCTTCCTATTTTTGAGGCTCACCAATGGTTTATATCTTGTGGTGAACCCTCTGTATTCACTCTGGTGAAGTCTTCTCTTGATTGTTGACTTTGACACACATACACCTACCTCCTGGAGAGTGTTCTTGATCTGGCCAACTGTTGTGAAGGGTGTTTTCTTCACCAGGGAAAGAATTCTTCGGTCATCCACCACAGTTGTTTTCCGTGGTCTTCCGGGTCTTTTGGTGTTGCTGAGCCCACCGGTGCGTTCTTTCTTTTTAAGGATGTTCCAAACAGTTGATTTGGCCACACCTAATGTTTTTGCTGACTCTCTGATGGGTTTGTTTTGTTTTTTCAGCCTAATGATGGCTTGCTTCATTGATAGTGACAGCTCTTTGGATCTCATATTGAGGGTTGACAGCAACAGATTCTAAATGCAAATAGCACACAAATTAACTCTGGACCTTTTATCTGCTCCTTGTAAATGGGATAATGAGGGAATAAAACACACCTGGCCATGGAACAGCTGAGCAGCCAATTGTCCCATTACTTTTGGTCCCTTAAAAAATGGGAGGCACATATACAAACTGTTGTAATTCCTACACCGTTCACCTGATTTGGATGTAAATACCCTCAAATTAAAGCTGAAAGTCTGCAGTTAAAGCACATCTTGTTCGTTTCATTTCAAATCCATTGTGGTGGTGTATAGAGCCAAAAAGGTTAGAATTGTGTCCATGTCCCAATATTTATGGACCTGACTGTATGTTATCTATAATATGTTGTGTTGATTCCCCCTATATGCATTTACCTGATGATGTCAGATGCTGCCTCCACTCTCTCTGCATCACTGTTTACTTTCAAACTGAGGGTTTCATCTCATATCAGTATTTTTGTGTTCTTTGTGCCTAATCCATTTATCTGTCATTTAGGGATTATTTCAACTACCTTTCCTCAGTATAGATGTATACTTTTGATGGTGGGAGTGTCATGGTCTTGGCCTGCATGAGTGCTGCCTGCACTGGGGAGCTACATGTACTGTGACATACTGAAGCATACCTTCGGAGACTGGGCCGCAGGGCATATAAAGTGATAACGTCCCCAAACACACACCCAAGACGATCACTGCCTTGATAAAGAAGCGGAAGGTAAAGGTGATGGACTGGCCAAGCATGTCACCAGACCTAAACCCTATTAAGCATCTGTGGGGAATCCTCAAACAGCAGGTGGGGTAGGGCAAGGTCTCTAACATCACCAGCTCTGTGATGTCATCATGGAGGAGTGAAAGAGGACTCCAATGGCAACCTGTGAAGCTCTGGTGAACTCCATGCCCATGAGAGTTAAGGCAGCACTGGAAAAAAATGGTGGCTACACAAAAATATTGACACTTTGGGCCCAATTTGGACATTTCCACTTAGGGGTGTACTCACTTTTGTTGCCAACGGTTTAGACATTAATGGCTGTGTTGAGTTATTTTCAGGGGACAGCAAATTTACACTGTTATACAGGCTGCACACTTACTACTTTATATAAATATGAGGGGTGTACTCACTTTTGTGAGATACTGTAGATTGCGAGCCTCTCTCCATGGTGTATTTTTGGTCTTATGAGCTCCTTTGGTGCTCATTGCAAGCCTTGCGCTGAGTGCCTTCGGCGTTCATCGCAAGGCTCGCAATGAGCGCCTTTGGTTCTCTGCACATCCTGTGCATTCATTGTGAGCCCCGCGCTGAGCACCTTCGGTGGCGCTCATTGCAAGCCTCTCCTCTGCTATTTGTATTTTGTATATATATATTTTTTTTTATTAATATTTAATTAAATAATTAATTAATATATGAATGTACCTTACCTATTTGTAATTAATATATCCAGCAATGAATATCCTGAAGAGCTAACAATCCCTGTTGATGTTGGTGCAGCATACAATGTACCTGTTGCTGAGCTGATGAGAAAGTGTCAGCAATGTGTTAAGTGTGCAGTGTAAATAGGCTGCGTGTGCTAGGCTAAACCGTTTGTGTAGTTGTGTAAAGCGGCATTTTATAATAGTTATGTTATTAGTTTGAAGTTAGTGTTGTAAAATGGCGGCGATTGTCTATGTGTTACATGGGTCAGGATCATTTTCCACCCTTCCCAATAGTGTATTTAGTACCTTGTACGTTCCTGGTTAAAAGTCGTATGTGCCTGGCGGTGTTTTGCGTAATTAGGGGTCGTGTAGCTTTGTTTTAATTTTTTTCAACGTCCATTTTTTTTCTCGCTTTGGCGATTTTCGAGTGGCGAAACTCGCCAAATTCTATTTACATTTGCGTGCAACCTCACTTCCAGACGTCCTGGCTGTCCCCCCGTGCTGTGTGTGAAGTTTTTTGTTTGTTTTTGTTTTCATTTTTAGTCTTTTTTGTGTTTTTGGATGTGTGCGGATCGACCGTTAACTTGGTATTTTTGGTACCTCATATTATTTTATTTTTTTAAAGTGCTGCGTGTCGTATTTTTTTTGTTTTATGTGCGGGTTTCCTTTGCGAAGTGTTACGGGCCGTAATTTTTGTAGCCGATTTTTACAGAGTGCTACGGGTCTCGCACTGTGAATTGTGTAATTGAGCGTTGTGTTGATCTGCAGTCCCTCAGTTTGTGGTTATGATGCACAAGTCGTGTGTGGGGTTCTACAGGGCTCAACTCCACCAGCGCAGTGAGCTCCTTTGGTGCTCCCTGCCGAAATCCTTGCCTGGCCGCAGTTGCGTTACCAACGGATTTTGGCAAGCCAGCACTGCTGAGAACTATATATGTGATATAGATAAATAATAAGTATTGTAGTATATTGTGATATCTTTTTTATTGGACAAAGGCCTTATTTATAATGATGAACTTTTGAGAGCTTTAACCTCTCTTTATCAAGTCTGAAGCAATACAAACATGAGATGGAACCCTCAGTTTGAAAACAAAAAAGCAGATGCAGAGAGAGTGGAAACAGCAACTAACATCATCAGGTAAATACATATTGGGGGATAAACACATATTATGTACACATATACATCAATATATACATGAAAAAACAGAGCACTGTAATCCACAGTGATATCCTTCTGATTAGACAAACACCTCATTAAGAGTGACAAGAAATTGTGATAATGTGTTAGAAAACCCATGTCCATATTATGTCCTGTATTTTTAGTGTTGAAGAATGTGATCATATTTATTTCAAATGTTTTTCTCTCCTGGATGAAATTGCCTCGGATTTTTAGGTTTTGGAAAGAGTGATCATTCTGGCTAAAATGTTGTCCCACTGGGCTACAATTACCGTCTTCATTGTGCTTTTTTATTGCATGTCTATGTAAATTCATCCTGTGTAAATTCTCATGTCAGTATTGCTTCAGTTTTGATAAAGAGAGGTAATACTCTTTATTAATCTATCTATCTATCTATCTATCTATCTATCTATCTATCTATCTATCTATCTATCTATCTATCTATCTCTCTCTCTCTCTCTCTCTCTCTCTATATACGGTATATATATATATATATATATATATATATATGTGGACTTATCATTACTAAATTACTGGACATTCACGGCTGGTTCACTTTTGAATTATTATGGAAGATACCATATTCAACAACAAACTAGCACGAGCTCCACTACTGATTGGGTGCTTATTTACAGAAAAAACATTTTCAGTTCAAGATCCCAATAAATATTATGTTCCCATTATATTTTGGAAAACATTTTTTGTAGTTAGTAACCTGTGGTTGAATTGCCTAATTCATGAGTATTCTTCAAGCTCTGTTATCAAGACAGGCATATGCTATAAAAGAGTGAGACGATTTGAGCGCTCATTTGCATGTTCCTGCCCAATTTCCCACAATGCAACGGGAACATTTTATTCCTGATATTTTGAGCTAGAAATTGATTTTCTGACTTGTCTTAGATAAGCAAATCTAATCAAAAGGGTACTATTTTTCTTACTATATATTTGTAAATTACATAATGTAGTACAATACAGTAAATTGTCTTGTCTTACAACAGTAATTGCATTATTCCTTATATTAGATAGTAGGCAAAAATGTTGCAGACCCCATTTATATAGAAAACTCAATGCAATTTCAAAGTTTTAAAACTAATTCTCTATAAAGTTTACTTTTTGATACATGATAGTAATCTTTTTACTGGGTTTTCTTTTATACAACCTGAGATCAGCAAACCTCTAGAATTTCTCTTATGGGCTGTTTCACGGTCAGCCCATAAGAGAAATGCACATGTCTTGTGAAGAACACTTCAATTTGTTTTGCAGCTACTATCGACCCTGATTCCTTCCAGACCCCTCCATTGACTCTGATTAAATTTGTTTCTAGATTCCCTTTCCCTGAGCTGCTGTACTTTATTAGTGGCTTTAAATTGATATGTTGCTAAAATCTAAACTGAATTTCCCTGTACTATAATCACTTTTTTCATGGAGCTATTATAATTAAACATGAAATAATTACAATTAATCCATGGTACTTATCTAAGCATACTTATACTGAACTCTATATAATATTGATTGTTGTTGTTAGCCTATTTCAGTTTAAAGCTGTAAATAAAATACCTTTAAGACTAGAGAACAGTGTCATTTTTTTTCTCAATACTCTTTGCTATTTGTATGCCAATAAAATCATAATAATTCACTATGTAAACAACCAATCAAATTACATAAACTTCAGCTTCATATCAGACTATGTGAGGATCTAGATAAACATTTTTATTCCAAATAAACATACAGTATGTATTAGAGTTGAACAATTGCTAAAAATAAGTAATATTTTACTCTTACTGACTCCCAAGACTTTCAGTTTTGCCATTTTATTCAGTCTGATAGCTTACTTGTACATACTGCCCTAGGCAGTGAAGTGGTGAAGCATCTGTGAGTGCGTGCGCAAGGTGTGAGTATACATTGCTCTCTCTGCTGACTATCTGCTTAATTGCTGTTTAAGTAAATTATATCTAACTAAGGTCATAGGCTATCAGGAAAGAACGTCATACAGCTAGTTTTTAATTAGAAAAAATGTCAATGCCTCTGCTGGGCCTTGGGGAATTCCATGATACTTAGATAGAAGTTGTGTTTGTAAAAAGGGGCTTAACATTTTTGGAGAGATATGGTTGCATTTTTCCTGAAGTAAGAAGTCTGTTCTGGGCCAGTAAGGGGGCAGGGATGTGGTGTCAATTTCAATCGTCTTCAATTAATAAATTATTTCTGTTCCCTTCTTCTTCAACCATCCCTCCAAAACAACACGCCCTTATGATCTAGCTCTCCTGAAATGATCTAACAATCACAAAATTAAATGGTCCATTATACAGCACAGTTTGGACCACACCAGTGCAAAGATCCACTAAAAACATGTTGACATACTTTTTGAGTTTTTAAAATACTTGCTTTTTTTCACAGAGATATTTGATCAAATGTAAAGTATGATCTTCTGCCTCACAGCTCAGTGTTGTTACACCTCCTAAGTGATTTCAACCAATCAGTTTGCAGTGGTGTGTTCCTTTTAAACTCTATAGGAACACTTTTGACTGACAGGGAGCAGAGAGACTGGACCTCCTGACGGGCACTGTACGTCTTTGTAGGAAGTTTCCTCCTCTCTACACACTGACATTCAGGAAAACAGTGTTAGTGACAGCAGCAACCAGTGTCAGAGAAGTGATCTCTGCAGGGACAGTCTGTCTCAGTGGGCAAATAAGGAACAATAAAAATAACATTTTCTCAAAGTATGTTAAGATTTATAAGAATAAATGGTTCTATATACTAGCTTCTCTTTCTCATTATTTCTCCTTCTTTCTCTATACATATACACTGTATGTATGTGTTTGTGTATATATGTGCCTGTATATCTGTATATACATTTATATATATATATATATATATATATATATATATATATATATAGTTACATAATATATATATATATATATATATATATATATATAGTACATTTGTATTCACATTTGAATGTCTAAAACAAGTTAAAAAACCTGCTTCCAGCTCAGAATTCTGAGAAATACAGTTATTACACTGCATTCTGGGAAGCTGACTAGGGATATGCAAATGTACCCACAAATGCTTCATTCTTCAATCCATAACCATTGTAAACTTCGCTCCCTTGAATCTTATGCCCGCTGCATTTCAGCTTTTATGCAAAGCCAAGGTTGGATTATACACAAGCTGGGAATCCTACCCATGTAAAGACGTTTCAAGGTTACTGCCTATCATCAGCGTGGAGCAGTATATGAAAAACATACATATGCATACACACAGATTGTATATATATATATATATATATATATATATATATATATGTACTGGCAATACAAGATGTGGGATATCTCTGTTTTATTGGTGTTTTGATTCTTTATTAATAAATATAGATGTATGCATTTTCTTACTTTTTGCTTATCACTCCAGAGGTATGATACAGAGCACAGGGCACATTGTTGTTTTATGACACCCACTGAGCACATGCATACACACACAGCACATGGCACACACAGCACATGGCACACATAGCACAGGGAATACACTGAGCACATGCACACACACAGCACATGGCACACACTGAGCACATGTACACACACAGCACATGGCACATACTGAGCACACACACACACTGGCACACACTGAGCACATGGCACATACTGAGCACACACAAACACAGGCACACAAATAGCACATGAACACACACATCACAGGCTCATTGCTGGGATGTTTTCTAACACACAGTTTTCCCTGTGCCTTTGCTCTGCTTGTGGGAGGGACAGAGGCTGCACTGCTCATTGGTCACATGGAATGATTGACAGGTCACTGAGAGCCTGGGTGTAGCAGCTTGTCCTGGGGAAAGATCTGTGAGTAACAGACTCCCCCCTTTGACCGGTACTAAAGCAGCACTGGCCAGTGCAGTGCAGTGATAGGCAGCAGGACACACACCTTTATTTAACATGGTAGGTGTGACTAGGGAGGAAGACTTACACATGTAAATAAACATAGGCAAAAAAACAAACACTTTTATGTCAATAAACAAATGAAACTGAAAGAAAAAAAACAGACTGCTCTGTCACATGCAAGAGAGCACTATATGGGAGATAACTGGCCCTTGTAAGAGTTGAATATCTATACATTATAAGTAGATATAAGTACATAAGAAAGTATTAATTGCTAACATTAGTAATTGTAAACATAGGAAGGAGTTAATTCTGAAGCATCATTAGTTAAGTGCTTTTACTTCAAGGCTTTTTGAAAACTTGATTCTTAGAAGAAACAAGAATAAAATGTAAAAGATTGTGCATATTTGAATAGAGATAAAACATTTGAGTATTGGGTCAAAGGTGAAAATGTGTAGGCCTTGTGTTTGTATTACAAGAAGGTGTTTACTGATTAGCCAGTATTGTTTGCCAAACCTTGTAAAAACTGTATAAAAAGGTAGTATGTGGAAGAGTTTTTCAGATGAGCTACAGACTTGCTGTTACTGTGTGTTTACCTCCAAGCTTGTATTAAACTAAACATACATTGTTTTTGTGTCTTATCTTATTCTTCTGAGGGTGAGGGTGAGTCAGTGAAAGTGTTTTTCTTCAACATCCTTTAAATCATATAATCATAAACAGACTACACAAAATCAGAATTGTAAAAAAAAATGTTTATGTTGGTGTCTTACACATACCTGACAAACAAAAAAATAACAATAAAGCCATAGCCTATCTGTCTATCTATCTATCTATCTATCTATCTATCTATCTATCTATCTATCTATCTATCTATCTTTCTAACATTCTCACAAGCAGCTTCCTTCCTGTTTGTAGCTCTCCAGTTCCAGCTCCCAGTGGCCAGTTATTTAATTTTTTAAGCCAAGCAACATGTTACTTTTTTTAGGTAAAAAATTAGGCACCCTTCACAGGAACTAGGCAGTTGCCTAGTTAGCCTAATGGCTATTCCAGCCATGTACTCATGGAGGCGTAATGAGTAAAAATAATTTTCACTTTAAAAGAAGTACTAGGAGTGCATATTATACACAATTGTGGGTTGTGTATAACAAAAATAAGTTCCATGAATTCAGTCATTTAAAGGACCGCTATGATCCATTAATTTCTATATGGCGTTTTGAATAGCTAAACATGATAATGAGCAAAGGTTTTTAGAAAGTAAAAAAACACAGTCTTTACATATTTTACTTTTATAGGCATCTGTTTTTTTTTTATTTTGAGTTTCCATTTTCTTTACTTGGTTGCTGTAGCAATCTGCTTTTTTTCAGTCGGCCATGATAAGGCTGTTGTGGCCAAACCTACCCAGCAGATCCATCAGGTTCTTTTGAACCCTTCACCAAGGCAGCAGATGTCTCTAAAATCCCCTTGCATTAACACAGCATTTAAAAATATGAACACAGGATCAGCATATCAAAATTGCTGTTGAAATTCATAACAGGTCTAAAAGATGTTAATTAAACTTGAACTGATAACATTCTGTAACAGTCTGTGAGTCTTCTGGGTTTTGTATAAATTGCTAATACAGTCATTGACAATGTTTCATATGCAAGCCTTCATAACATCCACCTCACTAGTTGTATAGGACCAGGACAGCTATTATTTTCACTATGGTTCTGACACATGTATATAAATATATATCTTCCAGATATCTTTTTCCATATATATATATTAATCCAGTCAGACAGTGATATCTGTTACCTCGCTCTTTTCAAGTCAGGAGCATAAACCTTTTTTATGTATCAACCATCAGAGCAAAACTTTACTAACTTCTTCTCAATATGACATCACTTTCCAAATCCGTTTACTCTTCATGAACATACAGCATACAGAATCTAACATCATAAGTCAAACACAACATAACATAAAACAATTAACATACATAGGGTAATTAACATAACATAACATATTAAATAACTATAAAACATACTGTAAAACTACTAAGCCCACTCCCACAACTACATAAATAAGAGTCCAAAGGGGCAAAGTGGTCAGGGGATCATGACATTTGCTTTTTGCAGTTTCTTTCTCAACATGGTTTAAACGAATGAGCTTTGCATTAGGTCTAATGTGAGTACTGACTGTGGTAGCTGCCACATTCCCATTGTGCAGATAGAAGTCTCCTCCCATCTCAGTAGGCAGATCAATGCATATAAATGCATATAAATGTAATAAATCAGAAGCTGTATTATTTTTTTCTACATTCTAAAATTATTTTAATTTGCCTGTTTGAATGGTAGCTATTCAAAAGAAAATATTTTACATTACTGACCAGACTGGTCATTTAAAAGTTTGTCTTGCCTAAAAATGACACTATTTGGAGATTTGTTTTGTAGGAAACAAAAAGCAAAAAATAATAACGCCATTGCTATGAATATTTCTTCTTCTAAAATCATGCTACATAGTTTTTTCTTCCTTTTTCCATTTCTTATTTGCACATTGTGTTTATACTGTTACTCATCAATGCTATCTAATGTTTCATTTCAACAGCAAGGGGGCTATAAGACATAATAAAACGTACACTAATAAATTGTGGCATAGGGAGCACACACATTATTGGCAATACGGTTGTAAATAGCAGCCGGCTAATATTTATCATCAAGCACCACATTATAGAGACAACTTAAAAACATGGATCATTATAAAGTTGTCAAAGACCTTTTAAAATTCTCAAAGAAATACATATTTTTATATTTGGTTCTAGGAGTTGGATAGCGGTTCTTGCACATTACAGGCACTGAATGTTATGGAAATAACATTTTCTATAAAATGCCATTAATAATAAATGTAATGTGCCTGGATAGAAGACACAAGCTGTTTTCACTAAGTGTTCTGTAGTGTGTAACTTATTTGCAAGTAATAAATTTGCCTTAAAACTGCAGAGTAAAAGGAAATGCTGTTGGAAGCTTCCAGTATTTTTAACAAAATCTCTTGACAGAGAACTTAACAAAGGTTCAATAAAGATCATATTATTATTGGCTAATGAATGTTTTTAGCTACCGGCTTTCATGACCACTTAGCTTCCTTCCTCAGGCAATGGCACATTCTCACAGATCATTTATTTGAAGGGTGGCAGGGAAATTCAAGGTTGAGCCCAATTATAACACTATAGGTCATTTGGTGAATAATTTCATTTGTTCTGTGGTAGTGATAATGAATTCTCTTTAGACTTTATTATCTTAAGTCGAAACCAGTGATAAGTAACATAGTGACTCAGGAATCACTAAGTGGCTTTCGAAGCTTTTACTTTGAAAGGAGCTGGAGGGACTGTGACAGTAATATTTCAGCTATACATTTAAGTTAATAAAATTACATTAAAAACTAAAACAGTACCAAGTGGAGACCAATGTTTCCTAGGGTAAAAGTCTGCCAAACATATTTCAAAGTGTTTTTCTGTGAATGATTTTGCTTCATAAATGTATTGCTTAAAGGGCCAGTTAATTCAGCAGAACTTGGAGAACACAACTTTAAATAACTCCTGAAAACATGTTGAAATACTTTTAGATTTTTTTAAATAGGTGCCCTTTTTACAGAAAAAATAATAAATGAAGTTCTGTTTACATGAGAATTAGGCATGCCTCCAGACTCACAACAAGAGCTTTGTGCAGAGAGCAGATAAGAAAGAGGGTTAATTCATCTGGGAAAGGAAAATGACTGATGGAAATGTAAATATGTTATTTGCGGGTTAACTGATGGCTGATTACATTCCTGAAAGAGACTAAACCATAATTTTTTCTGTTTACAGAGCTTGGAACGACCATTGTTGGCAGATGCTGTAAATCATGGAGCAGTCAGCAGTGTCTCTAAGACTGCAAATCTTTAATTTTATTAGCATAATTAAAAAAAACAATAGATCATTTTAACATAGAATTTTGTGCTCTTTAACATAATGAAGAGCACTTATAGTGAGGTAAAATGCCCTTTAAATGTATGTGATTGCATTCAGTTAATTGTTTTCCTCAGGATGACTGGAACACGCTAATTAAATAATTGCCAGGCACACATATCATTATTTCTCTGGTTGTGCTTATCCATACAGTTTTCTTGACAAAGGTACTAGCTATTCTATTCACTCATCGCGGAACTACTACAAGTGACTGCGGCAAGAGTAAGCTGCAAAAAACTGCAAACTTGTTCACTGATTTTTGCACTGCTGATATATTACACGTGACTCTGTTTTACCAAAACCCTATTTAATTGAGACTTTTCTATCGCAAAATCACAGCAGAGAAAAAGCTGGGAAATATTGAAGAAAGATTTACAGGTACTAAATAGCACCTGCAAATTGCTGGAAATCTTTACTGTTAGGCAGAACAGCACTCAAAGAGACAGTACAGCACTCAAAAACAATACAAAAGCATGCAAGATCATCAAAAATAAATGGTGTACATTGCTATTGGCAAATATGTGCAATTTAAAACTATTTAATTTCCATGTGTGACTCATCAGACATATGGGAAAAGAAGATGTTGTGCTCACAGCTGGATAAATCTGTTAAAGAGACATAACATTAATAAATAGCCTCAGAAATCATATAACTTCTTTACAAATGATATCTTACAGTCACAGAGGCACAAATGTGAAAAAATTAAATTGTATATATATATTCATATGTTTGAATCATCACACAAATAATGGAACACCAACTATTGCCAATACACACCTCCACATAACATATCACAATATCCAGGGTAACATAGACCACAGTGAGCAAGGGGGTAATAACAATCTGAAAAACACACATGTACCACAGCAGATACTATGAAGCAATAATTAAAGGAATGGACACACCACATATGTCAGCATGGGCAGTATACATAGCATAGGCCAGGCCCTGCATTTTCTCATAAAGCATGTAAGGGACAGGCTGTTATAGGAACAGGGATATGGCCATATAGGGACATATCATGACAAGGGGAATTGCACTGTTCACAAAAGTCTACAAAAAAACACAAGGAGGCTGTGGAGAGGCACATGCTGCACCAAGAATCTCACCTCCATCAATGGTAATCATGGGTACACCTATCCTGGCAAGTCCCACACATTTGCTGTTTTTCATGTGATAACATGTATACCAATAATGTTCATCATGTTGCAATTAGTGATAGTCTTAATATATCAATACATCATTAATTTAACATGTCAGATTGTTAACAGGCCTTCAGTGGAATCAGTGTCTCAATTTATATGTATCCAAGTAATAACTCCCAATAATCACTAATGATGTTGTTCACCCAATGCTTTGGAAAATAATGATTATAATCTTGAAATAAGTGTGTTATATATAAGTGTGGATATATTAATTCTGTGATCACTTGTAAACCACACTTGTGTCAAAGGAATGTTCTGAAATCATCAAATGCATGAAGGGATGTGTTAACAGTATGCTAACCAAATTCCCCAAAATAATAGTTAGGTAATTTTTATCATAATTGTTATGTATGTTGATGTCAGTAACCATGAGAAATGTGAAAAACAGTATGAAAATATCATTGTTTAATGTATACACAGAGCAAAATCATAAACATACCCGACTGTGCATTATTATCATGGGTGTGGTGTGGGCAGATCTGAATGTATAAGAGACTAGAAAAATGGCAAAACCTAAAGGAGTAAAGGTAATAATGTATACTAAGAATGATGCAAATCCTCTTCTAGGGTCACATGAGATCATTAAACCACAGTAACCATAATGATGAATACAAATCTCATCGTTCAAAACTTAATATGATAGGTAAGTGTGCTCTGGTTCTGCACTGCCTGAAGCAGCATGGTCATATAGGATTCCACATGCTAGTTTTGCCACCTCACCTCCCTGTTGAGCCTCCTGATCCTGTGGCCCATCAAGGCCTGATGGCAGGAGACACCGGTCTTGATCCCATGCATAGTGTCACTAGCCTCTCTCATTAGGATCAGCATATCCTTGGGATGAAGGTAGTCGTTCGCCGAGCATGGCTGTGGGAAGAGGCTGAGGTGGTGGTGCAGTGCCAAGGTTCTGGGGACCGGATGTGAGTGATGGTGGTGTCTAGGATGTGATAGTGGTGGGAGGAGGAGCTAATGGTGGTGGTGGCATAATGGGCCGTGTATCAGTTAAATATGTCGGCCATGGTGACAAGTCAATCTGGGGTAGGAGGGGGCCACATGCCACTTGTGTAGCAGAAGCTCCAGCAAGTCACCCCACTGAACACATACATTTAGAGCCCTCCTCCTCATCTCCTGGGCCCTCAGATCCTCTCATGGGCTCCTGCTCCTGACATGGATCCTGGTGGGAGGAGCACTGCCAGAAAACCTCTGGCTCTTACTGACACCCCCGCCTCTGGCTGTGTAGTGGACCCAGACCTCATGCCAGCTGCAAAGAGGGATACATGGTATATTGTTAACAACATTGTATGATTATTTGATTGTTGTGTGTTCTTATCTATCTGACATGTAGTTATCTTGAATCTGGATGGTTCACTTATTTGCTATTGTTTTGCTAGATGTGAGCATTAATTTGTATTATGTGCTTCTTTGTTATTGGCTTATAACAATATCTTGATTCATGCTGCAGTTCGGCGTCTGCAGCAGATGCATATACATACTCTGCATAACTTGCTGCACATTGTGTCATACTAACCAATCAGGGATCATCTCTCAACAATAATTGTTAACATGCTGCTGAGAGGTGCTTCCTGATAGGCTAGTACACATCACTGCACATCTATCCCTACAGAGACTGTATCTGCATATGCTGCAGTGTCCAAACCCATAACTGTGAACTCAATTGGATGTTTAATAAATGTATATCTCTCTGGTATTTGCTGCATCTATTTGTCACATATATAATGCTGCCCACCAATGGGAGTGATATGTAGGATAGACAATCCATCTATATGTAGTGAAATCCAGGGAGCTGACATTTCACTCTTATTGTTGAGCAGCATTTCTATTAGAGTTATCTATGTGTGTGTGGTGTACATGTGGATGTATGTTGGTGTATCTGATATTCACCTGGCAAGGAGACTGGATCCAGTGTTGCCACCAGGCCTGGAGCTCAGGGGATGGTCCCTGTTTCCATCATCTCCTTCAGCAACCTCTCTCACTTGTTGTACTGGACAGTCACTCTGAGGTCACCACTTGGAGCTCTGGCTGCTCCTGCCTTCTTTTCCATCATCACCCGACTTTTGCCTGGCTGTCTTCATAACCATGCCTTACAGACATGATATCCCTATCCTCAATACTGAACTCAGTGACTGCAGCTGCTACCTCCTTCTAGGCCTTGGCCCTGGACCCAGACTTAACTTCTCTCCCCCATGTAATGATATAGGTGCAGGCATGGATAGCATTGAGGAGTATCACCATCTGCTCATGCCTGTAGTTGGGGACCCTGTTTTTGCCTCAAGCCTCTTGTTTTTTTGACTGTGCATGGGGATCCGTACCTCCCTGCTCTGAACCTGAGGCCTGTCCCTCCACTCCTTGACATAATCCAGACCCTTCACTGCTACTGACGAGAGCAAGGTTTACGGATGTTTGGTTGGATCCATAAGATTGCAAGTGAAATGCTTAGAATACTCTCGTAACATAGGAAAAAACAGCTTCAACATCCAATTTAATTCAAATAGAATAGGGCTCATTGTTCTACCTCTTATGTCTTACCCTAGAAGACTCTCTTTATTGACCATGGTATAGAATATTTATAGGAAACATACAGTAATAACATTAGACAAAGTAACTAAACAATGGTGCCATTAAACACTATCACATGGTAAGGTAAACAGCTGTTTGAATCTGAGATTGAAATTACTAGATCAAGTTGTCCAAGGTAAAATAATAACTGAGAGCAGTTGGATAATATATGACTGGTTAGAAAGCTAAAAACTTTATAAAGATAAACAATTTTGGGCCCTATATACTACTATCTGAATTATCCTGATTGTAAGCAGCTGGAAGCTATGACCCTTATTAAAACAATTGGTATACTTGCTGCTACATCTGCCCCCAAATGGAGAGTAACAACAGAGGTGAACACTAGAGATGTACCCCACTGGATGCAACAACTTCATAGTTTCAGTCGCTGAAGGAGGAAAATCTACAGGGAAAATTATAGCAGTGGTGGCAATGTGGGGACACATTCTACTGGTCAATATCTTGTGTCACTCCTACAAAGTTCACTCTCCCATAGAAGAGGGAGAGGCATTTTTATTGGATATCCCATTGAATGTAAGAGATTCCCCAAACATAAACAGAATATTAGGAAGACCTTTATATATTTAAAGAAATAAGTATATACTTTTTGAAAAATATGTAGCCTACATAACTTTTGCTACCAACCTTGATTTATGTAGAAATGGCATCATATCATTTCTAAATTATCTATAGAATTTATGTGATTAATTATTCAGACTGAGCAAGAACTATTTGAGGGGGTTGGTAGAGAGGTGGAATAGGATAGCAAAGTTTTAGGAATAATAGAGATTTTAAGAACCAAAATCAGATGTTATGGACTGTATCATGTCAGCCACATCTGTCAGCTACTGCCATCCTAAGCTCCATCAAGCTCCTGTTCATGCTTCAATTACCTTATCTATGCATCTCCGCCTCTGCCATCCCCTTCTTTGGGTGCCTTAAATGTTTCCAAAGGAATCTGGTCTTCTCATTATATGGCCAAAATATTTAAGTTTCAGACTGATGATAATACCTTCTAGTGAAAAGTTTGGATTGATTTCCTGTAGTATGGATTGATTGGATCTTCTTGCATTCCAAGGAACTCTAATCAGTTTTGTCCAACACAAGAATTCAAAGGCATCAATTCTGTGATGCTCAGCTTTCTTTTTGGTCTAGCTCTCTACTACTGGGAAGATCATAGTTCTAACTATGAGGACCTTAGGTCATAGTGATATATATTTACTTTTTAATAGCTTATCCAGACTTGCCATAGTATTCCTCCCCAGTAGCACACATATTTTAATTTCATGGCTGTAGCAATCATCTGAAGAATCTTGGAGCCCAGGGAAATACAATCTGTCACTGCCTCCACTTCTTTCCCATCTATTTGCCAGAAACTGAGTTTGCTGTTTGCCATGATCTTCATCTTTTTAACATTGAGCAGCGGGCCAGCTTTTGTACTCTCTTCTTCCACCCTCATCAATTATTCCTTGTTTTCATCCATAAGAATAGTGTCATCCTCGTATCTGAAATTGTTGATATTTCTCCCAGAAATATTTATTCCGGCATTTGATTCTTCAAGACCAGCTTTACTCATGATGTATTCCTCATATCACATATATAGTTGTAAGCGTAGCGAGGGTTGCGGGCAAGGGCCTCAGTTGCTGGGATGGAGCACCGAAGGCGCTCCATCCCAGCAACTGAGGCCCTTGCCCGCAGCCCTCGCTGCCCTTGCCCGTAGCCCTTGCGTAGCGAGGGCTGCGGGCAAGGGCCTCAGTGGTGAGCGTACGGGCCGTTGCTCACGCTTGCTGGCTTGCGCCTTTGGCGCTCCATCCCAGCAACTGAGGCCCTTGCCCGCAGCCCTCGTTGCCCTAGCAACCAGCCGGCTTCATGTCTCTAAGGAAGTGAGAGGCTGCACAGACTCCAGCACATTACTCTGCCGGTGTGGGAGGGGTTTATACTGGGCCAGAGGCCTCAGTGTTTCTTGGCTGCTGTCGCCCGACATTAAGCTCTTCTCCCGGGTGTGGGCCGCGGGCCTCAGTTGCTGGGATGGAGCACCCCGCAGCCCTCGCTGCCCTTGCCCGCAGCCCTCGCTGCCATTGCCCGCAGCCCTCACTGCCCTTGCCCGCAGCCCTCACTGCCCTTGCCCAGAGCCCTCGCGCTCCATCCCAGCAACTGAGGCCTTTGCCCGCAGCCCTCGCGGCCCTAGCAACCAGCCAGCTTCATGTCTCTAAGGACGTGAGAGGCTGCACAGACTCCAGCACATCACTATGACGGTGTGGGAGGGGTTTATACTGGGCCGGAGGCCTCTGAGTTTTTTTTGGCTGCTGTCGCCCGACATTAAGCTCTTCTCCCGGGTGTGGGCTCAGTTGCTGGGATGGAGCGCCCCGCAGCCCTCGCTGCCCTTGCCCGCAGCCCTCGCTGCCCTTGCCCGCAGCTCTCGCTGCCCTTGCCCGCTGCCCTCACTGCCCTTGCCTGCAGCCCTCACTGCCCTTGCCCGCAGCCCTCGCTGCCCTTGCCCGCAGCCCTCACTCTCCATCCCAGCAACTGAGGCCCTTGCCCGCAGCCCTCGCGGCCCTAGCAACCAGCCAGCTTCATGTCTCTAAGGAAATGAGAGGCTGCACAGACTCCAGCACATCACTCTGCCGGTGTGGGAGGGGTTTATACTGGGCCCGAGGCCTCTGTGTTTCTTGGCTGCCGTCGCCCGACATTAAGCTCTTCTCCCGGGTGTGGGCCGCGGGCCTCAGTTGCTGGGATGGAGCGCCCCGCAGCCCTCACTGCCCTTGCCCGCAGCCCTCCCAGCCCTTGCCCGCAGCCCTCGCGCTCCATCCCAGCAACTGAGGCCCCTGCTCGCAGCCCTCGCGGCCCTAGCAACCAGCCAGCTTCATGTCTCTAAGGACGTGAGAGGCTGCACAGACTCCAGCACATCACTATGACGGTGTGGGAGGGGGTTATACTGGGCCGGAGGCCTCAGTGTTTCTTGGCTGCTGTCGCCCGACATTAAGCTCTTCTCCCAGGTGTGGGCTCAGTTGCTGGGATGGAGTGCCCCGCAGCCCTCGCTGCCCTTGCCCGCAGCCCTATACATATATATATAAGGATGTATTGTGTGTGTGTGAGGTGTGTGTGTAATGTGCAGAGTGTATACATAAATATATATATATATATATATATATATATATAAAATGTATTGTGTGTGTGTGTAATGTGCAGAGTGTATACATATATCACATATAAAGTTGTGAGCGTACGGGCCGTTGCTCACGCTTGCGGCCTCCCGTAGCCCTTGCCCGCAGCCCTCGCTGCCCTTGCCCGCAGCCCTCGATAGAAGGATAGTAGGAAGGATAGATAGTTATATACTGAGAGACGTGGCCTATTTGATGTGTTTACCAGAGTCAGCTACATCTGTTCTGATAAACAGACATTGTATAACATGATGCAATGCCCATTATTCACCTTCTGGCATAGCTCAGTCCCATCTCTAATATGGGGACGGGGGATGCATCTGAGGATAGCTCCCAGGTAGTGAGGGTGGGGCTAAAGAGCATGGGCTAGAACTGGGGGGAAGTCTTTGGTGTTTTGTGTCATCTGAAAATGTGTTTAGATATAAAGAAGTGGCAGTCTGATTTTGGACACACTAAACAAAGGTGGTGTCAGAGTCTGCTTGTACAAATCAAAGGTACATGGTGTGTGATTCTGAGATCATAAGAAAAGGGATCTGAAGGTGCCTGTCTCTTCAGAAATGATGCTGCCATCTAAAGTGTCTGCTGGTGTCGAGATCTGAACAAAAAGTTTCAACCCATAGAGAGAGAAAATTGGGGCGGGCGTAACAAACTTCACACTTCTTTCTCGATCTTGAACCATTCGGTTTTTCCATATTCGGTTCTAACAGTGGATTCTTGGTCCACAAACAGATTCCATAGGAGGCGAATGAGATGGTCTGATACCCCCATCTCTTTAAGAACTTGCTACATTTTGTTGTGATCCACACAGTTAAAGGATGTAGAATGTTTTTCTGGAACTTTCTTGCTTTCTCCATGATCAAGCGGATATTGCCAATAAGATCTCTTGTGTCTCTGACTGCGAAACCTGACTTGCATATCTGGTAGTTTACAGTCCATATACTGTTGGAGCTGAGTTTGAAGGATCTTAGGCAATTTCTTGCCGGCATGTGAAATAAGTGACATTGGTAACTGGAGCACGCTTTGGTACTGCCATTTTTGGGAGTGGTATATAGACTGATCTAAAAGTATAACCAGTAATAGCTCAAAGTTCCACGCAGATTAATTGACACTTAATGGGTGTTCTTGAGTTAATATACTGTAACAACTAAACATACATAAAGAAAAAAAAACTCCTTTCAGGGCACACCATGAATACCTGATCCTAATAAGAGAATATTGATTAAAACTTAACTTTTAATGTAAAAAAAATATATATATATTGTATATATATATATATATATATATATATATATACATACCAATGTTTTTCAGTCTACTTCTATGTCTAGTTCCTTAAATCTACTATTTACCTCAACTGCCTATTTACAGGGGATATTATTTATTTCATATCTATATAGTCTGATGATTTCCCTCTTTTCTTAAGTTTAATTCTGAACTTTGCAATAATAAGACCATGATCTGAATCGCAGTCAGCTTAAGGTCTTGTTGATGATTGTAATGAGCTCCTCCATCCTTAGCTACAAAGTATATAGTCAATCTGATGTCCATGTGTAGAATAATCTCGGAGGCTGTTAGAAGAGGGTGTTTTCCATGACCGGAGAATTATCTTGACAGAATTCTACAAATCTCTGACCTGCTTCATGTTGTACTCCAAGGCCAAACTTGCCAGTTATTCCAGGTGTCTATTGGTTCCCTATTTTAGCAGTGCAATCTCCTATGATGACAGTAACATCTTTTCTTGGTGTATATATGACATGTTTAATATCTTCAAAGAACTGGACATCTTCAGTCTCTTTAGCACCCATGGTTGAAGCATAGACTTGCATCATTGTGATGCTTAATGGCTTGTGTTAGGTATTTTAATTTCTTCATTTAGAAATTAATTAGCTAAGAATATTATAAAACGTATGTTAGATTTTTTCTTATCTCACTAGAATGTTTAAGTGCGTCATCTGTAGAATGTTTACGTTAATGTTCTTTAAAAACATCTGTTTCCTGTATCCTGTCTTTGTTTCAGAAACTGAGATGAGATATCTATAGGAAACCGGATTTTGCTATGTTAGACAGAAACAAAAAGTCACTTGCTTGCAAAAATGTATTTAACAGTATTTTCAACTAGTTGTGACGTGTTTTTATGCTATATAAGATTCTGCCGCCTAAATACATGCAGAGATTATCCTGATGACACTCTGATTTCTGTGCATTATTTTTCTCTCATTATATCTAGGTGCCCAGATATAATTGACACACACAATCAGAATATATAATTACTCACTAATCTGATCCTATCATTTTGGTCCTTCGAGCCGGAAGTTGTTTCCCTTATCATTCCTCGGACGAAGCAAAACTCCTTTTACCGTGCACGGGGGGGTAAGTCACTGAGGACTCCCTTACCTTGAGAAAGACCTCAGGCCTGATATATACGATCAGTTGGACCACAGAGGCAAGGTGTTTTTCCGAGGGATGACAAGGCACAGCTTACAACGAACTGACAGTGAGTATATGAATTTCTGCTGCATTTTGCATTTGTGTGTATGTTCTGGAGGTCCTTGCCTAACAGTGATATTAGGTAAAAGAGTTGTACAACTAGGTTTCTAGCCTAGTAATAGGTAGAAGGGTTGAAACTTACCCATAGGGAGGTAAAAGAGTCATTATCCTGAGGAAAAGACTATAAAATAAGTTCTCCGTATGTAACAATATTGAGAAAGCTTACCATGAAAAAGGGGTAAATGAGTCTGACTTTCACATGAGCTCTTGCAAGAAAATATGTATGTGTGTGCATGTTACCATTTTGTATGATTTAAATACCGGTACCGGGTGTATGTATGTTTGTGAGGGGTGTCACACGGATAACAGTTTCTTGGTTATTATATATACCTGTAAACATTCTGTATATTTCTGTGTACTTGTGAGTGTATGTATATATATACATGTATTCTTTCTCATTCTTTACTTGGTTATACAATGTTGAAATATTTTGTCTGCAGTTTCTGTGTATTCATAACTTCTTACTAAAATACTCTGTAAGATTGTGTGTATGAAGCACTGGGTGGGAGATATACAGATTATTTCTGGAAAATGTATAAAAGGTCTGTTGGGTGTTGTATGTATATGTAATGCTATGTATATTTCCATGTGCCTGTGATATTATTTGTTGTGTATATCTATTAACTTTAATTGATACTATAGGAGTTCAAGATATATATATATATGTGGGTATATACATATGTATATGTGTATATATATGTATATGTATAGGTGGATAGGCTCTCAAGGGCATAAATGGCACTGCCGGGAGTGTGGTTTCTAGACCCTGCAGTTTTCAAGGTAATCTCTAAAGACATGTTTATTATGCAAAGGGTTTCTGGTGTGCATCTGTAACTTATGTCTGGTAGAAACACACTTATGTGTGCGAATTGTGAACACTGTATTCTAGAATTGTTTTCTTATGTGTATTTGTGTATATATATAAAGTTTCTGTGTCTTTGTACCTTTACTCAATGCTTTACCTTTGGGCAGGGAGGTGATTGATCTGTATTGTGTGACGATGTGCAGGGTCTGGCCCACCCCCCACAGTCAGCATAGCAGACCAATCCCCTTTCTACTCCAATTTTCTCTGTGTGTGTGTGTTAGTTTTTTTATGTAAAATATGTCTGTCTGTAACCTTAAGGGAACATAGCAGAAGGGAGGAAGTGTGGTTGCTGTAAAGAGAGACAAAGGCATGTTATTATAACCCCTTTTAAGTGATGACAATGCTCACCGCACCCACTGGATACACAGCATCTACTATACTACCTCTGCTGGAAATCAGTGCCCTGTATCCACTACTTCTTGGCAATATTAATCCTTATTACAAGGAAGGTATAGGAGACGTTCAAACTTTATTGAGCTTTACTATATACAATGAAGTATAGGAGAGGAAAAGTAAACGCAACGTTACTTAATTAAGGAAATAGAAATAAAAAAAAAAAAAGTAAATACATTTTCTATACTAAAAATAAAAAATTGTTGAAGATGAAAACAAAAAGGCAAATGTGTATCACAATGACGGTGCCTACGGGGGGAGGGACACGTAATGTTAACCACCTCTCTCCTTCGGAAGAGGATATGTTTATGTGTACACAGAAAAGACTTCCACGACTGACCGCCCCTCCAACTCCTGGGAATATGGTCACTTATAGTGATGATGTAGAGGACGAATTTGATGATGCCCGCAAATACCTGCTTGCCGCCACCGCTCCAAATCCACCTCCTCCAACACCACCACCTTAGGGACGGCCCGCCAGAACCAGGCGGGCACCAGATCGTCAATACGGAGGTAAGGGAATAACATCTGTGCCATTTTTATCCCTTAATTGAGGTTCCCAATCCTAGAGGGGGGAAATGTGTTGCCACCCACAATGCTAGTATACCGAGCATGGACAGATGCAGATGTGAGGAGAGCTGTAGAAGGAGTCCCCCACCCAAATGACAATATGGGAATTTTCAGACTTAAGTTCCAGCGATTGCAGCAAAGTTTTAAATTAAATGGTGTTTAGGTTGTACGGTGTCTGAGGCAGATATTAGGGTCCGATTGGATCCTTAGTGAAGGTGACTGGAATCCACTGGACCAAAGGGGGGAGCCATTGCAATATGGATCACAAGAACTGACCCAAAGAGGAGACACTCTAATAGGCAGAATAGCTGACAGACGCAGACTGGACTAAGATAAACGAGTGTGTACAGAAAGATGATGAAAGTGTGGAACAATATATAGGGAGGTTGCGGGTAGTATTTGACAGCCATAGCGGGGTAGCCAGACCTAACCCATATGATGATGCTGGACCATATGCTCAGCAGCTAAACAAATAAATGACTTTGTGATACAACACCAAATTACTTACAAAACATGTCCCCTTAGGGAAACCATAGAATATGCTAGACATGCAGAAGAGCAGTGTAAGAGAGCAAATGAAAAGAAACAGATAAAGCAAGATAGTAAACCAAAGGAGGTGTATTTGATGACTTCTGTTGATGGGAAAGCGCAACCTATAACTTTTTGCTTTCTTTTCTGGTAATGGTGGAAATAACCAAAAACGTGGAGGGAGAGGAGGTGGACGTGGTCGAGGTGGAAGCAGAGGACAAATTTTATGGAAATTGTTACGTATGTGGCAAGGCCGGCCACTTAGCACGTTCCTGCAGAAACAAAAAGTACCAGGAGGAAGAGGGAGCAGATGACGATGACCAGACTGACAAATGACTAGAACCAGGTTGTACCCTTCCTTTACTAATATTTGCTGAACAAGAATTGCATGAATCTGAATTGTATGAGTATGGTAATAATGATGCAAATTTGCCAGAAATAAATGATGTGTTGAATTTAGAATCATGTATAGACTTAATGGCTCTAGCAGAACAACCAGTCATTAAACTAGATGTAGAGGGGGTAATGATAACATTTTTATGCGATACAGGAGCCTGTAGGTCAGTATTGAGCGATGATGGCACATGGAGTATTTATACGTCATCACAAAACATACTGGTTAGGTCAGCAGCAGGACAGACAAATAGCGAACCTATATCATGCCCACTCACAGGGAGATTGTTCAACGGCCAAACATTTGAGCATCCTTTTATACTCTCCCCTAGATGCCCGATAAATCTCTTGGGTAGAGATCTGATGCTGAAATGCAACATTAGAGTGGTTCCCACAGAGAAAGGCATGAATGCATACATGGGGGACATACCTGTCAATGTAAATGTAGTGCAGGGGATGGGTGAACCACATTACTTTTACACATTAGACATGGTGTCGAAAGGGCCGGCACAAGTATCCAGCACTTTGGTAGCCATGGCTAATGACCTAGCTCCATCTTCCAGTGTAAAACTAAGCACAGAGTCATTACACTGCACTATGAAATTTGAAAGTACACCGGGGAGGGATGTGGACTATGAAAAACATTTTTCAAACACACCAATACCAGAATAACCTTGGATTACATATACTGGACAGAAAATGGGTATACAGGGGTGGGAGTAAAATTGAATGATCAAGACCAGTTACTCTATGCAGGACACACAGTGCCACACATATCACTGACTATGCCAGCTGGTGGAAGGTGGGTACAGGTAGGAGGGATGGTAGAAGAGGCTCAGACAGATAAAACACCATGGGAGTACTTGCCCTATGACCTCGGAGTGCAGTACTCACCGAGCACAAAAATATATCGGAAAAGCCTGAACTGGGTAACTGAGACAAAGAAAGGAATACACTTACAGTCATCCAGGTGGGAGAAAGTTCTTCTGTTAGAGGAACCATGACACAACACACAGATACTGTTCACTCAGGAACAGGAGGCAGCATTAGAGAGCCTTCCGGACACCTTATGGTCCACAGGGCCCGCTGATGTAGGCCTTATAAAGGGGGTAGAGCCAGTAAAAATCACCCCAAAAAGTACTTTTCAGCCTCATCAGAGACAGTATCCTCTAAAACCTGAAGCAGAGAAGGGCATAGAACCTATTATAAAAGTTTTGATTGAGAAAGGGATTATAATAGAATGCCCAGGATCCCCATGTAACACCCCACTTTACCCAGTCAGGAAGACAACCGGAGCTTGGAGATTAGTGCAGGATTTGCAAGCAGTAAATAAAGCTGTAATTTCCCGAGTACCCACGGTGCCAGATCCACATACACTCCTAAATGACATGCAGCCAGATAACACACATTCCTGGCAGAAGAGGGACATAAGGTTAGTCGGGATAAATTACAGCTCTGGAAAGCAGAAGTGAAGTACCTGGGATACCTAGTGAGCAGAAAGGGACGATCACTAGACCCAGTTAGGAAAAGGGCCATACTAGAAGCCCCTAAGCCGGTCACAAAGAGACAAGTTATGTCTTTCTTAGGGATGGTAAATTTCTGCAGGAGTTGGATTCCCAACTATGCAGAACTTACAGGGCCCATACAACACCTTATTCATGCACAATCAATGTCAGCTAATGAAAAGGTAGCGTGGACACATGAAGCTGAAGCAGCATTCATTCAGCTTAAGAACACAGTAGTGGGAACATCTGTATTGGGATTGCCAGATTACAGCAAGCCATTTGTACAAACTGTTGACTCAAGGGGAGGCTATATGACTTCTGTTGTGACTCAGAAACATGGCCTGCGAGACCGACCCTTGGCTTTTTACTCAACCAGGTTGGACCCTGTAGCCAGGGGACTTCCGGTTTGTGTACAGGCTGTAGTGGCGGCTTCCATGGCAGTTCTGGCGTCAGCAGCCTTAGTCCTGTTCCACCCTTTGACTCTACGAGTACCACATGCTGTATCTGTCATTCTACTACAAAATAAGGTTTCATACCTTTCCCCTTCAAGACACTTATCATGCATGACTATACTTCTGTCACAACCACACTTGCACATAGAAAGGTGCACAACACTGAACCCATCAACGTTAGTTCCCATCCAGGAAGATGGCACACCACATGCATGTACTCACATCATAGAAAAAGAAGTCTCACCAAGAGACGGCCTTAGAGATGTTGCATACACCGAGGCTACACTAACTCTGTTTGTAGATGGGTCATCAAGTAGAAACAAAGATGGTACAAATGCAACGGGATATGCAGTAGTAACACAAGAAGAAACTATAAGAGCAGGAAAACTTCCATCACATTTTTCAGCACAGGCAGCTGAGATCGTGGCCCTTACTGAAGCCTGTAAAATAGGAAAGGGACAAATAGTAAATATATACACCGACAGCCAATATGCATTCTCAACTGTGCACATATTTGCACAATTGTGGAAAAATAGAGGTATGGACACATCTACTGGCAGGCAAGTCACTCATAAACAACTCCTTTTGCAGTTACTTGAAGGGAAACCAATTTTACCAAAATCACTATTCAGATATGCAGCTATGTTGAGCCATGGCATTAGTCATGTCTCAAGAGGGAGTATGGTAGACATGGTCAGCAGAATATTTTCAGCCTATGGATTGAACACCTATTTTAAAAAAAATTTGCAGGGTGCCTTGTTTGTGCACAACATAACCCTCAGGGTAACTATCACCCCATAAGGGGCACATTCCCAGAACCAACATACCCCTTCCAGACAATATGTATGGATTTCATTGAACTAACAAAGTGTGAAGGGAAGAAATATTGCCTAGTGATAATTGATGTATACTCTAGGTGGGTGGAAACGAAACCATGTGCACACCCTGACGCAATCACAGTGGCTAAAACCTTAGTGACACAAAGAATTCCTAGGTTTGGTATACCAGAGAAAATATATAGCGATAACGGCACACATTTTGTGAACAGAATTATCAACCACTTGAGTAAAGCATTACACATAGAGTTGAAAAACCACTGTGCATACCACCCACAGTCAGCTGGATTAGTGGAGAGAACTAATGGTACCATTAAAAATAAATTGATGAAAACGATGGCAGCGACAGGGAAAAATTGGCTTTACTGTTTACCATTAGTCATGCTAAACATGCACATGCTTCCAGGCAGGAAGAAGTTAACCCCGTTTGAAATATTGTATGGGAGACCATTCCTACTACCAGAATTTAGACCATTTATCTCAGAAGATGAGAACATGAGTGAAAACTTAGCAGACTATATGAGAAAAATGTTAAGTAAGAAAGATATTACCTCCATCTCTCTCTCTCATCCACAGCAACAGCAGGGACCCTGCTTGGTACAACCAGGCCAGTGGGTCCTAATTAAAGTAATCAAGCGTAAAAATTGGGCATCGGCCAGGTGGGAAGGACCGTACCAAGTTCTGCTGTCAACACCCACTGCCTTGAAAGTTGCCGAACGAGCCACCTGGATACACCTGACTCACTGCAAGAGAGTAAAAGTGCCAGAGCTTGAGCCAGTTGATTCCTAAAACCTGCTAGCTGACTCATTGCGAGTCAGGCTGGGCTACAAAGGGGGAGAAACTCGTCTCAAACCCAGTGAAGAACCGAATGGTGCGGGTTTTGGGGGTTCTCAACTGGCCCAAGAAAATGTCCTGGCACCTGTTCAAAAGACCTAACTGGTGTGGCCTAAGAATCTCACTGACATGCCTCATCTTGATAACTCTTTGCATAGTAGCACCCATAATCATATGGGAAGAAGTAACAAGACCCAGAGGCAACCAGGCGCAATCTATCGGAGAGATGTGGATGCACAGAATAAAAAGAGACATGATGGAAGTCAATTTAACTGGCCAAGTGACCCTAGTGTTCAAGGAAGGGCAGATAGGAACCAACCAAATAGCCCTATGTCAAGTACTAAGATGTGGACTTTCTGGAGGAGGACGTAGTGGAGGGGTGAGAAAAGCGCCAGTATATTTGTGTATAGCCTCTCTGTATGGAAATGAGAGATATCCTAGCTGGAAACTGGCCTTATGGAATACAGGAGCTGACTGGGGTTACTCCCCACCTAATCACATGAAGTGCAAAAGTACAAAGAGACGTTTAAAGCTGACACGGGGTGTGGAGCCATCCTCTTGCAGCCAAAATCAGCTATGCAACCCCATCCGGATCACCCTCCAGGACCCACAAAAGTGTGATGAGGGGAGATATACTCTTGGAATTTACACCTCAGGCAGAGGTAACAACATGGAATATTTGCATATTCAGGTACTGCAAAAAGAGGAGCCCAGACAGACTATTGATACCATGCATCCGTGGATTGGTGAATAAGGTTGTTGACCAAGCAGTAACTCAACAATACCTAATAGAGACGATACCCCTCACTCAAGGAGAATCTGATTCTTATCTTGATCATGACATTGATGATGTATAAAAACAAGTGGATTAAGAGAAGCACCATGATGGTCCAGACCCCAACTCTTCACTAAAGAAAGGACTATGACCTGAACCTTGCCTTAAGACCTTGGTCTAATACATTTATAAGAGGAGGGATATGTTAGGTATTTTAATTTCTTCATTTAGAAATTAATTAGCTAAGAATATTATAAAACGTATGTTAGCATTTTTCTTATCTCACTAGAATGTTTAAGTGCGTCATCTGTAGAATGTTTACGTTAATGTTCTTTAAAAACATCTGTTTCCTGTATCCTGTCTTTGTTTCAGAAACTGAGATGAGATATCTATAGGAAACCGGATTTTGCTATGTTAGACAGAAACAAAAAGTCACTTGCTTGCAAAAATGTATTTAACAGTATTTTCAACTAGTTGTGACGTGTTTTTATGCTATATAAGATTCTGCCGCCTAAATACATGCAGAGATTATCCTGATGACACTCTGATTTCTGTGCATTATTTTTCTCTCATTATATCTAGGTGCCCAGATATAATTGACACACACAATCAGAATATATAATTACTCACTAATCTGATCCTATCAGCTTGCCTTGAATTGAAATTTAAATCATGTTGTCATTTACTGGGTTGTGACCAAGCACTGCTTTGGGCACTCTTTGATTGATTATGAGGGTTACTCCATTTCTCATACAGGATTCTTGACCACAGTAGAAGAACTGGTGGTTGTATGATTTGAAATGTCTCATTCCAGTCCATTTAAAGACACTCATTTCCAGATTATCAATGTTTAGTCATGTCATCTCATATTTGCCTTTATTCATGTTCCAGATTCCTATGCCGAATTGTTCTTTGCAGCAGTAGACTTTCCTTTCCCCTATGGCCCAATCACAACATTAGATCTGATTCTACTTGTACTCACCCTCGGCCTTTCCCCAGTAATCTGGTAGGTACCTTAAGAAATGAGGGGCTCATTTTCCTGTGCCATATCCTTATGTCTCTGGTTGTGCTTGTCCATACAATTTTCTTAGCAAATATACTGGATTTGGATGCCAGGTCATTCTCCAGTCGACTGCATTTTTTCTCTGCTATGACCTGCTTATCTTGGTTGACCCTATATGGTACAGCTCACAGCTTCATTGAAGTACACAAGCCCCTTCACCACTGCATGAGTTTAAAAAAGGCTCTACACTAATTATTAAACTTACCAATAAGGTGGGAATATGGGCCCCTATTCAATTTGCAACGGTTACAGAGCAATTCAATTGATCGAGCCCGCAGCTACAATACCTGGCCGAAAGCCTAAACCGTGAACCATGCACCTGTAAGTAGCATTTCAGAGCGTGATCATGATCAATCAAGCAAGGCTGTAACTACCGATTTCGAAACAGCCAATAGTAAATGAGACCGACATAATGACGTCAGTAAGACATGGAGGTTAAATTTAAATCAGTTAGCATTTTCAAGTCCGAAATGCCATAGGACTCGCAATCTGGCAATGTACAAAATAATAAAAATGAATGAAGGAAATGTTATAGTCCATGTGGGTGGCCTGATATGTATTAACTCCTTGATTACCAAGATTGCTATAACACAGAAATGATTTGTGAGCTTGAGACTGTTGTGCCCTTAATTCTAATGTCTTTTATCACTCTCCCCATCTTTTAAAGTGCAGTGTTGACTATTTATTTGCATTTACACTGCTACGATCAGTTGTTTAACCCCCTTTGTTAGTCCTATCTGGAAATTTGTAGGATTCCTTCTACATTTGCCATTTACGGGTGTGAAAACAATTGCGGGCTTTAGGAATTGTAGCAATTGAATAGCAATTTGCGATTGTAACATTTACAGGCTTTAAAGGGTTAGAGGGGTTGGAGTTACGGTTTTGACAACCGCAGGGATTTTTAGCCTGTAACCAGCAAATCCAATTGAATAGCAAATTAGTTTACTAGATGGAGATATAGATGTGCAAAGTAATTCAAAATGATGGGGAAACTTATGTTAAATAACTCTTGGAGATAATAGATAGGGCCAGACAAAATGAGTCTGAACAGAAATGTCAATTTATGTTGGTTAAAATTCAATTTCGGCTTTTTATGCACTTCCAAATTTTTATAAGAGGACCAGACCAATATCTGAATTTTGTGTAACAACATCTGCGAAAACATTAGTATATTAATGGATCACAACCTACGTATCTTTGTCAACAACCTCTCTTTGTATGTTAGGGATGCCAGACTGTAGTAATCAGTAAGGAACAGCTTAAGGCATAAGCTGGAACCAAACAATGAAGCAAACAGGTGCTCACACAGAATACTAGGAGCCCGATTCAATAGAGCAATTGTAAGTTACTGGGGCCCGTAAGTGAGGCTGTAAGTTAATTTGCTATTCAATTGGCATCTTTTTGCGAGCTCCAAACGGTTTAGGGGCTACGGCCTTGAAAACTTTGAGGTGGTTAAACACGGTACTTACAGCCTCCTGAAGCCTTTGATCTTTCCCGTTCACAAGAGTTCTGATCGCTAAAATTGCAAATAGCTTTTCTATTGCTACAATTCCCCAAGCCTGCAAATGGTTTCACACCCGTAAACAGCAATTGTAGGAGAAAATCCTATGAGTTCTAGAGAGGACCCACAATGGGGTTTCACCCCTGTCCATAGCACTGTAAATGCAAATAAAAAATCAATACTGCACTATAAATGCCGGGGAAAGCGATGAAAGACATTAGAATTAATTGCACAACGGACTCAAGCTGGCAAATCAGCAATTAAAATTTTTTTTTTTTACGTGTCATTATTATACGGCCCATACAGACTAGAATAGTATTGGCATTCATTTTTATTATTTTGTATTTTGAGGGTTTGCGAGTCCTATTGCATATCGGACATCCAAACGCTAATTGATTGACACGTAACCTCCATGTTTTCCTGCTGTTAGGATGGAGGTCTCATTTTCTATTGGCTGTTTCAAAATGGGTGGTTATAGGCTTGCTTAATTGATCATGTTTCCTCTCTGAACTGCTACACACGAGTGCATGGTTTACGGTTTCAGCGTTTGTCCTGTAAAATTTGCAGTGCTACGGACAGGTTGTTAAACACCTTGTGGGTCCTCTCTAGTACTTGTAGGTTTTTCTCCTATATTTGCCTTTTACGGGTGTGAAAAGATTTGCGGACTTGGGGAATTGTAGCAATTGAATAGCGATTTGCCATTTTAGCTACTCTTGCGAACAGGAAAGATCAAAAGCATTGGGAGGCTGTAAGTTTCCGGGTTTAACAACCACAAGGTTTTCAAGGCCGTAAATCGTAAACCGTTTGGAGCTCGCAAAAAGATGCCAATTTAATAGCAAATTAACTTACAGCCTCACTTACGAGCTCCAGTAACTTACGAATGTTCAATCGAATTGGACTCTAAGCCTACAGCACACCCGCAGACATACGGTCTGTATACTGCGACATGCGGCCTTCGAATTGAATCAGGCTCTAGATTTCCAAACAACAAGCACTGAGGTACTGGGTTGACTCCCTTAAACTGTTGTGCTGAAAGTGCGAGTTATTGCAAACCTGCTGTTAATATGTGTGCCGAGTCTTTAAGAATCCTGCTTAGAGAAGTGCACTATGCTGGGAACAGCAGCATATGCTGGGAGACAGGTTAAGGAAGAGGAGACATTATGGGAGTTTCCGACAGATATATATCCCCTGAGTCCTTAATAGTTAGCACAAATGGGGAAAAGCTGTATTGTACCATTGTCCATAATGTGAAACTGAAAGCAGTCAGATTCTACCTCAAATCCAGGAGGTGAAACTTGGAGATCTTTAAAGAAAAGTTGTACTTGTTTGTCAGTTGAGTACCAAACTAACAACAGCTAAACTAACAACAAACTAATAGCTGTGTCAGCTTGGACATAAAAACACATTTTTGGGGGAAAATCTAGTTTATGGTAGTTTATGAGTATTTCACTGTACAATGGTCCTTTTGTAGCTTCATTTTGGAGCCCCCCACTAGGAATTATTTTTTAATTCCCATAGAAATTCACAACAAGTTCAGGGACTCAGCAATGGGGATGTTATGTGCCCCCAGCTATGCTAATTTGTGCCTGGCCTGGTCGGAACAATACATATGTTTGACAAATCTGATTTCTAACTTACTGACATGATATTCATTTGCAAAAGATTTATTTTATTGCTATGCTTCTGTGCAATTGAGAGAATAACATTGAGCCATAGAAAATGTGATGTGTCCCCGTTGAAAGGCAATGCAAGTGGGATTTATAAACTTCACGTGTTATCTATTAATGGGTTAAATTAATGGGTTAAACAAAGGATTTCTTCAATGGGTATGCATAATGCAGTGTTTTCCCAAATGCTGATAATTACAATATACTTTGGTGCCATGACCCTCGGCAATTTGTTATTTTTCATTAAACCTGGTTACTGGAATGACAAGTTGATTTATAGATTAAATATGGTATGTGGTATATATAATGTAGGTTCTCTATAAATATCGTTTTTGTCCTGTTTAGAAAGCCAACAATGACTAAAGGCATTCTTCATGGACTATCTCACTATTTAAATATTGAGTAGGATATCATTATACAGTGGTTTTAAAAAGTATACACACCCCTGTTAAAATGTCAGGTTTCTGTGCTGTAAAAAAATGAGACAAAGATAAATCATTTCAGAACTTTTTCCACCTTTAATGTGACCTATAAACTGTACAACTCAATTGAAAAACGAACTGAAATCTTTTAGGTAGAGGGAAGAAAAAATATAAAAATAAAATAATATGGTTGCCTAAGTATGCACACCCTTAAACTAATACTTTGTTGAAGCACCTTTTGATTTTATTACAACACTCAGTCTTTTTGGGTATGAGTCTATCAGCATGGCACATTTTGACTTGGCAAGATTTGCCAACTCTTCTTTGCAAAAACACTCGAAATCTTTTTTGATTTGGATGTATGCTTTGGGTTTTTGTCATGCTGAAAGATGAAAAGATGAAAGATTTCTAGCAGAAGCCTGAAGGTTTTGTGCCAATATTGACTGGTATTTGGAACTGTTCATAATTCCCTCTATCTTAACTAAGGCCCCAGTTCCAGCTGAAGAAAAACTGCCCCAAAGCATGATGCTGCCCCCACTATGCTTCACTGTGGGTATGGTGTTCTTTTGGTGATGTGCAGTGTTGTTTTTGCGCCAAACATATCTTTTGGAATTATGGACAAAAAGTTCAACCTTGGTTTCATCAGACTATAACACCTTTTCCCACATGCTTCTGGGAGACTTCAGATGTGTTTTTGCAAAATGAAGCCTGGCTTGGATGTTTTTCTTTGTAAGAAAAGGCTTTCGTCTTGCCACTCTACCCCATAGCCCAGACAAATGAAGAATACGGAAGATTGTTGTCACATGTACCACACAGCCAGTACTTGCCAGATATTCCTGCAGCTCCTTTAATGTTGCTGTAGGCCTCTTGGTAGCCTCCCAGATTTCTTCTCTTCTTTTTGTCAATTTTGGAGGGAGCTCCAGTTCTTGGTAATGTCACTGTTGTGCCATATTTTTTCCAGTTGATGATGACTGTCTTCACTGTGTTCCATGGTATATCTAATGCCTTGGAAATTCTTTTGTACCCTTCTCCTGACTGATACCTTTTAACAATTAGATCAATCTGATGCTTTGGAAGCTCTCTGTGGACCATGGCGTTTGCTGTGGGATGCAACTAAGAAAATTTCAGGAAAGACCAACTAGAGCAGCTGAACTTTATTTGGGGTTAATCAGAGGCACTTTAAATGATGGCAGGTGTATGCTGACTCCTATTTAACACAATTTGGAATGTGATTGCTTAATTCTGAACACAGCTACATCCCCAGTTATAAGAGGGTGTGCAGACTTATGCAACCACATTATTTTTCTTTTCTTTTTTTCTTCCCTCCACCTAAAATATTTCAGTTTGTTTTTCAATTGAGTTGTACAGTTTATAGGTGACATTAAAGGTGGAAAAAGTTCTGAAATGATTTATCTTTGTCTAATTTTTTTACAGCACAGAAACCTGACATTTTAACAGGGGTGTGTAGACTTTTTATATCCACTGTATGTCCACCACAGGCAATAAAATTTATTGATGCATATTGAAATGTGTTTGTGTTTTAAAAGCATATTTAAGCTACATGGATAATGAATGCATTTAATAGAGCAGTAAGTGTATGAAAACACTTTTTTCCCTAGTACGCCCTCAGTTGGAACATGGAGTTCAATTTTGGGCACCACTTCATAAAAAGGATATTTTAGAGCTGGAAAAGTCATGAGAAGGTCTACAAAAGGGGAATGGACAGAAGATATAAGGATAGACTAATTAAACTTATTTTTTCTAGAAAAAAAGGCGTCTAAGAGGGGATATGATTACCTTATATAAATACATCCAGGGTCAGTATAAGACTTTGTCAAGTTGACTTTTTGTGCCAAGAGGTTTTCAACTGACAAGAGGAGATCACTTAGGTTAGAAGTAAAAATATTTCAGCCTAAAGAAAGAAAAGGGTTTTTCACATTAAGGGTGGTTAATCTGTGGAATTCTCTACCAAAGGGGTGGTGACAGCGTATTCAATAGATAACTTTAAAAGGGGACTGGATTTATTTCTAACTAAAAAGGGAATTCAGGGTTATCATGGATAGTTAGAGCGACAGTATTGATCCAGGGAGAAATCCGATCCCAAGTATCGGGGGTCAGGAAGGAATTTTTTTTTCTTTGAGACGATTGACTAAGTCTCACTTGTTTTTTTTTTCTGTTTGCCTTCCTCTGGATTAATTAATAATTAAAAAAATGTTTTTTTCAATAATTGATTAATAATTAATTAACAACTAAATAATTACCGTATTTATCGGCGTATAACACGCACTTTTTTTACCTGAAAATAGGGGGCAAATGATAGGTGCGTGTTATACGCCGATATTCCCTCCCCCCTCCTCATCCTCAACCTCCCTCCTCATTCCAAAGCCCCTCTGCATTCTAACCCCCCTCGTCAACCTAAACCCCCCTAAATACCTCCCCCTCACTTACCTGCTTCTGCTCCGGCCTCCGCTCCGCTCCGCTCCTTGACCCGGTGACGTCACATACTCGCCAGCGCGCCACGTCATTAGCATATACCGGGAGGGGGGTTGAGGATGAGGAGGGGGGTTGAGGATGAGGAGGGGGGTTGAGGATGAGGAGGGGAGATGAGGAGGGGGGTTGAGGAAGGAGGATGAGGAGGGAGGTTGAGGAAGGAGGATGAGGATGGGGGTTGGAGGAGGGGGTTGAGGATGGGGGTTTGAGGAGGGGGTTGAGGACGGAGGATGAGGAGGGAGGTTGAGGAGGGTCCCCTTCCCCCCTGAAATTCCCTTCTTAAAATGAGGTGCGTGTTATACGCCGGTGCGTGTTATAGGCCGATAAATACAGTAATATTTAATCTGCATATTCCAGATCAGAGGAGATCTTAAAAGGTTGAACTTGATGGACTGAAAGTCTTTTTTCAACCTTAATTACTATGGGCCTCATTCTATTAGCGGCCGCAGCCGTTGCGGGGCCGCAAGGACCGGCCGCAAGCTATTCTGCTATTCTATTCCCTTACGGCCGGAGGCTCCGGCAGGCTTGCGGCCGGTGCCTTGCTATCTCTTGCGGCCGCTCGCGCCAGAGGAAAGCCTTTGATCTAAAACGGCCGCAAGAGTTTCGGTCGTAAGAAATTCCTATTTGCAATTCAATTGCTCCGGGAAACCTCTCTGCAAGGCTAAAAACGAGCCGCTGCTTACTTGCAGGAAAAAGGTCCCGCTAGCACCAATTAAGCACATAAAATAGCTCAAATAAAGCCATCCTGCACTTTGAGAAGACTATAAAGGGATTTTAGGTGTTAGAAAAAATAGCACATAATTATCCTATACTCAAATCCGTAAAATATTTTATTTTTAATATCCGTAAAATATCCATGTAAAAAGTCCAGAGTGCTTGGAGCACCTCAGACATGCCCACGCCGCAGCCGGAAAATAAACAGTTAATTTGAACTAGGGTTTGGGCTGATGTGCAAGCTTGAGAGGGGGTTCCTTTTAATCCTCATGTCCCCCAATATGATCCCTAGCATTTACAGAGCTGTACAGTGCAGGCTTGAATTTATTTTTGAGTTTTTATATTTCACAGCTTACGGCCGGTTCCAAGATATGCGGCCGGCCGTAAAAGGAGATCCTTGCGGGGCCGTATAATAGAATCGCGAGTTAACTGAACCCCCGCAAGGAATCGCAGCCTTACGGCCGATTTACGGCCGCTAATAGAATGAGGCCCTATGTAACTATGTAACTATGTTACTTTAAAAAGGGATTGGATATATTTTTGAACAAAAAAGGGTATTTAGGGTTATCCTGGATAACTAGAGAAGTATTGATCAAGGGAGGAATCCAATTGGCAGTAACTAGCGTCAGGAAGGCAGTGTTTCAATAGAGTTATTATTCTTTTTGCCTTCCTCTAGAGCAGATAATTAGCAATTCATAATTGATAATTTGCATATTACAAAGGAGATCAAAAAGGTTGAATCTGATGGTCTAAAAGTATTTTTTCAACCTCATTTACTATGTATCTATGCAAAATGGGTACATGCATATGCATTTTAAACAACAGTAATTAACAATAATTCCCTTTGTATATTCCAAGGCAATATGGCCAGGATATTGCAACTGAATCACATATATAGTTGTGAGCGTACGAGTTGTTGCTCACGCTTGCGGGCTCGCGTAGCGAGCCCGCGGCCCTCGCGAAGCGAGGGCCGTGGCTCGCAAAGCGAGCCGCGGCCCTCGCGTAGCGAGCCGCGGCCCTCGCGTAGCGAGGTCACTGGGCAAGGGCCTCAGTTGCTGGCATGGAGCGCCGAAGGCGCTCCATGCCAGCAACTGAGGCCCCTCGCGAAGCGAGGGCCTCAGTTGCTGGCGAGGTCACTGGGCACGGGTCTCAGTTGCTGGCATGGAGCGCCAAAGGCGCTCCATGCCAGCAACTGAGGCCCCTCGCGAAGCGAGGGCCTCAGTTGCTGCCGAGGTTACTGGGCACGGGTCTCAGTTGCTGGCATGGAGCGCCGAAGGCGCTCCATGCCAGCAACTGAGGCCCCTCGCGAAGCGAGGGACTCAGTTGCTGGCGAGGTCACTGGGCAAGGGCCTCAAACCCTCGCAAAATTCACGTCGCTACTCGACACACAAATTACGACACTCGCTAAATTTTACGAGGCACGCAAACAACGTACGAAACACGTTACCACACATTACGACCTCGCAAACATCGGACGCAACACGCCGACATACAAACATTTAAAACACAATACATACACACAGCACATACATAAAAAACTTACCTACACCAAGAGGGAGCACCCAGGACCTCAAAAATGCAACTTACACCTCGATTTTACTCGAAATAAAACACTTTAGAGACTAAAAAAAAAAACAAGCGAGAGAAAAAATGGCCGCCGAACAAAACGAAAACGAGGCTACAGCACTCTAAACTCGCAAAACACCACAAGAAACTCGCAAAACACCACAAAACACCTACGGATATTCCGATACAGACCTATACCACACATTACTCGCCATTTTACACCAATTCGGAAGTACACGACTACGCTAACGGTTTGGTCTCGCGCACGCACAGTGTTACACTGCACACATTCAGCATGCTTATACAGCAGCTCCACACCACTAATGCTGCAGCAACATCAACACAGATTGCCAGCTCTTCATCACAATGCTTCAAAATAGGTACACTATATTCATTTACTAATTTAGCTACCTTACAATTTCATTGCCGTCATTTTTTGACGGGCAATTCGCTAGTAATCATATATAAACTGTATTTATATACAGTTAAATACTGGAAAGAATTAACAGAATTGTGTTCAGAGCATATATAAGGGAGGTAGAGTGTGAGCCTGCTATCTCCTGATTAAGCCACATTAGTCTAAACATACAGTGGGATTGTTCCTGATATACTTGCCCTGCTTTGTGATTGGTGATTGCACAAAAAGCAATAGCTCAAGTTTGTATCAGCTAATGTGTGCAGACAGTATATAGAATAATTATATCAGTGTATTCATGCCCTACTTTAGCTTGTATGGGCAGACTTCATGTAGCTATTCTCGATTAGAAATAAATATCAATCATAGCAAGCTGGTGGTGTTTGTCAGTCTATAGATTTAGCAGAACAAGCAGCTAGCTTTGGGGCAAAGCAAAAGCTGCACCTTCCAGTGAAGAAAGTACTCTTTGGGGTTACAGCATAGCTTTCTTACTATCCGATTACCGCCTGCTCAGTATGAAAATGAACGAAGACTTATAGGTCACTGTCACAACCTGTATGTTGAATGGAGTATGATAAGAGCCTATTGCCCAAACCTCTCCCCACAGGTGTGACTGGTTTATTTTACCTCTGTACAGCAAGAAGAACTGTTTGCCCTTAGGTTAGACTGAGAGGTGCCTGTGGTCTTGTGTAGCACAAGGATATGGTCAGTTCTGAAAAGAACTTACTCCAGCAAACAGAATTCCCAGCATTAATAATGAAATTAACATTATGTGAACCAGTATAACATCTTTATTACTGAAACCATCAGACATATTTATACCACATTCTTAGCAACAACACACCAATCAATTCAAATGTGCATCCATGGTTACACCTAATCACATTCAAGCTCACGTTATCACCCCTGCCTGCCAGTCTAAGACAATCACCCATTGTTTTCCCTTGGCACCGCTGTATTCTTGGTAGGGGGCAATTACATACAATAGGCAGATATACACCAGGCTGAGGATTGTGATAATAGAGAGCGATACTGGTGTCATGTGACTCATAGGGATCAATTATCTCCCTCTTGTTGCTAATAAGGGACTAGTCCATTACTATGAAATATTGGGTATATATAATATTTCCCTTGTAAGTGCTAGCCGCCCCAAAGCACAACACAGATATACATTCCATCACTCTCATCATGTTCATATGTGCACCCCAACTATAAACATGGGTACCACAGTATAAGTCCAATGGCACCTAGGCAACTTTACACATGCATAGCAAGGAATAACACATAAATCACAATATCCTCAATGTTAACCCATCTCAGTGAGCCCCTTTCCCCTGGCACAATAAGCCTATCTTATAAGGCTGAGGGCATCAGTCTGTAAGGTATTGCACAGCTGGTGCCTGGCAGCCGTCAGTGTTCAAGACCAGTTTATTTTCTGATTTTAATGATCATAATTTTCTATATGTTTAAATCACCAATATACACTCAAAATGTGTTAACCGAAGGACCCGTTGTTGATGGACTTTCATTTCTCTATCCTTTTATGTTTTTAAAAAGCTAAAGCTGCATTAATAATGAACACATTTAGTAATAATGATTATATTTTTTTATTTATTTTAAAGTCTGATGCTATTTCCAAGAAATTAAAAATGGGCAGCACAGCTTAGTGCCAAGAAACGTCAGCAAGCAGCTTTACTGTTATACAATATGATAATTATAATAATTATAATATTATCAAAAATCATAGTGCCTGTCACCAATATACAAGGGATTTATAAGATAGATAGTATCCATGCACACTTTTCAGATATATTTGTGTATCACAATTGATGCTATTTTTACACCACATGCTAAATTCAGTGTAATAAGAATGGACCTCAACAGTATAACTACTTTACTTTCAACTAAAAATGTTTATTTTTAATAAGAATGATTTTCTACTTTTAGCAAAATTTAGATAATAATGTATATTCCTTAGTATTTAACATGGGCAACTTTTCATTTAGTTAGTCATATTCTGAGACATTGCAGACAAATAGTATTAAACTGAAATCTTTAACTGGAATACTGAAGTGATTGGATTCCAGCTCACGCCATATATGTTGACAAGTTGACATGTATTCTCATGTGATACCCAGCTGAAGAGCAACATTGAACATGAACGGTTGAATAGTTTCCTGATTGTCTGGTCATAAGAAGAAGTTCAAGTCTTTTTTTTTTCTTTCTTTTTCTGTGTGCATTCACAAGAAGAAACCGTATCATGTCTGAAATTGAAACCCTTACTTGAACTTGTAGTTTATTTGTTGTATTTGGAAAACAGATCAAAAACATCTTCTAGAGCTCCAACCTTTTGACTCTCTGACAAAAAAGAGTGTTACTGACCAGTGCTGTCATTTTGTACATTACTACTGGTCATAACATTATAGCTTCTTATTTTTCTTGTAAATGCATTTTTTTGCCATATTGCATAGAGCTACAGAACATTTATGCTTTATTCATACTGTTTCTTTTTAACTCATTCTTACTAAATGATGGATGATATGACAATGCATATCATTAACCTTTGAACTCTGACAATGTTTCTATTTTGAAACCAGAGATTTGCTCTTTGGCAAAGGTGAAGAACTATGGGGCCGTACATTCACGGTAGGGTCAAAGGCCACAAAGCAGAGCACTGTATTTATTTCTGTCAAAGTACAACACTCTGTTCAATTCCCTCCAAGCACTTGGAGGGATGATAATAGCATCGATATTAAGGAAAAGAAACAACATACATTTAAGAGTTATGCCTTCAGCGGAAATACATACAAATATTAAGACTGATGTCATTTAATTAGAGATGGTGTTGGCAACAAGGATGGTTCCTTTAAATATCTAGTACAAAAAGAAATGCAATACTAATTTAAACAGCATCCCCAAATCTGTCTAGGGAGATTGTTTCCATGAAACCAGTTGGGTATCATTAGAACATCTGGCACAATTATGTACATTAGCAATGCACAGAGATGTTCAGACACCACTGATTTTGTGGGAGTTTCACTGTTTTAAATTCTAACTTACAGACTTTGAGCACTTCTGAAATCTAATGCACTTCACTGCAATTTTATGGAAGGAAGTCAGTGCTTTTATTCATAAAATGCTACTTTTGTAAAAAGTCTGCTATAATATACTGATTTGGTAATTGGAACTTGACATGTCTGGTTTTACATTAGGGATAGATCTGATTCTCAAAAGACGACAGAAGAGAGCAGTGTATCTGTCTATCAATTTTCAAGGAACTAACAGCTTGTAGCACATCAGACCCAAATTATTTCTGCTTGCGGCAGCAGCATTTGAAAGGGAAGAGTTACTCTTAGAAATTATACAGATCTGCGAGCCAGACTTACTGCAAAGACAACCATGTTTGGACCTAACATCATCAATGTTGAAACCAAGTTATGGACACTTTTGCTTTCATTATCACAATATTTATAGTTACCGTATTTAAGACTGCTTTTAATTTTAAATGGAAGCTTGCACTCCAAATTGGTCTGGCTTTAAAATGAAGCTGACCTGGCTTGGAATTTTAATACATATCTGAATGCACTTGGGGATTTTTGGGCAAAATAAATATACCCTGAACTGACCTCGTTACATCAAAGAGTAACATAGACATGCTCTACCAAGCTTGTTATCCGACTGCAGTTCAGAGTGAACATTTGGATTGTTTCTACTCTAACTGTAGCTCACTTGAAGTAGATTTCATGGTTTGAGTAAAAAAACACTTTTGGTTCAAAATTTGTAAATCATTTTTGAGATGTCCCACTCTTCTTTCTAATAATGACCGGGTATCTGGCACTTTTATAGCAGTACACAACTACACAGGAGGCTTCAATACATTCTCAAAATTATACTAATCTCCAGCCAGTGTCACAAGATATAATAAAACAAAACAAACAATAAAAAAAAGGCCTAGCTCCATGGAACTTTTTCTATTTACTATGGTCAGTTGAATGACACAGGATATTATTTGGCATTGCTTGATAGAAAGAGAGAAGCATACTTCAACTATATTTGATTGGGTTATGCAAAATTTAGGTTATTCTTATTGTGATGTCCGGGCAGGGGGTGGGGGCGGGTACAAGACCTTGTTTTTTATTCTTTTTTCTTTCTTTCTCCTGATACTGTTATCCCAGCCTTAATACTTGAACTGTGACAGCTACATTCTTATTGTGTGTCCTGTGGGATGGGGACTGGTGGAGTTTTGTTGGACTGGGTAGTGCATAAATACTGGACCACATCAATATAGGCTGTTGTCAGTTTAAACATGCATAATTGATGTGTGTGTGTTTCATTCTGAGGTGATACTAATCCTTATTACTAGGATTATTGCTGCTGAACCGGCATGGGACTCTGTTACAGTCTGTAACATTTGCTCACTTTGGTGGCTGTAAGCTGGGTTGGTTCTGTTTCTGCTGTCAGGGATTCACAAAGAACCAGGTGGTCCTACTGGGTAGGTTTGAACTACCTAGGAGTAGGTCGTCCCCATTATGTATGTTGCTATGCAGGAAATTATCTGCTTTGTGTGTCACAACCTTTTCACACCCAGACCAAGACACTGCAAATAAAAAGAGGGCAGGTATACCTAGGCCCCGGTCAATTTTTGAGTAGTATGCGAAAATCTAAAATGAGTTTTGCCTAAATAAGGCAGCAATTGTTTTAAAGAAATGCCATTTTGCTTAGGGAAGGGTGCTGTCTATATACTCAATTATTACTGCCAACTCGCTTTATTTTTAATGTGCATCAATTGTTTATTATATTATTTTTCTTTTTCGTTTTTCAGAATTATTGTACTATAAAAGTAATTTTTTTACTTTACAGCAACAAGTTATTTCATGAGTGTGCATTATTATATAAGTGCAGGTTGTAGTCTTCCATTGAAAAGTTTACATTTTAGCAAACCTGTAATACAATGTATTTAAACAATAATTACCGGAGTAAACAGAAATAGGATATTGTTTTAGGGACAGCAACAAAAAATATGCATGAACAATTTTAGATTTCAGTAGTGTAATTATAATTTGTCCCCACTGAATAAACTTATTATATGTGTAACTTTACATGTTTTAGTCATATTACATGTTTTAATCATTAACAATATAATAAGAATAAATATATAAGAATTCCTTTATCCTTCAATTTTTTTCAAAATAGAGTCAAAAGTGCTTAGTTGACATCACAAGATCATCATAGGGTGACAAGAAATCAATAGTTGGCACGTTAAAGGGTTTTCACATGTCACAGGCATTTCCCATTAACTATTACACCACCACTCCTCTATTCTCCTTCCAATATTGCTTTTCTGTCTTTCCCTCTTTCCTTTAGTATCATTAAGCTGAGAAGTGTTGCCTGAATCAATGATACTTATTTTACTCATAAAAATTAACAATTAATTTTTTTTTAACTAGATTTATTTAATTTGTTGTTTTCTCATAGAGGTAATTCCAATATAACATTCACCCATCTTTCAATCTATGACCTGGCATAGTGATAGCTAAAAGGAGTTAAGACATTATCAGTGTTTCATGCTACATAGTGAATAAAGTGAACTGAGTGGAGAGAAAGGATATATGTAAGTGTTGTTTTTAAACTCTGTACCAGAAATATTTTATTATTAGAAATAATAAAATACATGAAAAAATGGGAAATTTAAGTAGGGGTTATTACTATTAATTTTGGTAATATTGCTATGAACTACACCTTTCCATAATCCTTCATCTTTAATCATAAACATTATATGTCATGCATTACAAGTACAAAATATATTGTTTTCTCCTCACAATTATTATTTTTTTAATAAAAACAAAACACTTAGGTCCTCATTCTATCATCGGCCGTAAAACGGCCGCAAGGCTGCGATTCCTTGCGGGGGTTCCGTTACCTCGCAATTCAATTAAACGGCCCGCAAGGATCTCCTCTGACGGCCGGCCGTATATCTTGCAACCGGCCGTAAGCTCAGAAATCTTTAAAGTCAAAAATAAATTCAAGACAGCACTGTAAAGCTCTGTAAATGCTAGGGATCATATTGGGGGACATGAAGATTAATAGTAACCCCCTCTCAAGCTTGCACATCAGCCCAAATCCGAGTTTACATTAACTGTTTATTTTCCGGCCGCAGCGTGGCCGGGTCTGAGGTGCTCCAAGCACTCTGGACTTTTTACATGGATATTTGACATATATAAAAAATTTTTTTTTTTAAGGATTTGAGTATAGGGGAATGTTGTGCTATTTTTGCTAACACCTACAATCACTTTATAGTCTCCTCAGAGTGCAGGATGCCTTTATTTCTGCTTTATAATGTGCTTAATTGGTGCTAGCGGGACCTTTTTCCTGCAAGTAAGCTGCGGCTCGCTTTTAGCCTTGCAGAGAGGGTTCCCGGAGCAATAGAATAGCAACCGGGCTTTTCTTGCGGCCGAAACTCTTGTGGCCGTTTTAGATCAAAGGCTTTCCTCCGGAGCGTGCGGCCGCAAGGGATAGCAAGGCGCCGGCCGCAAGCCTGCCGGAGCCCCCGGCCGGAGGGGAATAGAATATCCGAATAGCTTGCGGCCGGTCCTTGCGGCCCCGCATCTCCTACGGCCGTTAATAGAATGAGGCCCTTAGTTTGTTGGTTTGAAAATTTGATATGATAATTAAATAGAGGAGGAAACCCCTATTTAACTAACTAGATCATTTATTTAGGATTAAAAAAAACACCATTTGAATTCCTTAGTTAACACTCCAGAGTAAAAAGCTTCAAAAACAATTATCACTAGAAATCAATACTGTCACTGTCATTTTTGTGGATTTAAATATCTTTAGAAGTAGGCTAATCATCTTTTTTCTTGCAAGGACATATTAATGAAGTTGTGCGAAATGGCTCTAAAATGAACTGAATGTATTCCCTTCAAAGTGCGATACAGTTTATCTCTTATTACTGTATATCATATACCTGTGACAGCCACCAGAATTGGGACTTCTCACAAACAGCTTAATAAACGCTAAAGCCATTCTTTATTGCCCTTTGACTTAGTGAACAACAAGAACTATGAATGTTTGAAAATATCAAATTGTTTTATATAATATTTTGAGACTATATTTAAATACTATATTCATAGTATAGAAACCTAAAAAACAAAATGCTAAAGTATAAATGGTTGTTATTATTAGTGCATAAAGGCATTTGGAACTTGGGTTGCATTTTATTTCTGCCTTTCATTTTAGACTCTTTATTTTTATAGTGAACAAGCTGCAGCGCACCACAAATAGGAAATAAAATCAGAAACACATGTGATGAAGAGTCAAGAAACATTATATTACTTATTTAATGCCAACATATTTAGCTTTCTCGTTGATTCCACTCAAAACTGATTGTTTTACACATATGATTTTAATTATAATACTAGTACTATTCTGCATGGTTCCATTGTAATAATTAATGCAAAGTACTATGAATCATTAGTTTATGTTTTTATTCTATTTACATTCTTAATTTTCAGCTAGCCTTTGCAACACAAACTTTCACTAAATTTGCTCGTGCTACCTTGTTAAGGCAAAGAGTTGGGAAAAGTGTCCTGCTCTAAGTACACACACATATACAGTTGCAAGCAAAAGTATGTGAACCCTTTAGAATGATATGGATTTCTGCACAAATTGGTCATAAAATGTGATCTGATCTTCATCTAAGTCACAACAATAGTCAATCACACTCTGCTTAAACTAATAACACACAAAGAATTAAATGTTACCATGTTGTTATTGAACACACCATGTAAACATTCCCAGTGCAGGTGGAAAAAGCATGTGAACCCTTGGATTTAATAACTGGTTGAACCTCCTTTGGCAGCAATAACTTCAACCAAACGTTTCCTGTAGTTGCAGATCAGACGTGCACAACGGTCAGGAGTAATTCTTGACCATTCCTCTTTACAGAACTGTTTCAGTTCAGCAATATTCTTGGGATGTCTGGTGTGAATCGCTTTCTTGAGGTCATGCCACAGCATCTCAATCGGGTTGAGGTCAGGACTCTGACTGGGCCACTTCAGTAGGCATGTTTTATTCTGTTTAACCCATTCTGTTGTTGATTTACTTCTATGCTTTGGGTCGTTGTCCTGTTGTAACACCCATCTTCTGTCGAGCTTCAGCTGGTGGACAGGTGGCCTTAAGTTCTCCTGCAAAATGTCTTCATAAACTTGGGAATTCATTTTTCCTTCGATGATAGCAATCCGTCCAGGCCCTGACACAGCAAAGCAGCCCCAAACCATGATGCCCCCACCACCGTACTTCACAGTTGGGATGAGGTTTTGATGTTGGTGTGCTGTGCCTCTTTTTCTCCACACATAGTGTTGGGTGTTTCTTCCAAATGACTCAACTTTAGTTTCATCTGTCCACAGAATATTTTGGCAGTACTGCTGTGGAACACCCAGGTGCTCTTGTGCAAACTGTAAACGTGCAGCAATGTTTTGCTTGGATAGCAGTGGCTTCCTCTGTGGTATCCTCCCATGAAATCCATTCTTGTTTAGTGTTTTACATATCGTAGATTCGCTAACAGGGATGTTAGCATATGCCAGAGACTTTTGTAAGTCTTTAGCTGACACTCTACGATTCTTCTTCACCTCATTGAGCAGTCTGCACTATGCTCTTGCAGTCATCTTTACAGGACGGCCACTCCTAGGGAGAGTAGCAGCAGTGCTGAACTTTCTCCATTTATAGACAATTTGTCTTACCGTGGACTGATGAACAGCAATGCTTTTGGAGATACTTTTATAACCCTTTCCAGCTTTATGCAAGTCAACAATTCTTAATCGTAGGTCTTCTGAGAGCTCTTTTGTGTGAGGCATCATTTACATCAGGCAATGCTTCTTGTGAAAAGCAAACCCAGAACTGGTGTGTGTTTTTTATAGGACAGGGCAGCTGTAACCAACACCTCCAATCTCATCTCATTGATTGGACTCCAGTTGGCTGACACCTCACTCCAATTAGCTTTTGGAGATGTCATTAGTCTAGGGGTTCACATACTTTTTCCACCTGCACTGTGAATGTTTACATGGTGTGTTCAATAACAACATGGTAACATTTAATTCTTTGTGTGTTATTAGTTTAAGCAGAGTGTGATTGTCTAATGTTGTGACTTAGATGAAGATCAGATCACATTTTATGACCAATTTGTGCAGAAATCCATATCATTCCAAAGGGTTCACATACTTTTGCTTGCAACTGTATGTGCATGAAGCAAGTATGGAGTGTACCATCTGAATACCAGGAGGACAAGGGACCATATCAATGGACTTATTGGAACTGCACATATACCTCATTCTGATTGAGGGCACAAAATGTGAGTGTAATGTGTTTACATTTTTATGAATTGTATTTAATAAATGTAATACATTATTGAGCGGTTTTGCTCTTCTCTCTCCCCTTCCTTTGATATTTTTCATATTGACTGGCACGCACTTGAATAGTGCCTATTTCTGGAGAAGCTACACACCACCAAAAGGTGTACTATAGGAATTGTGAATATCTACGGTCACTATATTTGAGTTCAGAGACTGAGTCACAACACAATTTTGGAACTTTTTTGAGAACTTAATTGGCACCTTCAAAGGTGGGACATGCCCATTTATTTATGTATCATTATTTTCATTGACATAGTGACTGGATTATGTCCAGGTCTATTTAAGACCACCTTGTAGTTTAGATTTATTTTTATTTACTTTTGGCTGTGTATTTTAAGAGAAGAGAGATATTTGGAACACTTGCTGTTTTTGGTTTTATGTTGTAACTTTTCCTACACTATTCTTAGAAAACTATATACACTTTTTTTTATACTGATTGGGTTGTATGCTGGGTAATATAGGACTTCCCCATATTTTGAGCTTGCCACCTATTATTATTATTATTATTATTACTCAGGGATCCAAGTTACATAAAAATCTGGCTTAAAGATATTCTTAAGAACGTATCTCCTCCTTAACCCGGGGACCATCTGTAAAATAAAATATTATTAAAGAAAATTGCATTTTCTTACAGTGAACTTGCACTGAAATTAGAATTTTTATTTGTCAGTGAGCCTTTCGGATCCATCCTCCAAGCAAGGATTTTTATCTCATTCTTCAGGTTCATGATTTCCAATCTTTTTAATAATTGCTAAGTTCTCCATGCACGCTCTTGTATGCTTTAAACCATATGTCATTAAAGTGCCATTTACCTCAATTCATTGTGTGAAAAAGCACAAGATTCTATGTTAAAATGATCTATTGTTGTTTTTTAATACATTAATAACAGCTAAAAAATTAAAGGTCTTAAGTCTGTTTACAAACACACTCCTGACTGTTCCATGATTAACATCTGCCAACACCTAGCAGTGAAGTCTACATGATTTATGTTTTTTCTCTGCATTTAGGAATACAGCAGCAATCAGTTAACCCACAAGTAACATATTTAGGAGTTTCTAACAGTAATTTCTCTGCTCAGATGAATTTGTGAAGGGTTAATTCTCGTTCTACTTATGCTCTCTGCATGGAGCTGTTGCTGTGATTGGGGGCTTGTCAGCGTCTCATGTAAACAGTCACTTTATGATTTTTTCTGTGTAAAAGGTAAAAATTCAAAAAGTATTAACATGTTTTTAGAACTTTACAGTGCTGTGCTCCAAGTTGTTTTGAATTACCTGACCCTTTAATAGTTGAATTAAACCATGCAGTCTGCAGATGCTCAGATTATTAACACTAGACTGTAAACAATGCATGTAGGACCCCAGTGGGTAATTAACAATTATTAGCAATCCCCACAATGAAGAGTAACATAGCTTCAATATTGTTGAATATTTTTCAGTAGGTTGATGTAAGAAAATAAATGTTGAAATATTAATCAAGGATCTCAGAGGCATCCTTTTAAATCTATTTTTCCAAACTCATGTATTCTTTCAGCTGCACCATTTATATTGTGTGTATAGATGCCAATTCACTCCCCCTCTCTGTACTCTCTATATTTAATATGACATTACAGTACATAATACAGTTTCTAATATCAGTTACATATTTTATATTAAAGTTATAAATATGCCCCAAACTAGAACCAGCAGGATTGTCTACTAGAGCCACACCAGAGAATCGCCAATACAATTCTAGAAAAAATAAAACATACAAGCAATTCTGTATTTTTTTTTAGTCAATAATCCTAAATCCTTGGAGCATAGCTACATTCTGACCCGGCTTCGGGTTGGAATACTGTTGAAGGTTAAAAATCACCCAATTCCTTGTGGAACTGCTGCTCAAGTACCACTAAAACACCAGTCTATAATCAACAAGTACTGCGACAAAACATTCACATTTCTATCAAATACTATTTAGAAAATAGCGGTTATATGATCTTGGACAAAATATAATTCCTTGGCCACTCTGTTATGGTTTCTTTATTTTAAATCCTTTTGTATACTTAAATTGTTTTCTGCAAAGACTAAAAAAAATGGAGTCTGGAAATGTGCAACAGCACTGAGAAACATGACACAGTCTATTTGGATAAACTCTCTATGCCATTTTGGCTATAGTTTTATCATAATATCTAAATGTTTCATTGACTTTTTGTGATCCAGGTACATGTTTTTATTTCCACCTAAAGGTCATATTTGTTTTTAAAAAGTCACTTTCTGTCACAATTTAATCACAAAAACATATGCCATAAAACTAAATAATACAGTGCGAGAGAAATTATTTTTAAAAATACTTTTCTTCCTTGTTAAGTACTAAGCAATGTTTTTTCAAAGCTTTTGATGGGATTAAAGTGAAATGCTATTTTTTAAATCTGCAGTTATCATTAGTGTCTGCAGGTTGTGGAAAGAACTGTTACATTTCAATTAGCTTAATAGTCTATATAAAAAAAAATTTCACCCACTATAAAAAGCACCTGATTTTTTTAGTGTAGTGGTAAGTACAATAGGTATGAAGTTGTAGCTCTGGGTTTGATTCCTCTTTCTGCTATGTTTTGAATATTAATAATATTTTAATTTAAATTACATGAATAACCACAAAGTTCACATGTAAGTAAGCAGTATATATATATATATATATATATATATATATATATATAAATATATATATATATATATCACATATATAATTGTGAGCATGCGAGCCGTTGCAACGCTTGCGGGCTCGCACAGTGAGCCTGCGTCCCTCGCAAAAAAGGCACTCCTTGCCAGAAACTGCGTCCCTCGCAAAAAAGTTACAAGCAATTACGACCTCGCAAAAATCGTCCGCAACTCGCGGACATGAAATAATGAAAAACACAATAAATACACACAACACATACATAAAAAAAAGCTTACCTACAGCAAGAGGGAGCATCCAGGACCTCAAAAAATGAAGTTACACCTGAATTTAACTAAAAATAAAAGAGTTTAGACACTAAAAAAATTCTCTAAGCGAGAGAAAAAATGGCCGCCGAAACAAACGAAAACGAGGTTACAGCAGTCTAAAGACGCAAAACACCACCAAACACCTACGGAATTGCCGAAAACCACATACGAGATTTGAAAACAAGGACGCCACCCGCTCAACCCCAAACACATTACAAACACAATAAATACACACAACAAACATATAAAACGCTTACCCACAGCAAGGTAGTGCACCTAGGACCTCAAGTAAAGTCACACAGCGATTTAAGTCCAAATTTCGGAGTTTAAACACCCGAAAATCACCTAAGCGAGAGAAAAAATGTCTGCCGAACAAAACGAAAACGAGGCTACAGGACTCTAAACACGCAAAACACCACCACAAACACGCAAAACACCACAAAACAGCTACGGATATTCCGCCACAGCCCCATACCACACATTAGCCGCCATTTTAGAACAATAACTTATACAATGCAGAAGTACACAGCTACGCTAACGGATATGCCTCGCGCACGCACGCTATTACACTGCACACATTCATCACGCTTACACAGCAGCTGCACAGCACAAGAGATTGTCAGCTCTTCAACACAATGTTTCCTGCATATATTACTTTAAAATAGGTAAAGTATATTCATTTATTAATGTATTATTTTTTTGATTATTATACACAAAAACAGCATTAGCTCACTTACAATTTCATTGCCGTCAATTTTTGACGGGCAATACTCTAGTGTATATATATAAAACTGAACATGTTGTGTTGCCTATGCAATGTTTTTTCCAAACTACAATTCTGCAACAATGACTCTTAAGAAGTCTTATAAGTAAACAAACATTCCACATGGGGAGCTATTACAATCATCTTGCAGCAAACCTGTACAAGTAAACCTATAAGCTCTGGTATCCCTCGAGACCTCCTCATTACCTGGGGGCCGTGGGCCCCTCCTTCCTCCCACCCCCTTAACCTTCCATTAACCACTCATCCCACTAACCTATCCCCAACCACACTATATAAATATTAACCACCCCATGTCCTTATGAACACCAATGACCATATCATTTTCTACCATGGGGGACATCATAGACCCCCATACCCCCAATATATAATCTACATCATGGCCTTTACACTTCCCTATGGGGTCCCAATGGACCATTGTAGCATATTACACCACCATGGGAAGATAGATTACCCCTATTGTATATTTGTATTAACCTATGTTTATGGGAGACCCCATGGGGACATATAAAATGAAGCCATTTAACTTTAAAGGTGTAATTATGGACCCTCATGGCACATAAAACCCCACTGTGGGCCATAAAGACCCACAAAGACCCTGACACTAAACCCCCAAATGACCTACACTAAAGACTATGTAGAAAATAACACTAATAAAGAAAAGAAAAAACATTACTTAAAATAAAAAAAAGGATTATGTAAAATAAAATTACAATAACAAAAAAAATTACTATTAAAAGAATAAAAAAATGTATAAAAAAAATAAAAATGGTAAAAAAATGGTTATGTTATATTTTACCCTCCAGCAATGATCTGCAACACCCTTTGTCCTCAATCGTTGCCCTTCGATAAGCGGGCACATCAACATGGATCCCAAAAAAAGAACAAAAAACACTGATCAAAAAAATAACCAAAAAATAAAGCTAAATCTAATCCTCCTCTGATGATTTTTTTGGCTTTTTGATGGTACTTTCGCTTTATATACTAATTCCATAGGCTTCTGATTGACTAAAATATTTGTCGATCTTATTTCAGCTTATCAGAATAGAATGTTTGAATGTCATAACTCCATTATTTACAACAATCAGCTATTGCTACTGCCCCTGTGGGCATACCCTGTTTCATAGGGATAGCATGGCAGGTGAATGCATTACTAACTCATTTTATTTTTATTATTATCTAACCAATTTCCTGCCAGTTTTGTTCTATGTCCGTTTGACATAAAAATGATAAAGGGAAAATGCAGGATTTGAACTCAGGATCTTTGGTTCTAGAACTAAGTAAGATTTTTGTTCACTGCACCATAACTTTGCTTAACAAGCCAAGAATACAGAAATAAATAAAGCCAAAACATAATCTTATTAGAATCCTGTCTCTGCAGATTATTGTGGGAAGGTTTCAGGCGCTATACAAGCAATAATTATAATGTAAGTCAACTTTTCCATGTGATTTTCCACCCTTTGTCTGATGGTGCACAGTACATATGGTGACTTCAGCGTCCCTTTAACAAATTAATGAAAGAATGTGTTGCACTTAAATGGTCATTTAATGTCTGCTTTAACATGTGATAGAGCTATTAGTAAATTTTATTTTTGCTATCTCCAGGGAGAAGGGGAGAGATAAGTGGTTAATATGTTAGCCCTTGTTTAAACATTTTAAATCTTCCTTGTTAAAGAAGGAAGATCATGGTGTTAGATACTGCTCTTCATATTACCCTTTTTCACAAAGGCATATGTGCATATTATTTAAGTTGCTGATAAACCTCGTATCACAGAAAATAAAAAATAGTTTTTAATGTTGCTGGATTAAATATAACACACAAGTTTATTGAAAATATCTGGATAGCTACTGTAATAATTTAAATTCATGGTTTTGAGCTAATGCTTTATTTTATATCTATACATTTGCAATTTGGTTTCAAACTGTAATAACACATGCCATTTTGACATTGATATGCTGAAGAACATTGAGACTGATTTATTATCTGTCATTTCCTTCTTCTGAAATGACACAATTCTGTCCATTCTCTACCTATGTTTTATCTGGTGAATATGTCAGAAGCAAGGAAAACAACAGGGTAGTGCTGTTTCACAAGTCTTTGAGAGCTGCCTTCTGAGAATGTGTTTCAAGTTTATTTTGGATTTCATTTTTTACAGATTTTGGCAGATATGTGTCACATAAGTCAATCTAGTTAGTTCACTTTATTATACACCTAAATACTCACAGCCTTATTAAATTGCAATTCAGCAAATTTAAAAGGGCTCTATTTAAGCACAGAGCATATTTTTTTACAGAAGTTTTTAGTTAGTGAGTACCTTGCTTTTGGATAGAAGTTCGCTAACTAAAAACTTCTGTAAAAAAATATGCTCTGTGCTTAAATGGAGTCCTTTTAAATTTGGCGAATCGCAATTTAATAAGGCTCCCAGTCTTCATTAATCTCCAGGATAACCTGACATATAGCACAGTTAATCTTAAACAGCCACTAAATGTAGATGTAAAAAAAATGTGATTTTAGACCCCTATAAATGCCCCCTTCCAATTTGCACCAACATCCAGCTTCAAGCACTTCAACTATGCCTACAGTCATATTTTAGGCTGGATGTTTTATATGGGGCACTAAGTGATGCAATAGTATTCAGAGATATTCAAATTTAAAACAGATAGGATTTTGGCAAATGAATACATATTACTAGATTAGTGACTAAGGGCCGTATGTAAATCAGGTGCTCTAAATTAGGGCACTGTCGTAAATCAGCTTTGGGAGTTTTTTTCTCCCTAACTTCCCCATAATCTTTTGCTTCCCCAGGTTCGAGCACTCAGCACACAGCCATAAATTCTGCCAGATTTATGTGCAGGGAGTAGCCAAACCAACCTTTGATAACTTCCTAAATCCTATAATGAGTGGGAACTACAGTAATAAGTGCCGTAACTCCTGGGCAAGGAAACATTAAAGATATATATAAATAAATTGATTTTTATTTATTAGTATATTTTGATATTAAAAAGATGTGACAATTGTATTTATAGCTTCAATACATAGATATGTGTTTATTTTGTGTTAAAATATGATATCTTTATAGACAATGCATTAGAGTGTTTGTTCCTAGTCAACATGGTTTTGTGACGTGTATTAACCCCTTAAGTACTGGATTGTGTGTTACCCTGGATTTTGTATCATAAAACGGGATTAATATGTACATATTAGAATTTTTTAATTACCGTATATACTCGAGTATAAGCCGAGTTTTTCAGCCCTTTTCTTAAGGCTAAAAAGGTCCCCCCGGCTCATACTCGAGTCACTCTCCCCCCGTGTGTCTCTATCCCCCCGTGTGTCTCTATCCCCCCCTTGTGTCTCTCTACCCCCCGTGTGTCTCTCTACCCCCCTGTGTGTCTCTCTACCCCCCGTATGTCACTCTACCCCCCCCTGTCTCTCTAACCCCCCATGTCTCTTTCCCTCCCCCCCCTCTCCCCTCACTTACCTGCTCCGGCGTCCGCTCCTTCCGGGTCTTGATGTGGCGCGCATGTGACGTCACATGCGCGCCACGTCATTAGCATATACCGGGTGCCGGTATATGCTATTGCCCCATCCTCAACCTCCCTCCTCAACCCCCTCAACCTCAACCCCCACCATCATCAACCCCCCTCCTCATCCTCCCTTCTCATCCTCCCTCCTCAACCTCAACCTCCCTCCTCAACCCCCCTCCTCATCCTCAACCTCCCTCCTCATCCTCAGCCCCACTCCTCATCCGCAGGCCCCCTCCTCATCCTCAGGCCCCCTCCTCATCCTCAACCCCCTCCTCATCCTCAACCTCCTCCTACACCTCCCTCCTTAACCTCCCTCCTTATCCTCAACCCCCCTCATTCTAAACCCCTCCTCATCCTCACACTAACCCCCCCTCTCCCCTCCCTCTTCCCTCACTTACCTGCTCCGGCCTGCTTTCCTTCCTGGTCTTGATGTGTCGCGCATGTGACGTCACATGCGCGCCACGTCATTAACATATACCAGGTGCCGGCACCCGGTATATGCTAACGACGTGGCGCGCATGTGACGTCACATGCACGCCACATCAAGACCAGGAAGGAGTCGAGGCCGGAGCAAGTAAGTGAGGGGAGGGGAGGAGGGGGGGGGGGTTTGAGGTTGAGGAGGGAGGTTTAGGAGGGGGTTAAGGATGGGGGGTTGAGGTTGAGAAGAGGGTTGAGAATGGGGGGTTGAGGTTGAGGAGGGGGTCGAGTATGAGGAGGGTGCCTGAGGATGAGGAGGGTGCCTGAGGATGAGGAGGGGGGCTGAGGAGGAGGAGGGAGGTTGAGGATGAGGAGGGGGGTTGAGGAGGGAGGTTTGGGTTGGGGGGGTTGAGGAGGGGGGTTGAGGAGGGTGGTTGAGGAGGGAGGATGAGGAGGGAGGATGAGGAGGGAGGATGAGGAGGCGGGTTGAGGATGGGGGGTGAGGTTGAGGATGGGGGGTTGAGGTTGAGGAGGGGGCCTGAGGATGAGGAGGGGGGCTGAGGATGAGGAGGGAGGTTGAGGATGAGGAGGGGGGTTGAGGAGGGAGGTTGAGGAGGGAGATTGAGGAGGGAGGATGAGGAGGGGGGTTGAGGATGGGGGGTTGAGGTTGAGGATGAGGGGGTTGAGGTTGAGGAGGGAGGTTGAGGAAGGGGGGGTTGAGGATGAGGAGGGAGGTTGAGGATGGGGAGGTTGAGGATGGGGGGGTTGAGATTGAGGGGGGAGGTTGAGGATGGGGGGGTTGAGGATGAGGAGGGAAGTTGAGGATGAGGAGGGAGGTTGAGGATGAGGAGGGAGGATGAGGAGGGAGGTTGAGGAGGGGGTTGAGAATGAGGAGGGGGTTGAGGATGAGGAGGGGGGTTGAGTTTGAGGAGGGAGGTTGAGGAGGGGGTTGACAATGAGGAGGGGGTTGAGGATGAGGAGGGGGGTTGAGGTTGAGGAGGGAGGTTGAAGAGGGGGTTAAGGATGAGGAGGGGGTTGAGGATGGGGGGTTGAGGAGGAGGGGGTTGAGGAGGGAGGTTGAGGATGAGGAGGGATGATGAGGAGGGAGGTTGAGGATGAGGAGTTGGGTTGAGGAGGGAGGTTGAGATAGAGGTGGGGGGAAGAGACACGGGGAAGGGAGAGGGGGGAAGAGACACAGGGAAGGGAGAGGGGGGAAGAGACACAGGAGAGAGAGGGGGACACAGAAGGCACAAAACTGACACAGGGGGCAGCACATTTCACACCCTCGGCTTATACTCGAGTCACTAATTTTTCCCAGTATTTTGTGGTAAAATAGGTGCCTCGGCTTATACTCGGGTCGGCTTATACTCGAGTATATACGGTACACATATTTTGATATAGGATTGTTAAAATAATGTTGAAATTCCATCATTTTGTAGTGTTTGATGTGCAATACTGTCACACAGAAATCTTTCTTTGTTTTTTTGCAGTTAAGTCAGTGCTTTGATTTGCAAGTGATGTGTAAAATCTTATTATCATAGGGTGTAGGAGTGTAAGGAAGTAACTTGGAATTTAGTGTCAGTGCAAAAGTCAATGGAGATTTTTGCCTTGCTTTTTGGCTTAGTCGTGCAATTCATGACTTGTAGCAGTTCACTTGCAATGTTTTAGAGATGGGGTATTAACATAGCTAGGTAACAATTGTTGTGCTGCCATGGCATACAATTTGATATGACACAAATATCACAATGTTTAGATTTGCTAAAGTTTATTGAGTTCAATGTTCAATTTATAGACAAGTATACGCTTTATTACAGAATAGCTTATATTGGGACCATAGTAAAATCAAGAATAACAATTGGATGTAATGACTTGTAAGCTTTGATGTTTAGATAGATCACAATGCAAAATATATATTATGTTTATTACAATCTCTGGTGAATGATTGAATAACAATCAGTTTTAACACATTTTATATTCTGTTAGTACAATATAGGAATCAATAAGAAGCGTATATAATCTTATCAAGTTTGGTTAGCAATCTATCTTAAAACATTATATAGTTGGTTAGTTCTAGATAGGAATATTACAATCTTTAACTGATTGGATAACAATCTATCTTAAAACAATCTATGTTTTGTTAGTTCAAAATATGGATTGATAAACAGTGTATAAATTCTTATTAAACTTAGATTAACAATTTATCTTATTAACGTCTATAAGCCTCATTCAATTGCCAGCTTGCAGCTCACTCACTGAGGGTCGGATGTTTCTGAGTGAGCTGCGAGCTGCTTTTCCCCTAAGTTTCCGAGGCTATTCAATTAGCCAATGGCGAGTCTCGCACCCCGACATCCGATTTCGGAAACCCAGGTTTCCCACATAGGCAGAGTTGTGCTTGCGAGTGTAAGGCCGCAGCTTCTGCTCACTATCAGCCAATGGGACTTGAGACCATCATCATTGACAGTTCTCAAAGCTGCGAGTGTTCTTGCAGCCTCCCAATATGTAACCCTGCTGTAGAGGTCCCGATCGGACCTCTGAAGGGTCCCCACATGAACCCCAATGATGCGGGGGTCCCAAACGAGGGACTCTCGCAGGGTCCACACATTAACCCCATGCTGGGGGTCCGCATCGGGGACCCTTGCAATGTCCCCACATTAACCCTTGCAGTGGGGTCACGGTTGTGTCCCCCACCTCATTTAAAATGTTATTATTCCCTGCTGCAGGTCCTTAAAGGGCCAGAGGCACACAAATACAGACCACCCATAAGCCCCTAATTAACCCTGTCACTCATGGGGGTCAGTACAGACCCCCATAAGCCCCTAATTAACCCTGCCACTCATGGGAGTCAATACAGACCCCCATAAGCCTCAATTTAACACTGCCAGTCCAATATGGGTCTATATAGACCGCTATAGGACACTAATTTACCCCTAGAATAACAATATAAGTGCCATGAGGGTCATCCAGGACTCTCATGACACAAAGTCTAAGCACTACACTATTAACACTAACTATACACCATTAACCCAACCCTGAGCCTATCTGACCCTAACGGTACCTATTTAACCCTAACTGGACCCAATAACGCTAACTAGGCCTAGATAACCCTAACAGGACCCATTGGGCCTATTTAACCCTAACTGGGCCTATTAAACCCTAACAGTATCTATTTAACCCTAACTGAGCCTATATAACCCTAACTGGGCCTATTTAACCATAACTGGGCCTATCTAACCCTAACTGGGCCTATTTAACCCAACTGGGCCTAGTAAACCCTAACAGTACCTATTTAACCCTAACTGGACCTATTTAACCATAACTGGGCCTATTTAACCCTAACTGAGCCTATCTAACCCTAACTGAGCCTATTTAACCCTAACTGTGCCTATTAAACCCTAACAGTACCTAACCAACCCTAACTAGGCATATTAACACTAACAGTATCTGGACCCAGTAACACTATCTAGACCTATTTAACCATAACTGGGCCTATCTAACCCTGATTGGCCCTAACAGTACCCATTAAACCCTACAGTACCTATCTAACCCTAACTGTGGCTATTTAACCCTCTCTGGACCCAGTAACATTATCTAGGCATATTTAACCCTAACTGGGCCTATCTAACCCTAACTGGGCTTATTTAACCCTAACTGGGCCTAGATAACCCTAACTGGGCCTATTTAACCCTAACTGGAGCTATTTAACCCTATCTGGACACAATAACACTATCTAGGCCTATTTTACCCTAACTGGGCCTATTTAACCCCATCTCTTATAAACCACTAAATCTAAACTAACCCCCCTCTACTCTAACCTTTTAACACTACACTACCTATCTAACCCCTATTAAACCCCCCACCCCACTAATTACAAAAAATAAAATAAACTGTCACAGAAAATAAAAAAGCTACGTTACAAAAAATAAAAATAAAAACATTACAAACCCCCCACTACAGAAAATAATAAAAGCGATGTTACAAAAATATAAAAAAAGAACAATACAACCCCCCCGCTACAGAAAAAAAAGAATTACGTACCTGAAAAGCAAATAAATACACATATATACATTACATTACAATACATACAAAATATAATACAGTAATATACACAAGAAATACAGTTCAAATATACCCCTATCTACATACTATTTAACCCTATCTACATACATTAACCCCTATCTAAAATACATTAAACCATATCTACAATAGAATAACCTCTATCTAAAATACATTAAACCCTATCTGCATACATTAAAAACCCCAAATCTAACCAAACATAGAATACTTACTTTGCCAAGATGTCCCTTCAGTGATGATGGGTTTCATGGTGCAGGTCTCACACCTAGGAAAAAAAGAAACATTAAATTAGTACAAAATTCAACACTACATAGAAAAAATAAACATTCTAAATATTATAAATATTCAACTTACCTTTCCAACATTCTTACTGTCTTCTCCTGCTCGGCCCCTGGAAATAAATGAACATTACATTAGTCACAAATATCCATAAAAACAGCAATAAACATACTATACATTAAACTTAACTCGGCCCGATGTCCCCGTCCTCCTGGAAGTCTGCCCCGGCTGGGCCCTTGAAGAATCTGGCGCTCTAGAAAAAAACAAAAAAAGACGGAGCTCCTCCCTGATGAAGCTTCTAGAGTTGCTTCCGGTAAAAAACATCAGAATCACACCTTCTGATTGGCTGAAATTACTCAATCAGATTTCAGCCAATCAGAAGGTGCCAAGGTGTGAGCCAATCAGAAGGGGATACACCCCTATATCCCATTCTGATTGGCTGATGGACCTGTCAATCTTTTTGAAACCAATCAGAATGCACTATTGCCTTCAGCCAACCAAAATGGGATACACCTCCATGGGGTAATTGGCTGAAGGCATCTGCAACTTCTGATTGGCTGTTGTCACTGTCAATCAGACTGCAGCCAACCAAAGGGTGCAGATGCCTTCATCCAATCACCCTTCAGGGTTGTATCCCATTTTGAAGTCAATAGTGCATTATAGTGCTCAGTATTGACCCCCATGATTGACAGGGTTAATTAGGGGCTCATGGGGCTCTGCATTGACCCCCATGAGTGACAGGGTTAATTAGGGGTTAATGGGGGTCTTTATTGACCTGTATGAGTGACAGGGTTAATTAGAGGCTCATGGGGGTCCGTATTGACACCCATAAGTGACAGGGTTAATAAGGGGCTCAAGGGGGTCTGTATTGACCCCCATGAGTGACAGGGTTAATTAGGAGCTCATGGGGCTCTGCATTGACCCCCATGAGTGACAGGGTTAATTAGGGGCTCATGAGGCTCTGCATTGACCCCCATGAGTGACAGGGTTAATTAGGGGTTAATGGGGTCTTTATTGACCCGTACAAGTGACAGGGTTAATTAGAGGCTCATGGGGGTCCGCATTGACACCCATAAGTGACAGGGTTAATAAGGGGCTCAAGGGGGTCTGTATTGACCCCCATGAGTGACAGGGTTAATTAGGAGCTCATGGGGCTCTGTATTGACCCCCATGAGTGACAGGGTTAATTAGGAGCTCGTGGGGCTCTGCATTGACCCCCATGAGTGACAGGGTTAATTAGGGGCTTATGGGGGGCTGCATTGATCCCCATGAGTGAGGGGCTCATGGGGCTCTGTATTGACCCCCATAAGTGACAGGGTTATATAGGGGGTTATGGGGGTCTGTATTGACTTCCATGAGTGACAGGGTTATTTAGGGGGGTCTGTATTGACTCCCATGAGTGACAGGGTTAATTAGGGGCTTATGGGGCTCGGTATTGACCCCCATTAGTTACAGGGTTAATTAGGGGCTCATGGGGCTCTGCATTGACCCCCATGAGCGACAGGGTTAATTAGGGGCGCAAGGGGTCCTGTTTTTACCTGCATGAGTGACAGGGTTAAATTAGGGGCTCATGAGGCTCTGTATTGACCGCCATGAGTGATAGGGTTAATTAGGGGCTCATGGGGGTCTGTATTAACCCCCATGAGTGGCAGGTTTATTTAGGGGCTCATGGGGCTCTGTATTGACCCTCCTTTAAGGACCCGCAAGGAGGGAAGTTTGAATTTTAAATGCAGCCGGAGTCTATCTTTTAGTGTGCCATGGGCCCTTTAAGGCTTGATGGGGACTCTCAGCATTGTGTTAATGTGGGCAAACTGTGGGGGGACCAATCAGGTCCCCCGCAGCAAGGGGTTAATGTGGGGACCCTGCAGGGGTCCCAGTGGGGACCCCTGCATCATTGGGGTTTAATATAGGAGTGTGGGGGATGTTAGGTGCACTGGGGACATATTGGGAACCATACGTAAGGGCTTCTAAAGCCCTTGTAAGTCCTCCTGAGCACAAGCAGGACTTTGTCCTGCATTTGCGCTTTGTGAGCTGGGATACTTTTTCGGAGTGGGAGGGATCAGGCAATTGAATAGGGATTTGCGTAGATTGGCCTGCGAAAGTGGAACAACAAAGACATCAGAGTGGTGTAAGCTCCGAGTTGCAGGTCGGATATTTTCACAGTGCCTTTACTCGGAACCCAATCCGAGGTCTCAAAATGGAGGCAATTGAATAGCAAAGATGCTTCCGTTTTGCACTTGCGAACTCTGAGCTGAAAAAAGTAGCAATTGAATGAGGCTGTATATTTGGTTAGTTCAATACAGAAATGATAAGCAGACTATAAAGTCTTATCGCACTTGGATAAACAATCAGATGTCTATTGTATAAAATATACTTGATACTATACGGCAGCCACAATATATATACTGAAGCAATATAACTACTTAGGTTGTAATGTATCTAAATGGCAAGCTAAATAACCATTTGTATTTGGTTATTGGATTAGGAGCTTTGTAGCAGAATTGGTTACACTTATTATATCAAATCAGTCAATTCAGTCTATACATTTATAAAATAGCTTTGCTTATCACATATATAGTTGTGAGCGTACGAGTTGTTGCTAACGCTGCGGGCTCGCGTAGCGAGCCCGCGGCCCTCGCAAAGCGAGGGCACTGTGCCAGGTTCTCAGTTGCTGGCATGGAGCGCCGCAGGCGCTCCATGCCAGCACCTGAGGACCTCGCAAAGCGAGGTCTTCAGTTGCAGCAACTGCGACCCTTGCAAACTTTCAAAAAAAGTTTATGTCGCAACACATTACGACACTCGCAAACAACATACGACACACGTTCACACACATTACGACACTCGCAAACAACATACGACACACGTTCACACACATTACGGCCTCGCAACACTCGGACGCAACTCGCGAACATTACAAAATTAAAAACACAATACATACACACAGCACATACATAAAAACCTTACCTACACAAACAGGAAGCACCCAGGACCTCAAAAATGCAACTTACAACTTAATTGCACTCAAAATAAAAGAGTTTAGACACTAAATAGTTTGTTAAGCGACACAAAAAATGGCCGACGAATAAAACGAAAACGAGGCTACACACGCAAACACCATACGAGACACGTTACCACACATTACGACCTCGCAAACATCGGACGCAACACGCCGACATACAAACATTTAAAACTTAAGAAAGACACACAACAAACACATAAAAAGCTTACCTACAGCAAGAGGAACCAGCCAGACCCTCAAAAAAACAAGTTACACCTACATTTAAATCAAAATAAAACACTTTAGACACTAATACCATCGCTAAGCGACAGAAAAAATGGCCGACGAACAAAACGAAAACGAGGCTTCAGACGTAACTACACTACACTTACTCGCAATAATGAAACACATACTATGCGGAACGTATCACAATCATATTAAACACCATTTTGAACAGTAATACGCAGAAAATGGCGAATGGAACGCAAATTGTAAGCTGGAACGCAAATAGCGCATGCGTATTGCGTTCTAACGGTCTCACTTTCCAGAACTTTCTACAAGTTTATAAATACTGCCTATTTCAAACAAAAAAATACATTTCTCCTCAGGTGATCAACGGAGTGACTTCTGAGATAACTGCTGCTTTTACTTGAGAAGACAATTCTTTACTAATTTACTACTTTGCATTGTGCAAATTACAACTGAGAGGTAAGCTATAATATATTACATTTTATTATCAGGACAGGTCAAACAAATAAAAAAAAAAATAGGATTTATGTAGTGACATGTATGGCACATTTATGTGTATAGGCTCAAAAAAAAAATACGGTTCATTTAACAAAACAACAAAAAAACATAATTCAATATTAAACAGAGGTTTATGTATAGTGACATGTGACACGCACATATATATCTATAATGTATAGTGACATCTGACACGCACATATATGTCTATAATGTATAGTGACATCTGACACGCACATATTATGTATAGAATGTATAGTGGCATGTGACACCCACATTTATGTGTATTGCCCCTTCATAGTGACATGTGACACGGACATATATGTGTATAATGTATATTGACATGTGACACACACATTTATGTGTACTGCCCCTTCATAGTGACATGTGACACTGACATATATGTGTATAATGTATAGTGATATGTGACACGCACATTTCTGTGTATTGCCCCTTCATAGTGACATGTGACACGGACATATATGTGTATAATGTATAGTGACATGTCACACGCACATTTATGTGTATTGCCACTGCAACAAAATTAGCTTAAAACAAAACCAGTAAACAACTACATTTAAATGACATTATATGTCATGTATACTGATATGTCACACGCACATATATGTGTATCATCTATAGTTACATCTCACACACACACATTTATGTGTGTTGGAAAAAAAAATATAAGGTTAATTTAACCATTTAAATATGAGTCATGTATACTGATATGTCACACGTACACAAAATAATTACATTAAACTATGGAATGTGCTTCATGTATGTGACATATGTGTGTAGCCCCCAACAAAAAATAAGGTCAATTGAAAAAAATTACACAACTATATTTAAATGACATTCATTTACTTCAATTCAATAGATCATATAAAGCTGAATCTTTTTATTTCTTTGAATATTCAAACAGACTCTGCATCAATAGCGTCTCTCAACAATTTGCACCGTGCACTGTGAAGCACAATCCCTTTTAAAGAACACCAACAAAGAAGAAGAGGTAAGATACAACAAGACATTACATGCTCAAAAGGCCATGCTTTGCTAGATGAAAAATTATAAATATACAAATAACTATTTCACTTTCTTTTTCAAACAGACACTACAAGAAGACCGGCGCATTAAGATTGGCAGGAGGGGACCGTCTGTCATTCAAAACTTCAATCAAGGTAAAGTATTAAGTATAAACAAGAAAGAACCATGAGCCTTATTCAATTGCGACTTCCTCAATTGAATAGGGCTCTATATAAGCACATAACATATTTTTTATACAGAACTTTTTAGTTACTGAATTTCTAACCACAATCAAGGTTTTCAATAACTAAAAACTTTGCTCAATAAATATGTTATGTGATTATATAGAGCCCTCTTCAATTGGCAAAATTGCAATTCAATGAGGACCTATATATCTTTAATGGCCAAGGGCCTCACTCAAATGTGATTTGCCAATTTCAATAGGGCTCTATATAAGCACAGAGCATATTTTTTAAAGGAACTTTTTATTTAGTGAACACGTTGCTTTTGGATACAAGTTCACTAAATACAAAATTCCGTAAAAAAATATGCTCTGTGCTGATATTGAGCTCTATTCCATTGGCCAAAACACAATTGAATGAGGAGCTCACAATATAACAAATGCAGTAACCAAAGGTCCTCATTCAATTGCTATTTTGGACAATTAAATATGGCTATAAATAAGCACTTTTAGGCCCTTATTCTATTTTAACAAATATATGTGATGTGCTTATTTACAACCCTATTCAATTTTCAACATTGCAATTCAATGACGGCCTTAGAGTACTATTACATTGTAAAAAATGCAATTGAATGAGGGGCAAACTATGCAACATATGGTACACACAAACGCCCTCATTCAATTGCAATTTGCCCAATTGAATAGGGCTCTAAATAACAACATAACAATTTTTTTAAAAGAAGTTTTTAGTTACTAAAAATATATCCAAAATAAAGTTTTTAAATGACTAAAAACTTATTTAAAAAAATATGCTATGTGCTTATTTAGGGCACGATTCAATTAGCCAAATCGCAATTGAATGAGACACAAACTGCTACACACAAAACAGAATTTCTTATTCAATGTTTAACAACCTATAAGCCTTACAAAAAAGCAAAAATAAGAATAACAAAAGTGTTGCGCACCTAATAGCATTGTACAAAAAATCACACAAACTCATAGGAAACTACATTAACATTCTTCTTTAATGTTTAACAACCTATAACCAGTACAATCAAGAATAAATAACTTTTGCACAAGTGGTGCGCACAAAACAGGATTGTCAAAAACTAACACAAACACATAGCAAACTACATTAATTATATTATTTCATGTTTCACTAACTATAAACATCCCAATAAAGGTTAAATAAGTATACCACAAGTGGTGTGCACAAAACAGGATTGTACAAAAAATAACATAAACACATAGCAAAATAAATTTATATTCTTATTTAATATATCACAACCCACAAGCCTTACTAAGAACCTTAAATAAGAATAACAAAAGTCGTGGGATTATACAGAAAGTAAAAAAAAAAAAAAGATAGAAAAAAATAACCATAACTGATACAATACAGCCAAATTCATAAATTTTTAAATTCTTTAAAAGACATTTCACTCAAACAACATTTTCTATTTTATATTACAACAGATACTGCGTGAAGACAATCGGACGAGGACTTTCTCCACAGAACCGGACCATCGGACGAGGACTCGGACCAGACCAGCAGACGAGGAATTTCAACACAGGACCAGACCAGCAGACCTGGAATTTCAACACAGGACCAGACCATCGGACGAGGACTTTCACCAAAGGACCACAACATCGGACGAGGGCTATCGCCACAGGACCACAACATCGGACGAGGGCTATCGCCACAGGACCACACCATCGGACGAGGACTTCCAACAGAGGACCACACCATTGGACAACGATTTTGAACCGAGGACCAACAAACATTCAGATTTAAATCACACTTCAACCAAGGTAAAGTATAATAAGTACTAAAGTATAAAACTAAAGAAACTGCTTTCAGTTGCATCTGTGTCAACAGAAAAATAAAATAATTAATTTACTATCTCCCTTATTTTATTTAAATTGCTACTATGCAATACATAGCTCAATAACCACATCACTTTTTTTTTTAGCAAAGAAGTTTTGCAGTGGTAAATATCTATCCACAAACAACGTTTTTAATAAATAAAACCATTATTTAAAAAAAATATGTTACATGCTTATTTACAGCAGTATTCCATTGGCCAAATTCTTAGCCAGTGAGGACAGGAATTATAAATTTAACTAAATATAAATGATAGGTTCTAAATATAAATTATACAGTAATGATTTGCCTTTTATTTCACCAATTGTGCACAAGAATCTTTAACAGGAATTACAAATTTAAATATACACAATTACATTTATTTTTTTTCCTTTACAGATTAATATGGCTGATAACGAGACCAAAGAAGAGAAGAAAAGACGTCAAACTAGAGAAAGACAAGAGAGATGGGCCGCCCAGCAGACACCGGAGGAGAAAGAAATTCGACGAGAAAAAGAACGCAAAAGACTTGCAAATAAAAGAATAACAGCTGCAAAAATGAAAGATACAACCAAAAAAAATAAAAAAATAATAAAGCATTTACAAACTGTTCCTAAAACATCAGATGACATTTTACAAGATACCAGTCAAGACAGACCAAAAAAAGCAACTACAAAAACAAAGCATTTACAAACTCTTACTAAAAACTTACAGGACATTTCAACCAAACAAGTACAACATATACCAAGAAAATCTACGAAAAAAACTAAACATTTAGAACCTGTTGTTGAAACATTTCATGACTTTTCATCTGATGAATATGAAAGTCAACATCCAATATGCTTTGCAAATTGTCCTTTACTGAAGTCTTTAGCAGTAGAGGTTCATAGTTGTGGGGACATGACTACTCAATGTCAATTTTGTGAGGCTTATTATTTTAAACAGGAGAGACCCAGAGATGGACAATTTATTAGTTGTTGTCAAAAAGGAAAGTTCAAACTTCCAGAAAGGAAACAATTTCCAACCTATTTACAAAATATTATGACTGAACCTACTTTTCCAAATTACAAAAATTTTAAGACAAACATAAGATCCTACAATAGTGCCATATCATTTGCATCTATGGGAGCAACATTGGCTGCTAATGTACCAGGACATGGTCCTTACTGTTTTAAAGTCCAAGGACAAATTTATCATCGGACTTCACATTTACATCCAGAGGAAGGAGAGCAAAGTAAATTCGCTCAACTATATGTCCTAGATACAATGGAAGCTGTTGACCAACGTATGCAGATGGAAGAAAATAAAAAATGCTTACCCAGTGTTTTTATAGAGCTAAATAACATTATGGACAACAATCCCTACAGTAAAGCTTACAAAAAATTGGCAGAAGTAGAAAATGAACAACTACTTCATGCACAAAGACATCAATTACCCATGCCAAAGGTTAATATGGTGCTTAAAAGAGACAGACATACTGATAAACGTCGTTATAACTTGCCAACATCAAATGAGGTTGCAATGGTCTTTCAGAATGATGAAAGAGAACCACCATTTCAAAGAGACATTAGAGTATATCCCAGAAATGAGGAGCAACCATTTATTAATATTAATATCTTAAGTCCAAATTTAGATCCAATGACATATCCCATCTTTTTCCCACACGGAGAAGCAGGTTGGCAACCAAAATTAACCCTTCCCAGTTACCCAAATGCTAAAGCCAGAATCCGAAATAATGTTTCTATGCTTGAATTTAAAGTTGCTCAAATTGCCATTAGAGATGAATTTAATCCAATTTTATGTGGTGGGAAACTAACACAATAATGGATTATTGATTCATATTTGCAAGTTGAGGCAAATAATTTAAACTTTATAAAATATCAACAAGATAAACTACGTGTAGAACAATATTGTGGACTCATGGACTATGTTGCTGACGTGGCTACAAGCAGAGACATGACAGCTGGCAAAGCCATCATTTTACCATCTTTCTTTCAAGGATCTCCTCGAAATATGAGAGAAAGATACAATGATGCTATGGCTATTGTGACAAATTTTGGAAAACCAGATTTATTTGTGACATTTACATGTAATCCACAATGGCCAGAAATTAATCAAAATCTACTTCTTGGACAAAGTGCTTCAGATCGACCAGATTTAGTAGCCAGAGTTTTTAAGATCAAATTAAATGAATTAATACGTGACTTCACTATAAATCAGTTATTTGGCAAATGTCTTGCTTATGTATATACCATTGAATTTCAAAAAAGAGGCCTTCCACATGCACATCTTCTCATAATACTTCAAGAGAAAGATAAATTAGATACTTCGGACAAAGTGGATGCAGTCATAGTTGCTGAACTACCAGATCCAGAACTATATGGTAGACTATATGAGATTGTTACTCATCGCATGATTCATGGACCCTGTGGAGACCTTAATCCACAATCACCATGTATGGAAAATAATCAATGTTCAAAAGATTTTCCAAAAGATTATAGAGACAAAACATATGCAAATTGTGATGGATATCCACTTTATAAAAGAAGAGAAGGAGATAGTGCCATTATTCGTGGAAAAAAAGTGGACAATAGATATGTAGTACCCTACAATCCACATTTACTCATGAAGTACAACGCCCACATCAACGTAGAAGCCTGCACTTCCATCAAATCCATTAAATATGTCTACAAATATATTTACAAAGGTTACGATGCAGCTACTGTAGTCGTCAAAAGTGCAGACAACCCTGAAAGTAGTGAGTTAGTACATGATAAACTTGCATCTCATGTAGATGCTCGCTATGTCAGTGCACCAGAAGCTATGTGGCGGCTTTTAAAATTTGAAATGCATGATAGATCACATGCAGTATATATGTTAGCAGTACATTTGCCACAACGACATTTAGTCTATTTCCATGCTGGAAATGAAATGAATGCATTGGCCCAAAGTGAAGATCGTCACACTACACTAACTGCATGGTTTGCATTAAATTCCACTGATGCTGAAGCAACACAATACTTATATATTGAAATTCCATATCACTATGTTTTTGTGAATGGATTATGGAGAGCAAGAAAAACCAGAGGCAATAAAATAATTCCACGAATTTACACAGTCAGTCCAAGAGATGTTGAACGTTTTTGCTTACGGATATTACTTTTAAATGTTCCAGGAGCACAAAGTTTTGAACAATTAAGAACTGTTAATGACATTGTATATGAATCCTTCCATTTAGCTGCAAGACATAGAAACTTACTCGCTGATGATACAGAGTGGGAAAGATGTTTAGAAGAAGCAGCACAATGTCAAATGCCACGACAGATGAGAGAACAATTTGCTTTTATTTGTATCTTCTCAAATGCTCCAAATGCATTAGCTTTGTGGGAGACTTTTAAAAGTAATATGGCTGAAGACTTTATGCGACGATACAATGAACCCATTGCACACTTAAAAGCGTTAATGGAAATTCAAGAAGTCTTTTTAACTCATGGATTAAGTTGTGCAAGTTTTAATTTGCCTGATCCAGGTCTAATAGATGACATTAACTTTGAAGACTATGACATTCAACTACAAGCAGAAAGAACAGAAGAAAGACTTGCAACTTTAAATACACTACAATTGCAAGCATTTCATGCCATTAAAAATGCTATAGATGATGACATGGTGACAGAGCGTTATTTCTATCTTGATGGACCTGGCGGATCAGGGAAAACATATTTGTACAATTTATTAATGAGTTCAGTACGAGCACAAGGAAAAATAGCAATGGCGTTTGCCACTACTGGAATTGCTGCACTTTTATTAGAAGGTGGAAGAATTGTTCATAGTGGATTTAAACTGCCAGTGCCTATTTTGGAAAATTCTGTGTCAGATATTCGCATGACATCCTTACAAGCAAAGAAATTGAAGAAATGTAAATTAATTATAATAGATGAGGCCACAATGATGTCATGCTATGCCCTCCAATGTATTGACCGTTTGCTTCGTGAAGTCATGGATAATATTTTTCCATTTGGTGGAAAGGTAATGTTGTTGGGTGGCGATTTTAGACAAACATCGAACAGACATTATTGAAACATGTATAAAGTCAAGTACAGTATGGAAACATTTTACCCATCTTCAACTGCAACAAAATATGAGATCAGAAGGCCAAACTGATTTCAATGATTGGCTTATTAAAATTAAAGAAGGCAGAACAGAAAAAATACTACATTTACCTGACGACACTGTAGAGATCCCACCTCATATGATTTGTCAACAAGATATTAAATCGGCTATATTTGAAGGGAGCATAAATAACGAAGAATATTCCGAGCTTGCCAACCAAGTTATACTGACGTGTAAAAATAAAGATGCATTAATACTCAATAATGAAATCTTAAAAAAAATTAATGCACCACAAAGAAATTATCACAGTGCTGATTCTGTACTTGCTGATGACAATGAAAGTCAGGCAAACTTTTCAACTGAATTCATTAACTCTTTAACTCCTTCTGGAATGCCACCACATATTTTGCAGCTAAAGAAAGGTGCAATTATCATGTTACTGCGAAATATGAACCCCAAAAAAGGCCTATGCAATGGCACAAGATTAATTGTTCCACAATTAAAGGACAATTTTATAGATGCTGAAATTTTAACTGGGACCCATAAAGGAGAGAGAGTTTTCATACCAAGAATAGATTTAGCACCAAGTGAAAGTAGTCTCCCTTTTATACTTCAAAGAAGACAATTTCCCATTATTATGGCATTTGCCATGACCATTAATAAATCACAAGGTCAAACTTTCAAATCTGTGGGTATTTACTTGGAAGAACCAGTTTTTGCACATGGTCAATTGTACGTTGCGTTGTCACGCTGCAAAAATCCACAGGCTATTAAAGTTTACATTGAAAACAATGAAAGTCAAGGTGATTTATTAGAAGATGGACGTATTTTTACTAAAAACATTGTCTACTATGAAGTACTATAACTTTGCAGGATACAAACTAAAGCCATGCAAACATTTTGGAAAAACATTCAAAAATACAAAAAAATTGGTTGTTTAATTCAGTCATAATTAATGGAAGTCATGTTTATGGATAATTCGCCTCACAAAATACTTGCCTTGCATTTCTATGAAAAATTATGTTAAAATGTTAAGTCACTATGTTAATGTTTCTAATGTTACAAGTTTAAAAACAATATTTTCAAGTTATTTCATTCAACATATTACAAAGTTCATGTTAAGAGCTCAAGCACCTTTTAAGTCACAATGTAAATATTCTATGTTATCTTAAGATTACTACCTACATTAATGTTTATCGCCAGTTTAAGTGCTCAGTAATGAATTACTTTAATTACGTACGGTTTAAGGAGAGTTTTAGGGAAAATGGGCACATATAGAAATATTTTGATTAACACCTACAGTCCAGAATGCAAGGCTAATTAGTATTGGTTCTGTGACTATTCCAGAAATGTACAAAACAGCTAAGTCAGATGTGCTCATCAGAAAATGAACCAACCTTAATAGGTTAGTTCTATGGCCATGATAAGCCACTCTGAGAGCAACCTCTTTTAGCTCACTTGTGCCCTTCACAGGGAGAAATATCCTGTAGCATATCAGTCTGGTCCCACTCAAAAGAGTAACCCAGCCCCAAAATACCAGGCGAATTCTACCTTGAACAGGAGAAATAGCAAACCTCTGACGCGTTTTGACCTTTATGGGCCTCAACGGTGAGGTGCAGCTGAACTCCCTATGGCACAGTGAGCAAGGGGTCCACGTCTGGAGTCCCCTATTACCCTTAGGGAGGCTAAACCCTAAAGGTAATTTGCATATACAAAACAACCAAGTCAGAGGTGCTTATCAGAGAACAAACCAACCTTAATAGGTTAGTTCTATGGCCATGATAAGCCACTCTGAGAGCAACCTCTTTTAGCTCAGTTTTTTTTTTTCATTCCAGAAATGTAACAGAATGATTGTAGATATTGGACTATTTTATCTCCATTACAAAATATACAGTAAAGCAATTGTATACATTACCAAGCGTAGGATTTCAGGGTAAGATCCTGTCTCATATAGGACCCCTTCTTAAGACAGATGAAGTAATCCTTTGGTTCTTTTCTTTGTTGGAAAGATAGGATAGAAATTGGATATAGACAGATGTAGTAAAATATCTTAGATAAAATATAATGGGGCATACCTTTATGCCAGAGAGTGACACACAGAAATGAAACCAGAAAAGACTTTGACACCTCTCTCTGATGCAGTGTGCGACATATGGTCTGAGCACTGACAGGCTGGCCCCCCACCCCTTCAACCTCTGCAGCAATGCTGGCAGTACTCTTATGTCTATTTCCCAAAGACAACCTCTGGATATGATGCTGAGCACGTGTAGTAAACTTCTTTGGTCCACCATGGCGAGACCTGTTCTGAGTGGAACCTGTCCTGTGAAACCGCTGTATGGTCTTGCCCCCTGTGCTGCAGCTCAGATTCAGGGTCTTGGCAATCTTCTTATAGCCTAGGCCATCTTTATATAGAGCAACAATTCTTTTTTTCAGATCCTCAGAGCGTTATTTGCCATTAGGTGCCATGTTGAACTTCCAGTGAGTAGTATGAGAGAGTTTGAGAGCCATAACACTAACACACCTGCTCCCCATTCACATCTGAGACCTTGTAACACTAATAAGTCACATGACACCGGGGAAGGAAAATGGCTAATTGGGCCTAATTTGGACATTTCCACTTAGGGGTGTACTCACTTTTGTTGCCAACTGTTTAGACATTAATGGCTGTGTGTTTAATTATTTTGAGGGGACAGCAAATTTACACTGTTATACAGGCTGTACACTTACTACTTTACATTGTAGCTGAGTGTCATTTCTTCAGTGTTGTCACATTAAAAGATATAATAAAAAATGTACAAAAATGTGAGGGGTGTACTCACTTTTGTGCGATACTGTATGTCTATGTTAACATCCAGGGTAACACACAACACAGTACTCAAGGGACTGATACATATCAGGAAACCACGTGGACTAGGAAAAAATGCTCTAATGCATTATAATGCATTATAAATGTGTATATATATATATATATATATATATATATATATATATATATAATGAATAATACATTAATAAGCCCATTTGCATGTCTAAAAGGCAGGGACATGCAAATGAGAATAAAAAATGCTCTAATGCATTATAATGCATTATAAATGTGTATATATATATATATATATATATATATATGTATATATATATATATATATATATATATATATATAATGAATAATACATAATACCCATTTGCATGTCTAAAAGGCAGGGACATGCAAATGAGAATACAATGTACCTCACCCTTTCAATCCAAAAATAGCAACTTTATACATTGCTCCCTTAAAGCATATGCCCGCTGTATTAAACAGCTTTTAAGCAAAGCATCGGGTTGGATTTTACTCAAACCAAGAATCACTCATATACAGGCCTGTTTCACGCTTTTGGCTATCATCAGTATGATGTAGATTCTGGTTTGTGCAATAGATTTTGTAGGATTGGCTATTCCACAACAATCATTTAGTGTATGGTGAGCACAAGAGTGAGAAAAGCTCTCCACCATACAAAGTACAGAAAACGAATAATACATTAATAAGCCCATTTGCATGGCTAAAAGCCAGGGACATGCAAATGAGAATACAATGTACCTCACCCTTTCAATCCAAAAATAGCAACTTTATACATTGCTCCCTTAAAGCATATGCCCGCTGTATTAAACAGCTTTTAAGCAAAGCACCGTGTTGGATTTTACACAAACCAAGAATCACTCATATAAAGGCCTATATATATATATATATAGTAATATATGTGTGTGCAAAATAAACACAATTATATATTCTATCTATAAATACAATTGTCACATATATTTAATTTAAATAAATATTAATAAATAAAAAATAATACATGTATACATGTATACGTATATAAATATATATGGTTTCTTGGTGCTTGTACTCACTCATTATAATAATCAAAATGCTCTTATTTTCTTTTGGTTCTTAGAGCCGTTTCTCATCCGTAAAGCTTGGTTTTGTGTAATATATGGAATGTACACATACTTCTACACTGAAATCTGTTCCGGAGAAGACAGGATTTACAGATGTGGACTGAGTGCCTGGATATTACAAGTGAAAAGATTAAAATAAACGTGTAACATAGGGAAAAATGCTCCTGCAGCCAATTTTACGGGATACCGCAAATTAAACAACTCGATTGGAATGGGGGACCATGAACCCTATTCTATTCAAGGGTTATAATTTGGATAAAGAAATACTTTACTTTTTGCTTAGCGGCAGGCTATCAGCTGCTATGCTGTAACACTCTCTCTGGCTTCTGGGTTAGCTGCAAAACTTCATCTGTGCTGCAACATTCTCTCTAGACTCCAACTCTTTCTCCGGGCTGCAACTCTCTCGAAAGGCCCGACTGCAACACTCCCACTCTGGGCTCTGGCTGCAACTCAACTCTTCAAAAAACTGTCTTGACCGTTTCACAGCTGCAATTCCCATTGTGATGTGAGACAGTATTTATCACCTGAAGTACTGGGTTGGGCAAATGCCTCTGTCCAGCCTCAGGCTCACATATACTGTATATATATATATAGTCACATAGAAATGTGGGAGTCCAAGAGGATAGGTGTGTGAGCCGGATAGAGACATTTACCCAATCTAGTACTTCAGGTGTATATATATCTATATATCTATATATATATATATATATATATATATATATATATATATAAATATATATATATCTGTATAGTTTGAGCCATGTGGAGATATAGCTTAGTGATAAACCAATGGCTCACAGTACTATAGGTTATTGAATTCATAGTATAAAAAAAGAATCGCCATGAATGTTAAAGAATGGTTATAAGAAAACATTTTCTTTCTACACACCTTCAGAGCACCTCTCTTTTACGCCACATGCAACTTATTGCAAAACACCAGTTCTCCCATGCAGTGCCAGCACAGGATAAATTATGCCAAAATGCCTATACTTTTACCTTTTGTCGAGACACAGAGTGTGTTTTGACTGCTGGACCCTGCAGCTGCTTGTCTCTTCTAGGAGCTGACTGCATATCTCCCTTTACTTGATTTGCTGTCCATATGAAGCAGCTCTCTGATTTTGTGGCAATGATTACGGGTTGTACTACAAATAACAAACATTAATTGATCAATATTAAAAATGTTAACAGTTTTCTCACATAACTGTTTCATGTGTAATATATCTGTTTATAGTGTTTGTTTAGTTATATATGATGTCATCACTCTTTAAAGGTGTATTCATGTAAATACATAAAGCATCATTATATGCACATTTCATAAATGACTTCATCTTCAACAGTAAGAAACTCAAAATTGCAACATAATGACAATAATTTTACTCAGTCTGACGGAAACATAGGTGTTACAGCTATACTGTCTGTATGAGTATTTTTCCATATCCTTCAATTATGACCTCCACAGAGAAAATAACAAACGTATCAAAATCTTTTCTGTTTGTGTTCTGCAATTTGTGACACCAGTGCAGTTATTCTCTCCATTTATATCTACCAACCTTTCTAGGTTGCTGCCATCAAATTAAATGAGCAACATAAAAAGAAATTATATATATGAACATGAAATACCACACATGAGTTATTTTAAGGTCAGCTCCACTTCTCTTACTCTAGCAGCATAAAGAAATGCATTGACTGCATACTAAAACTTCTTAGTAAGACGAACAATACTGTTCTATAGCTTCAATATACATCATATATAATTGAACAGATTTTGTTCATTGAAACACGTCTTAAAAAAAAGATTAATCTTTAAACCCACTAATGAGATTTGGGAAGATTCCATCAACCAGTAAAAAAAAGATGGATCTCCGGGAACAACAATTCATCAACCAAGGTCAAACATGCCTCACTCAAATTTATTAATGCAAGACAAGGTGTATTGTAGCAGTATTTATAGAAGCACTCTGATAAATTTGACTGACTGTCTGTGGATTTATGGAGGCTTTTGGCAGGCGACATCTTGAACGGAAAATTCATTGAAGAATTTTAGTGACTTGAGTGCAAAAAAAAAAACTATTTGCAAATGCTGTTCTGGCATTGTGAAGCAAAGCAACATATTATAACTGACAGTTGCAAACATAAATAACAACCAGTATTTATTCAAGGAAAAAAATGCTATGCTAATGACTTAGTTCCAAGATACAGATTTATATAGGTGATGATGCCATATAACAAACTTATACACTTAAAGTAAGTCTATATTCTATTCATGTAACTAAGTGTAACAATATTTTTCCCCTTTCAAATTCTTTTTGTGGATACTGGTTATTAAAGAATGTGAAAACCGTTTTAAGCTACATAATGTGTATTTGCGCCACTGGATGTTGACTATGCCCATGTCTTAAATATGATCCTTACATTTCTTTGAGGCAGTGTTAAGAATTATTATTCACTGGATCTTCATACAGCTACATAGTTGATTTTCTCTGCTGTTTGCTGTGCATGTTAATTTGCAAGTGCACAAAGTGTAAAGTAAGAAAGTGATTGGAATGAGAAGTGTCATGGTTCATCTCAAACCTTATCCTAATTAGACACTATTAGTGAATACAGTAAAGACTACTGTTCACCTTGATGAATTTTGTGAATTTAGTTCATTGAGATAGATTCACTATGTGCCAGCACAGCAAACAAGAAGGGTTGTGCATTACTGTAATGGCTCTTTATTCCATACAAAATAGCCATGCCAACCTTCTAAGAGACTTAGTGAATCTAGAGAGAGCTTTTAATCCGTACAATGGACAGGGACATAACGCAGAGTGAAACTGTATGAAAGTGAGCTTTTTCAGTGTAAGAGAGCAAATGGTAAAAGTTTGGCTAGCCTTAAATTACAGTAGAAAAAAGATGATGTTAACTAGATTCTGTCTTGAGGGTTGACAGGCTGACAGACATCCAAGATGGGAGATTCTCTCAGAGGAAACACCATGAAGCATGAAAAACACCAGACAGGTATTCCTCCCAGATTAATTTGAAGAGTTAAGCTTTAGGCATTATTTTATTCTTTTTTCTGAATATAGTCCTAGATTTATGTGTGCTTTTCTTGAACAGAGAATCCATAGCTGACTAGTGATAAACCTTCTACATTTAAACCTGATTTTACTAAAACATAGATAATCACAAATAATATTAAAAAGTTTAACACAATTTCATATACAATCAAAGAAAACTGACATTGAATATGAAATTAATTTTAAACAGATGTGAATAGGATTTTTGTCTTTGTTGCGTCTGAACAAGGTATTTACTAATTTGTCATACTTCACATGAAGGTTGGATAGCAGAAAAAAACTGATTGAAATATATAACTGTTCTTAGGGGCATTCTCCTTACAGCCAAGAGTAGTAAGATAGCTGAGCCATACTTGTGTGCTAATGAGATCTACAGACTTAAAGGGCAAATATACACATTTTTCCTGTTAAACCTATTTTTAGTTCACCAATAACATTAAAAATACATGCGGAAACAGCTGAAAAGCAAGAACCTCATTAGATTCCCTATTTCTTAAAGTTACACATGTAAAAATTGCTCAGTAGCTTTCCCTAGCTATTCTATTTACCTATCGCAGCTTGAGTGAGAGAGAGGTACCCCTGATGACTACAGACAAGCCAGACTTAAATGGTTTTAAAACGTTTTCGGAAAGATGCAGCAGCACTTACACTAAAGCACTAAATAACAATAAAAATGCATGGAAGTACATGACAATGAAATGATAAACATTTATCATTTTATCATGTCTCATAAGCCAAAAAAATATATTAATATATGTTTATTAATATTTAAATTGTCACTCATCACACATGTGGGAACAGCAAAAAAAAATGCTTAAAATCGGCTAAAACAGTTAAAGAGACAGTACATGACTAAATAACATGAAAAAGCATAACTTCATTAGAAATAATATGTAACAGTCTTACAGGCACAATTGTGTAAATTAAACATAGAAATAACTATTAATATGTTTCAGTCATAATAAATATTTTAGAACCCAAACTATTGGCAATATTACACCTTCACATAACATATTGGAACACAGACCACTGTACGCAAGAGGTTAATACCAATCATGAAACACACATGGACCATGACAGAAGCTCTAAAACACTCACTATTAAAGGGATAGACACAACCCAACAATACTCAACAACAGTAGTGATTCTCACCACAGCATAGTACTGACAGCGATCATCTATTTCAAATCCACAGGAAGGTATGTCATCTAAAAAATAACCTTATACACTGGGGTGTGAGATTTATCATCATGGGCAGCATGAGGCCTTAAAGAGAGGAGAGGGTGACACTGATGGTTGATAGATGAGGGATCTGAATGCCACATGTACCTCACTAGATAGCAAAGACAAGGCACTGGATGGAGCATGTAAGGGACAGGGTATTATAGGCACAGGGCAAGGACAAGAGGATATAGGGACAAATCATGACAAAGGTGATGGCGCTAATGTGTTGAAGCTATTCAGGAGGGCCACCAAACACACACGAAGGACATGGAGAGGGGCACCCCAACATTAGCACTCCTGACATCTATGTGGCGACAAATGCGCGCCGGCACATGCGCGCACAGACCAAAGAATGCCCGTCTATATCGTGCACCGACATCTGCGCTCAGGGCGAGAGGAGCAATAGACAGGGACAGCAGGGTGAGAGGGTAGAGAGAGACAGCAGGGTAAGATAGGAGATTGACAGCAGGGTGGATTAGATATAAATGCAGTTCCTGCAGCACAGTAGTCTTTATCTTCTCTGCATCTCATCCCACACTTACTGCTCTCTTCCCATTACACAGCCTGTGCAATCTAACACCCCTAAGCCCTCTCACCCTGCTGGCCCACTCACCCTGCTGTCTCTCCACACTCACCCTATCTCTCTCTCCCCTCTCACCCTGCTGTCTCTCTGTCTGCTCTCACCCTGTCATTCTCTCCTCTCACCCTGCATGCAGATGTCGGGGTGCGCTATAGACGGGTGCGCTTTTGTGTGTCGTTTTGTTGGTGCACATTTGACGTGTGCTCAGTAGTCGCGCTACCATGGAGAGGCACATGGAGCATCAGGGAACTTAGCTCCATCAACAGGAATCATGGATACACCTGTCCTGTCAAGTGCTTTGCTATTGCTGTTGTTCATGTGGCAAGATGAATGCCAATAATAATGATGTGAAATTAGTTCTAATGTTAACGTATCTATTAATGGTTAATTTTACCTGTCAAATGGTTAACCAGTATTAACTCCCAAAAATCACTAATGATGTTGTTCAAATATGCTTTAGAAAATAGGGATAATAACATTAAAATACGTGCTTGAACACCCATTGGACATATTAATAAATGTGATCACATGTAAACAATTTTTGTGTCACTGTAATAGACTGATATTTCCACATAACATTGTTTTGGAATGAAATTAAGTATACATATTTCATCATCATGTCACACTTCATACATAATTCAGGCACTGTGTGCACCAATATGTGAATTGATGTTAAAAATGATTATTTAACATAGAAAGCGTAAACAACATCAATTACTAACTAACAGTTAGTAACATGCAAAAATATGTTTACAGTCTTAATATGCATGAAGGGATGGGTATAGAGGATCATGGCCAATATACAAAAATATTATGTCAAGTAATTGTTTATGTATGTTGATGTCCCAAATCAGTAAACATTAATAATACATGAAAACATTGATAATTATATAACAGTATCATTGTTTAGTATATACGCACAGTCATAAACGTATCCGACAGTGGATTAATATCATGGGAGTGGTGTGAGCGGATCCGAGAGGTCAAGAAGCAGGGGAAAAATGGCAATACCTAAAGGGGTAAATGTAATACTGCATAATAATATTGATGCATAGCATCTACAGGAGTCACATGTGGTCATTAATCCACAGAAATATTAGTCAGATGAATATAAATCTCATTATTCAACACTCCATATAATGGAAGTGACCAGTAATGTGCATAGCACATACATTGTGTCTTCATCTGCTCCATTACACAGATGCATTAACTCAATCATTAATCCAATTCAATTCAGAAAATTAAAAAGGTCAAAAAAGGGTGGTCATAATAAAAAAAAAGGCAAAGGAGTTCATCCAGTAGGAGGGCAAAGGTGGAGAGTCTATTTGTGTGAAGTGGGTCAGATATTCATCTGGCAAGGAGGTTGAATCCAGTGTTGCTACTAGGCCTAGAGCTCCAGCGATGGTGGTTTGTGTCACAACCTACAATGATGATGGAGTATAGAGAATCCTAGTCCTCTTATCTCCTGTAGGTTTTAGACCTAAGATTTGGATGACTCAGACCAATGGACCTTCCTTGCGGATGCAAGAGCATAAGTCCCAGCTTTTGGTAGTGTGCCTGGGAAGAACCTGGCATGGAGTCAGAAACGATCTCCTCTGCCAGCATATGCCCTTGGGTCAATAATACACCTGCACACAAAGTCTTGATGAAAATTATGAACAACCTCTTTATTTTTACACAAGTATTTAAACAACTCACAACAACAGTACAGGGAGTGGCTACCCCTTTGTCCAACCCTTATCTTCCTCTTGGCCAATGGGGTAATCTCCCCAGTAACTTTATTACCTCTAGCCAATGGACTAGAGGTAAGCTCTGGGAACTTCCAGACCCCTCCCCTGGGCCGCCCACTAGGTGTGGCTAACAGAGTCATTTGCTGCCTGGCTCTCAAGGGAGAAACATCTCACTGTCCTCTGGACTTTGCCCTGACTCTGAGTGAGAATACCTGTAGACCCCCTGGGGTTATGGTGCCTCTATGTCTGTATAGACCCCTTTGTTCTGGCCTTGCTATTACTTCAAGTGTTTACTTTAGGTGATAGCTGGAAGGCAGATGGGTGATCAACTCAGGTTACATATGCAGTCAATATGGATGATGCACACAACATGGCTCCAACATTCCAATACAATATATTTACAGATACAACACACAATGTTTCACACACATACAACCAACACATCCCACCAGCTCCCTCACATGACATCCATTACAATGAGCCTAAACATGGAAGGGATGGGGATATGCTAAGGGGTAAACTTATAATACTTTATCCCCTAGACCACAAAATAACAATATAACCTTATAACAGTATAACAGGGTGTCTGGGAGCCCCAAACCCCCAGGTATCGTCTCTTGTTAACAGTCTGTGACAGACATCTGTCCAAGTCCCAGATGACTGCCAATCACAAAATGGCCCCAGCATAGTTCACACCCAAATCCAATATGGCCACTGGCTGATTCATGACAGTTTGGGCCAGCATGTCCTACAGTAACCTCTCCCACTCATTTTATTGTACAGTCCCTAGGAGGTCACCAGATGAAGTTCTCACTCATGTGACCTCATTTTCCATCTTCCTCCTCACCTTAGCCTGGCTGTCATCATAATGATAGCTTCATCAACTCACATTGCTGTTCACAAAACCGACATTAGTAATTTAAGCTGCTACCTCCTTCCAGGCTTGGGCCAGGGTCTAACTTCCCTCCCCCTGTTAGCATAATGGCAGATAACATTGAGGAGCACTGCCATCTCCTTGTGTATGTAGTTAGGAGCCCTGTGATTGCTCTCATCCTCTTTTCTTCGTGACTGTGAATGGGAATCTGATCCTCCCTGCTGTGTCCCTGAGACCTGTCCCTCCCCACCACTACCCACTCTTGGATCAGGCCCCTCCCCCTCTGACCCTGAGCAAATAATACCGGCTTCCACCCCCAGAACTACCACTGCTAGCCCTCTCCCTTCCACTCCCTCTCTCCCTGCCTGCCTCCTTCTCCTTCCCTTCCTGTACATCCATGTGTGGTATTACTTTATGTGTATGTATATTATGTTTTATCAGTATTTATGTGTCTGGTAAAATTAAGCGTGAAATAATTTTTTATTTAATTGAAAGAAATCTCTCTCTCTCTCTCTGTGCTGTTTGTCTGTATGCTGCCTGTCTCTGTGTGCTCTTGCTCTCTGTGCCCTTACTCGCTGTGCCTGCCCTCTCTGGGTGCTCTCTGTGCCCTCTCTCTGTGCCTTCTGCCTCTCTCTGTGCCCTCTGTCTCTGCACTCTCTCTCTCTTTGTGTGCTCTCTGTCTCTCTCTGTTCCCTCTCTGTGCTCTCTCTCTCTCTCTCTGTATCTCTGTGCACTCTATCCGCACATCCCATCAGTTGGGACGTCCTCATGTGCATTGCAGGCCAAGATGTGGACATATTTACTGACATTTGTGATTTTGATGCCTGCACGGTAAGCACTGTGGAGACATTAAATCTCTTATGTCAATTATTATAGTGGGTAAAATAAGTTGTAACCTGCTCTGCAAACTCTTAACTTGCCTACACTCCTGCTCAGTAGCAAAAACCTTCCAGCTTCAGGACCTGTGTGCTAATTTGTGGAAATCTACAACACATTAAACACTGGGGCAGGAGGCCGGCAAATATATTATCTCTCTCTGTCAGTCACTTTTCTGTTTGGCATTTTCTATTGGCTCTTATGGCTGTGGTGCAGTAAGAAAATCTGTAAATTGAGTTGCTTGGTGCAGCTTTGCGAGCATCACGTAATCCAGCTCCCTCAATAATACTGATGAGAGCTTGGTTTATGGATGCCAGTTGGAATCTGTAATATTGCAAGTTAACCGTATTGCTCCCACAGCCACAATTACTTACAACTTAATTTGCGTAGTTCAAATAGAATAGGGCTCCAAGGCCCTCATTCAATTGCAATTTAGACAATTGAATAGGGCTCTAAATAAGCACATAGCATATTTTTTTTAAATAAGTTTTTAGTTAGTAAGCATCTATCTAAAAGCAAGGTTTTCACTAACTAAAAACTTCTTTTAAAAAAATATGCTATGTGCTTATTTAGAGCCCTATTCAATTGGCCAAATTGCAATTGAATGAGGGCCCAAGTCTTTAGCCATAATAAATACTTTAAAAACATAGTCTTCCTCCTTATTGACCACTACTGCCCTTCTCTCAACCCCTCTAATTGTCCTGAGCAATCCTGAAAGACAATGAAAGATTTCATTTGATATAATATTGACTAGTCTGTCTTGTTCAAGCTTGTGAAATGTTTCATTTTCTTTCAGGAGTTCTCAGGTCAATGAGAATGAGAGGTTGGGAGGGAGACAGTAACTGACATCAATTAGGGTGTTTAAAGTATCTTTTCTGGTTAAATATTTTCTTTGCTGCTGTTTCCACATGTATTTCTAATGTTAATTAGCCCAGTAAAACTCTCCACTCCCTATCTGACATTTCAAGATCCGACAAGCCATGGCAAGTAGCCACTAGAGACACCAATCCAAGCCCTTACCAGACTCAGTTGAGGATCCAGACAATAAGCCTGCCATTTTGGCTGGGGGATAAGCCAAAATATGGCCGAGGAGGTAGACACAATCACCCCCCTACCCCTGGAGGTAACCTTGTAGCCCCTTCCCCGCTACTATTCTCAAAATCCTCACCAATCAGCACTCTCCAAGACTTGGGCTAATTAGTTCAGCGCTGGCCAAATCGACCAATCCCATCAGTGCTGACCAGAGCTGTCTCTGATTGGTTAACCCAAGGGGGTAGGGGAAATTCTATACACCAAAAGTCACCCAAGTTATGTTTGACTTTGCATATGTACCATTGTTCTGTTATGTGTGGAAAATGTAAAAAAATGGAACCCAAGAGATAAAGATTGTGAACTTTGTGGGGCACATAGTCATGGTGTGTTCAATTTAGAGGGAAGACTTTTATTATTTTTATTGCATTCAAATACTGCAACTTGTACTGAGAGGAGGGATTCAGAAGAACCTTGCTGATCTATGGGAAGGATTGGGTATCGTTGTCCCTTTTCAAGCCCACTGAAGAGCAGATCTTGATAGCAGGCATCAGGTACTGCAGCTGGGCCAAAAGAAACTGGATTGGTCATCTGAAGTTTTCTGTGCCTCTCTGCAACGGCTGTGTATTTTCTTGCTAACATGCCATGCTTTTGCAAGTTCCTCCCTCTTAAACTAACGTCTAACACCACATATGACAAGTCATTTTGATGGAGGAACACAATGAAAGATGCTGTATATATATTTTTCTAGTGATACAGAAACAACAAAGAAATGAAAAAAATCGGCATAGCTTCCACTGAGGTACTATCTTAACCAATATACACTAACAAGCTCTCACCCAGCTAAATCTTGGTTCATTGAAACAAACAATAGTTTGAAAAGTCACTGGTCTGTATAGTCTTCAGATCTCTAAGAACACACTTTGCTCCAAGTCGTCATCAGTTGCAGGCTGCTATAGCACTGTGAGCAGTCTTAAATTAAGGCTACTGAGGTGCAACTAATTTACTAAGCAGAGGGTTTAACTCCTTCAGTCCTCCTAAGGGAACAGAGCCTGTGCAGAGTCTGGAGAAATACAGTGTATGTGAGTTACCGAGTTGGTAACTCACATACACTACTTGGATAAAGCTGTCACAATTGTTAAACTGTTTAAATTTATAATTAAATATCCACTTTTCCATTATATAGGGAAAACATCAAGAGGAAAATACTTCATAATCTCAGTTTTTGTAGTTTATAGGAAAGAAAAGAAATGGCTTCATATATAGAGAAACCTTCAAATATATCAAACTGTCTGCTAAAGTTCAGCAAGGAAATATCTTCAGGAAAAAGAAGCATACAAGAACAAGAGCTCTTTATTTCAACTTTGGTAGCTGGAACATATGGTGCTAATAAGAGAAAGTACTACAATATAAAACAGGAGTACATAACTGCCACAGTCTGATGTAGGATGAAACACATTAAGGAATTTAAGGCTGCCTAGCATAAGGCTATCCTCAGTCGTGCTCTAATAGTTAAGGTTCTCTTGAACGTTCCATTATAAAATCGTTCTTCATGAGTTTATATCTTTGCATTGGTTTGACATATCTGTTTGAGGTTTTGTATTTTAGAAGGGATAGTGTGTCTGATTTTTCTTTACTAATTATCATGAAATTATGTCTAGCCAAAAAGGTTGATTTGTGCTGAATTTTGTGGCAATGACATGGAAAGGTTAGCTCGCTTTTTGAAAAAAAAGTGGCTGAATGGATTTGTTTGATAATTAGTAATATTATATTGATCTAAAAAGTCTACATGACTTTTTTGCAAGTCTTTATATAGCTTAAGCCGTTTTTGAGATATAATAGTTTAACATTTTAATGTAATGAGCATGCTCAGTAGAGACTTTTGCAAAAGAGTTAATGTCCAATTCCATGCTTTTTGATTGATTACTTATGGTCAGGTAATGCTTTTAGTGGTTTTATCGTTATAACTCTCCTGCAATGGAGGGTGTTAACCAGAGGGCGTGAGCAAATTAAATGATTAGTGCTTTAAAAGTATATTGGCACCCCTACAATGGCAGATGGTCGCCAGAAGGGGTGAACGAATTATAGTTAATGACATCTTTGGCGAGCCTTGTGTAGCGAAAATACGACCTTAACGGCCAAACCGCGCGCACCTAAAAACAGTCAAAACACAATAAATACCCACAAAAAATATATAAAAAGCTTACCCACTGCAAGTGAAGTTACACCTCAATTTAAGTCCAAATTCCAGAGTTAGAGAGAAAAAATGGCTGCCGAAAAAAACGAAACCAAGGCTCCACGACCCCAGCCATGTACAACTTACCCAAGAAGGGATCCAAGATAAGCTCTGGGACCCCCGCTGCAATAAAAATTCTTAGTTCCTGCGTTATGGGTCCTTAAAGGAATACCCTTACGCATGGGGCTCTATACAGAGCCCCATCAACCCTTAATTAACCCTGTCTCTCATGGGGGTCAATATAGACCCCCATAAGCCCTTAATTAACCCAGTCACTCATGGGGTCAATACAGACCTCCATGAGCCCTTTATTAACCCTGTCACTCATGGAGGTCAATACAGACTCCCATAAGCACTTAATTAACCCCCTCACTCATGGGTGTCAATACAGACCCCCATCAACCCCTAATTAACCCTGACACTCATGGGGGTCAACACAGACCCCCATAAACCCATAAATAACCCCGTCACTCATGGAGGTCAATACAGACCCCCAAAAACCCATAATTAACCCTGTCACTTATGGGGGTCAATAAAGACCCCCATAAGCCCATAAATAACCCTGGCACTCATGGGGGTAAATACAGACCCCCATAAACCCTTAATTAACCCTGTCACTCATGAGGGTCAATACAGCCCCCCCATAAGAACTTAATTAACTCTGTCACTCATGGGGGTCAATACAGACCCCCATAAGCCCTCAATTAACCCTGTCACTCATGGGGGGCAATACAGACCCCTATAAGTCCTTAATTAACCCTGTCACTCATGGGGGTCAATACAGACACCCATAAAACCATAATTAACCCTGTCACTCATGGGGGTCAATACAGACCCCCATAAACCCATAATTAACCCCGTCACTCATGGGGGTCAATACAGACCCCCATAAACCCATATTTAACCCTGTCATTTATGGGGGTCAATAAAGACCCCCATAATCACTTAATTAAACCCCTCACTCGTGGGGTCAATACAGACCCCCATAAACCCCTAATTAACGCTGTCACTCATGGGGGTCAATACAGACCCCCATAAGCACTTAATTAACCCCCTCACTCATGGGGGTCAATACAGACCCCCATAAACCCCTAATTAACCCTGTCACTCATGGGGGTCAATACAGACCCCCATAATACATATCATTAACCCTGTTACTCATGGGGGTCAATAAAGACCCCCATAATCACTTAATTAAACCCCTCACTCATGGGGTCAATACAGACCCCCATAAACCCCTAATTAATGCTGTCACTCATGGGGGTCAATACAGACCCCCATAAGCACTTAATTAACCTCCTCACTCATGGGGGTCAATACAGACCCCCATAAACCCCTAATTAACCCTGTCACTCATGGGGGTCAATACAGACCCCCATTATACATATCATTAACCCTGTCACTCATGGGGGTCAATACAGACCCCTATAAGTCCTTAATTAACCCTGTCACTCATGGGGGTCAATACAGACACCCATAAAACCATAATTAACCCTGTCACTCATGGGGGTCAATACAGACCCCCATAAACCCATAATTAACCCCGTCACTCATGGGGGTCAATACAGACTCCCATAAACCCATAATTAACCCTGTCATTTATGGGGGTCAATAAAGACCCCCATAATCACTTAATTAAACCCCTCACTCGTGGGGTCAATACAGACCCCCATAAACCCCTAATTAACGCTGTCACTCATGGGGGTCAATATAGACCCCCATAAGCACTTAATTAACCCCCTCACTCATGGGGGTCAATACAGACCCCCATAAACCCCTAATTAACCCTGTCACTCATGGGGGTCAATACAGACCCCCATAATACATATCATTAACCCTGTTACTCATGGGGGTCAATAAAGACCCCCATAATCACTTAATTAAACCCCTCACTCATGGGGTCAATACAGACCCCCATAAACCCCTAATTAATGCTGTCACTCATGGGGGTCAATACAGACCCCCATAAGCACTTAATTAACCCCCTCACTCATGGGGGTCAATACAGACCCCCATAAACCCCTAATTAACCCTGTCACTCATGGGGGTCAATACAGACCCCCATTATACATATCATTAACCCTGTCACTCATGGGGGTCAATACAGACCCCTATAAGTCCTTAATTAACCCTGTCACTCATGGGGGTCAATACAGACACCCATAAAACCATAATTAACCCTGTCACTCATGGGGGTCAATACAGACCCCCATAAACCCATAATTAACCCCGTCACTCATGGGGGTCAATACAGACTCCCATAAACCCATAATTAACCCTGTCATTTATGGGGGTCAATAAAGACCCCCATAATCACTTAATTAAACCCCTCACTCGTGGGGTCAATACAGACCCCCATAAACCCCTAATTAACGCTGTCACTCATGGGGGTCAATACAGACCCCCATAAGCACTTAATTAACCCCCTCACTCATGGGGGTCAATACAGACCCCCATAAACCCCTAATTAACCCTGTCACTCATGGGGGTCAATACAGACCCCCATAATACATATCATTAACCCTGTTACTCATGGGGGTCAATAAAGACCCCCATAATCACTTAATTAAACCCCTCACTCATGGGGTCAATACAGACCCCCATAAACCCCTAATTAACGCTGTCACTCATGGGGGTCAATACAGACCCCCATAAGCACTTAATTAACCCCCTCACTCATGGGGGTCAATACAGACCCCCATAAACCCCTAATTAACCCTGTCACTCATGGGGGTCAATACAGACCCCCATTATACATATCATTAACCCTGTCACTCATGGGGGTCAATACAGACCCCCATAAGCACTTAATTAACCCCCTCACTCATGGGGATCAATACAGATCCCCATAAACCCCTAATTAACCCTGTCACTCATTGGGGTCAATACAGACCCCCATAATACATATCCTTAACCCTGTCACTCATGGGGGTAAATACAGACCCCCCATAAACCCATAATTAATCCTGTCACTCATGGGGGTCAATAGAGACCCTCATAAGTCTTTATTTAACCCCATCAGTCCAATAAGGGTATATTATGACCATTATGGGTCTGTTACAACCCAACATTAACCACATAAGTGCCATGACGGTCCTCAAGGACCATCATGACACTAAGTATAAACACTACACTGCACTATACCCCCCCAATAAAACATTAAATATCAACTAAACACCCTCTACACTAACGTAATAACACCTACACTACCTACCTACACTACCTACCTACCCCCTAATAACCCCCCCACCAACAAAAAAATGTAATCACCAAAAAAAAAAATCTACATTACATAAACTAAAAAAACCTAAATCACAAAAAAATTAAAAATCTACATTACAGAAAATAAAAAAACCTAAGTCACAAAAACAAAAAAAAGAACATTACAGAAAATAAAAAAAAAACATTACAACCCCCCCCCCCCCCCACTACGGAAAAAAACAATTACACACCTGAAAAGGAAATACATATAATACATACAATACAATACATACAATACAAATAAAATGAAATACAATACAATACACCCCTTAGTTTTTTGTTTTCTGTAATTAGAGTGGTGTTGGTGTGGGGGGGGGGGGTTATTAGCGGGTAGGTAGGTAGTGTAGGTAGGTAGTGTAGGTGTTAATAGGTTAGTGTAGAAGGTGTTTAGTTGATATTTAATGTTTTATTGGGGGGGTATAGTGCAGTGTAGTGTTTATACTTAGTGTCATGATGGTCCTTGAGGACCGTCATTGCACTTATGTGGTTAATGTTGGGTTGTAACAGGCCGATAATGGTCATAATAATACCTTATGGGACTGATGGGTTTATTTGAGGCTTATGAGGGTCTGGATAGAGCCCCATAAGTGACTCAGTTAAAATGGTGTAGTGCTTGCACTTTGGATCATGAGGGTCCAGGATGATCCTCATGGCACTTATAGTGTTATTACATGCGTTCATTAGTGTGTTATAGGGGTCTATATAGTTGAGGCAGACAATACACTCACATTGTGTGACAAACAGCATTTCACAACTTTCTTTTATTGACCGTCATTTTTTGACGGGCAAGTAGCTAGTCCTCTTTATAAATAGTATTGGCACTTTATATGTTTGTATTATTATTTCATCGTCTCTATGATGTCATAATTTTCTCATTTCTATTTTCTAATGATTACAATATTGCAATTTGCTCTATGTATATATTTGCAACTTTGCAGTAAAACTATACTCTAATTGTGACGTATAGTCTTGTGATACATATTGTATTTTATAGTTTTATATGGCTTATGTTTTGGGGTTTTTAATATGAATTAATACATAATACATTTGATTTTATATTGCTTTTTGCTGGTCTATATTCTAGTATATGTATTTAAGTGACAGATTGATCAGATTTTGGTTATTGGAGTTCTGTTTCTTTCCTTTTCCATTTTTTGGTAAATTAATTTACTCTTAACCTCAACCATGGTACCTACATAAGATGAGATGTCATCTTATTGAGTACACCCCTCACATTTTTGTAAATATTTAATTATATCTTTTTATGTGACACAGAAGAAATGACACTCTGCTACAATGTAAAGTAGTAACTGTACACAGCCTGTATAATAGCATTGTAAATTTGCTGTCCCCTCAAAATAACTCAATACACAGCCATTAAGTAGAAGCAGAGAGAGATGTTCGACCACGAGGTGCATGAAGCATCTTGTATATCACATATATAGTTGTGAGCAGGCGGGTTGTTGCTAATGCAGCGGGCTCGCATAGCGAGCCTGTGGCCATCACAAAGCGAGGACCTCAGTTGCTGGCATTGAGCGCCGCAGGCGCTCCTTGCCAGCAACTGCGGACCTCGCAAAATTTATGGACTTACGTCAAACAAATACGAGACGCGTTACAACCCATTACGACCTTGCAAATATATAACCTTACTGCCTGAAACCCGTGCACATGAAAACATGAAAAACACAATAAATACACACAACAGCAAGGGGGGGCAGCCAGGACCTCGAAAACTGAAGTTACACCTCAATTTCATTCGAAATAAAAGAGTTTAGACACCCGAAATTCCCCTAAGTGAGAGAAAAATGGCAGCCGAAGAAAACGAGGCTACAGGAATCTAAAGACGCAAAACACCACCAAACACCTACGGATTTTCCGAAAAAGATATATGACATCCTAAAACAAGGATGCAACCCGCGTGACCCAAAAAACATTAGAAACACAAGAAATACACACAACAAACACATAAAAAGCTTACCCCCAGCAAGGGGGACACCCAGGACCTCTGCAAATGAAGTTACACCTCAATTTATGTCCAAATTACAGAGTTTAGGCACTCGAAAATCACCTAAGCGAGAGAAAAAATATCCGCCGAACAAAACGAAAACAAGGCTAAAGGACCCTAAACACGCAAAACGCCACCAAACACCTACGGATTTTCTGAAAAAGTTGGACAACATCCGAAAACAAGGACGCAAAATCAGCCACAGCCGCATACCACACATTAGACACCAGTTTAGAACACTAACTTACACAATCCGGAAGTAAACAACTACCCTAACGGATTTCTCTTGCGCACGCACACTATTTACACTACACACTGCACACATTAATGACACTTACACAGCAGCTCCACAGCACTGATGCTGAAGCAACATGAAAACAGATTGCCAGCTCTTTAACACAATGCTGCATATATTACTTCACAATAGGTAAATTATATTAATTTCTTATTTTATTAATTATTCATTGCCATACCAAAAAAAAACACCAACGCTGCTCATAGCACACAAACAACCAAGAGCCTCGCAATGAGCACTGAAGGCGCTCATTGTGAGCCACGCAATGATCGCCGAAGGATCTTGGAACACCAACAAAATTAATTTCGCAGACAAACAACATTACCTGCCTTACAATCTTATTGCCGTAATTTTTTGATGAGCAAGTCGCTAGTATAATATAATAATGTGGAGAACAGTCCCTACAAAAATCAAAAAGCAGTTAGTTCCCTCTCCGAAACTTTCAGAGTCTTTTTAACAGCACTAGGGCGCTGCAGTTCATTGAGGGAACCATGAATGTCAACATGTACTGTGACATACTGAAGTAGAGCATGACCCCTCCCTTCGGAGACTGGGCCACAGGTCAGTATTCCAACATAATAACAACCCCAAACACACCTCCAAGAGTACCACTGCCTTGTTAAAGAAGCTGAAGGTAAAGGCGATGGACTGGCCAAGCATGTCACCAGACCTATACCCTAGTGAGCATCTGTGGGGAGTGCAAGGTCTCTCACTTCCACCAGCTCCATGATGTCATCATGGAGGAGTGGAAAAGGACTCCAGTGGCAACCTGGGAAGCTCTGGTAAACTCCATGCCCATGAGGGTTAAGGCAGTTCTGGAAAATAATGGTGGCCACACAAAATATTGACATTTGGGCACAATTTGGACATTTCCACTTTTGTTGCCAACGGTTTAGACATTAATGGCTGAAGAGTTGCGAATAGGGTGAAATACCTTAGAGAAAAGTATGTGTGGTATCCTGTTTGGAATGCATATAGGACAGGGGAGCTACAAATAGCTTACTAGGAATACAAAATGGTAGGATATAATTTGTTAAGCTAGGAGTTTGATATATTACTAGTGTGATATAGAATCATATGACTTGGTACGCAAAGGGTTTGATGTGGTATGAGAGGACTTTGTATGCAAGGAGGTACGATATGGTAGAATATAACTTGGTATATGAAGGGTATTGTATGACTTGGTATTCAAATGGTGCAATAAAGTACAATATGACTTGGCATGCGAGGGGTACAATGCAACTTAGTAAACTGGGGTTGATACAGTATGTTATGATTCAGTAGGCAAGGGGTATGATATAGCATGATCATAATTATATGCTAGGAATGTAAAATAGTGGGCTAGGAGAATGGTATGGTACTACATGACTCTGTACGCTAGGGTATGACACAGCATGGTATGCTAGGGGAAGAAAACAGTATGAAATTGCTAAGTGAGCTAGGCGTGAGATAAGGCGTTTTAAGCCTTGAATGCTAAGAGTGCAATATATTGTGTTATGATTTAATGCGCTAGAGGAACTATGCACTGTATTATGTCTAATAAGCGATGAAGATGATATGCCGTATTCTGACAAGATAAGCTGGGAATACAATACTTTGACTTTATATCCTAAGGATATGAAATAATAGGGGTTTGATATGGTAAGTCAAGGCTTGTTGTGCTAGAGGTATGATACAGTATGATTCGGTAGGCTGGGTGTATTATATGGTATAAAGTACTAAGGGTCTGAGGCGGTATAGCATGACTTGGTAAGCACTGAGTATTGTGCAAGGGAAACAAAGGGGTATTGTCTGATGCGGTATGCAAGGGGTATGTTGAGGTATGATATGAAGTGGTGGCATGGAGTACAAAATGGTCTGGTATGGCTCGGTAGGCTGGGAATATGTCTTGGAATTCTAAGAGTACAAAGTCGGAGGTGAGATAAAGCATGATATGACTTAGTACGATATTGTATGTAAGGAGTTTGATATGGTGAGATATAACTTGGTATGAGTGTGTTAAGATACAGTGTGATATGATTTGGTGAGCCTGATGATGCAGCATGATATGACTAGGTAAGCGTGGCACATGATATACTGCAATATAACTGGGTAAGTGTGGCCCATGATATGGTGTGATATGACTAGGTAAGTGTGGCACATGATATAGTTTGATATGACTAGCTAAGAGTGGCATATAATAGGACTAGGTAAGCATGGCATGTAAAGTAGTGCTATATGACTGAGTAAGTGTCGCACATGATATACTGTCATATGACTAGGTGGGGCCCCAGACAGGAAGCCCATGGAGAAGTTCACAGGTAGAGACTAAAGAAAGCAACTAGCCATTACATGCGACAGGAAGGGCACTTACAAATGGGGACAGAGCAGCAAGCGGCAGCAGCAACACCACAGCAGAGGAGAAGGACTAAAACGTGGCCCATGTGCCCATAACAAATATAGTGGCAGGTGGAAGCGAGGTGGGCTCCACAGATGTCGGCTGCAGAAGTGGAGCGGGAGAGGGGTCAGCAAAGAAATACAGGATGATGGCCAAAGCACCACAGAGGCCGATTGGGAGGGAAGGTGAGTGCAGTAATTGAGAGATGGGTCACAATGGGGGAGAGGGATGAAAAAAAGGGTGAGAGAAGTAGAGAGGCAGCACTTCGAGCATGAGAGAGGCATGGGGGGAGAGTCAGAGCATGAGAGTGCATTGGGGGGAAGAGCAGTGACAGAGCAGAGAGAAGACAGATGGTAGCGAGCCACTGAAGAGAAGGAGCAGAGGGAGTGAGGTGAGGAGCAGGGATGGCAGAGGAATGATGCCCAGCACGGCCAAAGAGATTTGGCATGTACGAGGAGAAAAGTGTGGGGAAGGTGAGTATTTATTGGGACGCACGAGGGTTCCAGCCCCTCCCACAACTCCAGGTTATTTAACCTGTCAATTATTTCAGCTTTGGAAGCTACAAATTAGAGTGCTAATGTGACAAAGAACTACTTTATAAAACAGTAGTAGATAACTGACACAGCCTCCTAGTGCTTGTGGTAGGGTCAAACACATTTATGGAATTTAAGGCTACCTGACATAAGGCTGCCCTCAGGCTAAATTAACCCAAGTTGCTCAAACGACATGGTCATTTTGCTTCTTATCTTCAGTCAACAAAATATACATTTTTTATCAGACAACAACACATTTCACTTGTATAACAATGCATATTACTTAAAAACATACATTGACACAATTCCATTTCCACAGTATGATACTTTCTTTAATAACACTGCAATTTGTTACAATTAAAGTGTCATAGAGACACAGTTTAGCTTTTAAACATTACATTAATATGGAAGACATATTCAAAAAATAAATTCTACTTGTTTCAAGTAGTGATGTCGGGAACATCAAATTTTCGTTTCGCGAACAGCGGACGCGAACTTCCATCAATTGTTCGCGAACGGGCAAACCGCCATAGACTTCAATGGGCAGGCGAATTTTAAAACCCACAGGGGCTCTTTCTGGCCATAATAGTGATGGGAAAGTTGTTTCAAGGGGACTAACACATGGACTGTGGCATGCCGGAGGGGGATCCATGGCAAAACTCCCACGGAAAATTACATAGTTGATGCAGAGTCAGGTTTTAAGCCATAAAGGGCATAAATCACCTAACATTCCTAAATTGTTTGGAGTAACATGCTTTAAAACATCAGGTATGATGTTGTATCGATCAGGTAGTGTAAGGGTTACACCCGCTTCACAGTAACAGACCAATCTCCCCGTTTAATGCACCGCAAACAACCGCAAACAGTCCCTTTGCACAACAGCAAACTCCCCATTTGCACAAGGTTGGATACCAAGCTAGCCATGTCCCGTTCCTTGTCCTCACTGATTTCATTGAAGGTCTCTTCCTCCACCCAGCCACCAAGGGTCCGTGAAAGGTGACAACAAGCCCCCTGGGACGCCTGCTGTGTTTGGTCTTCCACCTCCTCAAAGCCACCTTCCTCCTCTGACTCCTCTTCTTCAGACTCCTCTCTCTGCGTTGCCTCTGTCTGCGTTATTATAAGGTGTGTACTGTTAAGTAGTACTATTCCTATCGGTTTAATCCCTGTTATGTCCACTATTAGGGGACGTGTATATGGCATTGATTTTTGGAACAGGGAGATGGAAAAAGATGCTTGGTCGGACCTCCTACTTCTAACTTGGGGCACTGCATGTGCAATCTAAGGTGCCACCAGATAGGAGTCGTGTATTAAGTTGTACTACTCATTCCTATCAGTTTAATACCTGTTACTTTACCTATCAGGGGACGTTTATATGGCATGGATTTTTGGAACAGGGAGATGGAAAAAGATGCTTGGTCGGACCTCCCACTTCTAATTTGGGGCACTGCACGTGCAATCTAAAGTGCCACCAGATAGGAGTGGTGTATTAAGTTGTACTACTCATTCCTATCAGTTTAATACCTGTTCCGTCACCTATCTTTCCTCCCAATAGCACATTCTATATGTCATCAACCGGCCTGTGTGTATTTAGAGAACCACACTTTAAGGCCCTTAACCTGGGACAAGGTGGCTTGGCTATCAGAATTGCCTCAGAGCCTTAAAAACTCACCATACCCCCTAATCAGACACTCACTATCATACTGGAAATGGGCCAAGAAACACACGGGTTTGTTCCATGGATCAACCCAAATGACCCCAATTCTTGACCACCCTCAGGCCCCGAAACACATAAGCACAACATCACAACACTGGTGGAGGTCAAGGAAACTAGATAGACTGGGAGACTGGTTAGTAAAGGGCCAGATGCTCACCTATGAGGAACTGAGGGACAAGCATGAGCTACCACTGTCAGAACATTACAATTACTGTAGGCTGAGGCATTTCACACACTCCCTGACCCAGAAACAGGGGACACCGGTGGCATCCAACCTCTATTATTTTCCATGTCCTACGGGCTTGAATAACGAGTTACGGGCTTGGAAGTCATTCAAGCATGTGAGACTTTGGACAGAAATTGAGAATGTTGGGCTTTTAATTCTAATGTCAACCATTGTTGTGCTTTTAATTCTAATGTCAACCATTGTGTACCATTGTGATTTTATATTTGGAATAGCAGATATTTCCCTCTGCAGCCCCAGGAACTCTTTTATTCACCCAGGAAGAACGAAAGGTCTACTTTGTGATGCCGGGAAGAATGTTCCTCTCTCATTTCTCCCTTTGGATCACTGTGCCCTATTGGCAACAGCAGCCGCATCGCTGATTGGGAGGAACCTCTCTGTCTCTGGATCTCCTCCCCACTACAGGGCATTATGTGTGTTTGTATACAGTATGTATATATATATATATATATATATATATATATATATATATATATTTATATATGTATATATATATATATTTATATCGCAAAAATATTTAGAAGTCGAAAGTACAAATTTTAGGAGTCTAGATTCCAAGGAAATGTTCACTAGATGAAGGATGTTTGAGGGGAGGGCACACGTGTGACTGGGTCTAGGATAGCAGAAAACCTAAATGCACCTCTGCTATGTTCACTACAAACATGGTTGGTGTCATAATTTAATACATTTGCCTTTACATCCACTCTGTTACCCCAACAGGAAGCTGATATCATATTTAAGAGCATTACAACCTGGCTTTATATTGTACTAGCAGTTTTGGCAGCCTTCGACGCTCATTGCAGCTAATTCCCGCGTGCCTCATTTCCACCCCTGGGGTGCTCATCTCCACCCCTGCAATGAGAGCCTTCGCCGGTCATTGCAGCCATCCTGCGGGGCTCCACTCCAGCAACTGCATCTCTTGCTTCGCTCTGCGAGCCCCGCAATGGGACAAAAACTCGAAGTACGACAACTATATATATGACTAGGGACTTGCTTGTCAAAAATTATGGGATTAAAATTGTAAGGCTGGCAATGTTGTTTGCCACACAATGTGAGGCTTTTGCTTCTCTGAGCACCTTCAGCGCTCATCGCGAGCCTCTCCCCCGTGTACATCAACTTTCCTGCTTTGCACTGATCAACTTCGGTGCTCATCGCGAGCCCCACGCTGAACACCTTTGGCGCTCATCACGGCACTCATTGTTAGCCTCTCCCCCCATGTATTTTAGGGGCCTCGCGATGACTGTTACTACCTTTGGTTAAGAGTTAGTGCCGTGGGTTGTGTTACTGCCTTGAGTTAATTTTTACAGGCTTGGATTAAGTGTTACTGGCTTGCATTAAAAGTGTTACTTCTTGGAGCTCGTTTTTACGTCGTTCGTCCTCGTTTTACGTCCTTCGTCCTCGTTTTCATTGTGTTTACGTTCTTTTGGGCCGCCATTTCTTTTCTTGCTTAGGCTATTTTCGTTCATTAAAAATCGCTAAATATGCCTCCAATTAACTTGCAACCTCACTCACAGGCTCCCTGCCTCTCCCCCTGTGTGTGAGTGTGTAAGTTAATTTGAGGCATATTTTTTGTTTTTAGCAGGTCTCTCAAGTTCAGTGGTTCAGCCGTTAAAGTCTTAGTTTTCCGAGGCCCACAGTCCATTTACGTGCTTCGGTTCTTAAGTCCTACGGGCCTTAATTTTGTGCACCGCGGAAAGTCAACGGCTAGTCTTGATTTGCGATTCTCGCAAAGTGTGACCAACGGCCCATATATCCACAGCTATTATAGGTGATTGATGCTGCAGCTCCTGTTTGCAAACATGCGGCTGAGTATTATAATGTGCAGCTCAGAGTGCTTGATAATAGTCAAAGAGGGTTATAACTTCCACATAACATGGCAGGTCTTTATTTCAGCCACCTCAGAAACAGACAAGCAGACTGTAATCCTAATTAGCTTATCCAAACAGTTAATTAAAATGTGTGAGCATATTATTATCATTTGCAAATAAATGCACCAGCAACATCAACATGGAATTTCCCAGGATTGATCCACTTCAGATTTTCATACTCTTTAAGAATACCCTAATATTGATTTTGGGGTGACAGAGTCCCATTAACGGTTGTGGTTTCCAAGTCAGAAAGCATCAGTCTAGGATCACAGAGTGCTGCACTCTAACAAAACATCTAACTGCTCTGTGGAAACATGTGTATGTTGTGTAAGATGCACTACAGCATTGTGAGGGCAATTGTCTTATATAACATTATTATTTTCTTAAAATGTTTGTTTTTTGTTTTTGTTTTAGATATCTGTCAAATGGATTGCAACTGTTTTTTTAATATTCATTACTTTTCGTATGTGGATTAAATGTGTGGTACCTCATTTGTTTTATTTTTAATTCCACTTATATTTTTAAGATACAACTGGTATTCAGATAATGGTTCTGTAAATTGAACAGGATTATAGTTTTTACAGCTTTCCAATAGGAGCTTGGGGTGCTATGCTATGCTTTGTAAACACTTTGCAAAATAATATCTGGTTCAGGTACATGCAGTTAAGTGTTAGATTTATGCCTGAAGGGGACACATGAAAGCATTAAAAAGGCCACACTGTGACAAAAAAAGGGCCATTTTGGACAATCCTGCTTGAAATGGTTTCTTGTTTCTCTTTTCTATATATGTGGAATTTCCATTTTAGAGACAAAATTAAATACAGCCCCTCACTCGCTGAAAGGCTTGCTAGGACCAGAGCTGCAGCATAGCAGCAGATACCTGCATTACTTTTATTAAAAGCACTGATGATCGATTGCAGCTTTCCTCTTCTGGCACTGATCCTGATTACTGGCGCACCACTAATTAAGTACCCAATATAGTGGGTCATAACAACTGTACTGGTGTATTAATTGTGTCTGTAAGCCTCTGCTTGAGTGCACTGCTATTATTTTAATGCGGTTTTCCTCTGCATGGATGACATGTAAATTGTTACACAGACTAATTTGCATTTATCACGTAAAAAAGCAAGAGGCAGTAATATTTTGAACATTTGGATGATGCAGAAGGGCAGAATGTAACCTCTATGAATTGTTTTGTCATTCTCTGTAACCAGCAGATGAACATTAAAAATAATCTAAAATCTGTTATAAATTATAAAAATGGATAATAGTACCATAGAGAGAATTTTTATTCATTTAGTAAAAATGAAATACTTTTCGACTGTGTAAACCAACAAAATAGTGTATTAGCTGAAAATTGAAGGATGCAAGTCAGCACTAGTGTAAAAGCAGATTTATAAAACACCAAATATATTGTGCTTAGTCAGAATGTCCCATCAGTGTGAATGAGAGACCAAAATGTGTTGAACAGTCAATCTTGATCTTAATGTCTTCATTTGTACTAAAAGTATATTGATAACATTTGTGCAGATTATATATTGCCATTTAATTGTGAATACATCTGTCTATGCTGAAAAGAGGCTCAACAGAATACTGTATAGTATTATTATTATTATCATTGTTATTATTATTATATTATCATTATTATTGTCATGACCAAGAGGGGAAAGGTCCATGTTCACCCCAAAACCTTCTACCATCAGCCACAGGAACACCACTTGGATTGTGATGGCTTGGGTATTGCAGCACCCAGCCTGCTCCTTCAGCTCAGGAATACCTGTTATCAGGACACAGGATCACAGGAGCAGGCAATGGTCCCTTCCTTTTGGACCCACTAGAATCCTAATAAAACCTCCCCTCTAGAATGGAAAACACACATGAAAATATATCAAAATGATACGAAACATCAAAGAACCATTGCTTAAACCAATCAGAATATACCACCTTTGACACAGCATAATGATCACCACGTGGGGCAAAATTAGCTCCAGAGATTTGGAAACGTACTTTCTCCTCTACCCTTTAGGTGCCAGAGAGTCTGGTGATACTGGCTTATCAGCTCCATTCTGACAGAATTATGGACACCACAAGAGTTAATTGGCCATTGTCCTGCTTATTCTGTTTCCTCTGGCAGGATCTGGGCACAGCAGGGTTGATAAGATAATGTGAAAAATAGCTCTAGAGCCAGAATGTCTTATGCAGTCTTAAGTCTGTAATGGGAAGTAAGAAAATAGAAATAAAACTGGCAATGTAGCATACTAAATACAAAGATGGCTGAAACATGGAAATGTAGCTCTTTCTTCCTCTACAGGCTCTTGTTAGCTACTAGCTTACCCATGAAATTAGAGCCCTAAAATTACAGGCTTAGGGCCTGTAAGCCATATTCCATTGAATCCAATATGCCAATAATCTTGTACAATGCAATAAAGACAGAAGTTACATTTCTTCAATAAACCAAAACAAATAGAAATAACCCAGGGTCCCAAAAACGGAGTCCATGAGTTCAGGTGGCCATAATGGGTTCTTGCTTTTGGGGTTCAGGGAAGTCCCACCCTGGCCACAAAAGTCAATCATGACAGGAATGCCATGTTGGGGTCCTTTAGCACCAGAGGGGTGTGATCGGTTGGGCCTCTCCTTTTCCAGCCCAACCCAGGGACACTTGTAGAATTGCTACCTTGGGTAGGTTTCTGTTCTTAGCGGGTCACTCCATGGACAGGGCTTATCTGGGAGGCAGCACCATGTTGATGCTCTTGTCCCAGATAAATTGCTGGTCAATTATATGGGACAGAAATATCCTGTTACTCATTTCTTCCATGTAGCCGCACATATGAGGAAGAATAGGAGAACTAATGTGACCCAGCGGCCTTAGTTCCCAGTACGGAGAGTAAAGCAATCTCTTTATATGAGGATTTCTGGTAGTCTGGACACAAACTTGTGTGATATGCTTAACTGTGGTTATTCTGGGCACATCATTCTGCAGGATCTGTACCAGTTGATGCAACAGTCCTTTCTACTCATCCTGAGCAGGGAGCACTTTAGGGGGTATAGGAGCTACCTTAAGTGCCATGGTCTCTCTTCAGCTTACTACAGCGGCTACATAAATTGTAATCCAATTGGTGCCCTTGTGCTGCCATCTGATTGGCTGAGCACCAATCCAGAGAAACAACAAGAACCTTCTGCTTGGAATTTCTCCTGGCTCCAAAGTGAGCCAATAACAGCAGGGCCTACCAGCCTGGAAACTTTGAACTGTCCATTCAGATACAGGCCTGCCATCTATGTAGTTTAATATGGGGACTTCTTCCCTATAGAGTTCTATGGTAGAAATCCCACACCCTTAGTCCCCTAGCAGCTCAGCCCTGCCCGAGAGGGCTTGTGCCCCTGAAGGGTCATCAAGAGAGGATTCCCCTTTGACCCTAAGATGTCGGACGTTACCATTATTATTATTTATTTATAGGACATCAGGATTTTCCATAGTGCTATTTACAGGGTTATCAGAAATACAAACGATAAATGTAGGATTTTTACAGGTATACAATGCAAAATAAAGTCAGTTTGGTACAACAGGGTTGAGGTCCAATCTAGGTCTATAGATTGTAAATTAGTGATATAGCTCTCACCTTACTAAATATAGCCCAGTGGTGGGCATAGGAAATGGAAACAGTCCTGTCTTCAGTGCAGAAATATCTTATACGGCTCTCCTATCCTCCTCCCACCAAAAACAAAACAAAACAAAGAATTCTAAGCTCGTGCCTTAATTACTTTCCCATTATGATCTTCTTTTTTATAACTTTGTTTAGCTATCTTACATGTTAGTCCTTCTCCCTCCCCTCCCCTTTCTTTCTTCATATTTCCATTAACAATGTAGATTAATCAGTCATAATCTTCCATTTTCAGAATCCTTTACTGTGCTCTAAATAAGTTTATGTGATCTAAACAATTTGCAGTTCTATCTCTTAACACATTGGAACTTAAAGGATGCCTTTAACTGTGCAGCCATCGAAAAGTGATCTATCTTATATTAGTAGTGCAAATTAATTTTAAAACAATATTTCTCATTACAATGATTAGGCTTGTTTGTCTACGTTTCATCTGACATTTGCAATGACTAGCACCATAACAACTGTTTAGAAATCAACTGTTCCTTTTCATTACAAAGAAAGCCCGAAGTCATGTGCACAGTGGTGCGTGGTGCATTAAAGGCCACGCCAGCACACACAGTTTTAATCTAATATGACTCTTCTACCCAGCAAATATGCTGCCAGAGGGTTGGTGGCAACATCGAGGTCAATTGCCTTTTAAAAAGATCTTAATTTTAATGCTTTTATAAAAAAGTTAAATTTAATTAAGTTAATGTCACTGTATTTAAAATTATTCACAGGGATATGAATGCAATAAAGCAGAACAAACTATAGAAACAAAATAAAAAGTAAAGTTCATACACAATTATGCAATATATTGCACCAGAAACATATTTTCCAACACTTTAACAGGAACAGCATCCCCAAGCGCCTGGTTCAGAATGGTACCCCCTCTGCACCTTTCCCATTTTGTCGCTCTCCCTTCATCTCCCCACCCATTGTTCACCTAAACGGATTAATTAAATAATGTTATAATCACTGCTTTGTAATAAGAAACATGAACTCTACGTGGCCTTTCCACAATCCTGCATCAAGTTGGGGGAACAGATATTGGCATTTGTGCAGTTAAACTCAACATCATATTTCTCTCATAAGCAGTTTTAAATATAGTAATGAGTAAAATAATTAAAGCAATGAATGATATTTGAAGTTTGTTTATGTTTTAACTAATACTAGTTTTCCAATCTGCTGCATAGCCTTCATGTATATATTAGAAATTGACTAGCAATGTGTTTTTTTAAAGATATAAAACATAAGCTATATATACAGTATATACTAGCGACTTGACTGTCAAAAATGATGGGGCAATAAAATATGAAGCCATGGGAATGCTGTTTGATGCACAATGTAAAGCTTTTTGTACTCTGAGGACATTCGGCGCTAATTGTGAGCCTCTCCTCTCGTGTACTTTTGCTCCTCTGAGCACCTTCGTCACTCATCAGAAAGAGAGATATATATTTATCTATATTTAGTTGACTAATAATGAATGAATTAGTTCTTGAATACATTAATATATTTTACCTATTTGTAATTAATATATCCAGCAATCAATAGTCTGAAGAGCTAACAATCCATTAGTATTTTCTGGCAGCATACAATGCACAGTTTGAGTGTTGTGCCCTGATGATAAAGTGTAATGAATGTCCCAACTGTGCATTAGAAATAGGCTACATGCGTGAGTGAAAACTGTTGGCTTAGTTGTGTAAAGCACCATTGTAGATTCGTAATGTTATTAGTGTGTTACGCGGCTCGCAAACATTTTTCGTCATTTGTAATAGTGTTTCATTGCCTTCACTGCTCGTAACTTCGTACCAATTTATCTCCGATATTCTTATTGCGCCAATATGTGATAGAAGGTTTCTTGGGTAGATATCTGCTCAAAATAGAGTCCTCTTTTAGGATATACCAATAGCGATTCAAAATATCATAAATTTGTCTCCAATCACTACCATAGGACATTATGCGTCTCAGCTTTTCGTCCTGTTCCATGGATTTAGTTTTATAAAGAAGATCTTGTCTGTTGGTTTGTATAGCTCTTTGATAGGCTCTTTTTAGAAACCTGTTCGGGTAGCCTCGTTGCTTAAACCTTCAGCATAGTAAATCTGCTTTCTCTTTGAATTGTATGGGATCGTCACGATTGCGTTTGAATCTTAAGTATTGGCGTGTCGGAATTCCTGATTTTAGTGGGATCGGATGTTGACTAGACCAGTGCAAAAGAGAATTTGAAGCAGTTGTTTTTCTAAAAGTAGAACAATGTATTTTTCCAAACTCATCTTTATAGATTTCCAAATACAGGAATTCAACTTTCATCTCTTGGATATTATAAGTAAACCTAAGAACAAGTTCATTATGATTCAAAATATTCATTAATTCTACAAATTCTTCTTTGTCTCATGACCAAAATATCAGTACATCATCGATGTATCGTTGCCAAAGGAGGATTTTGTCTGTAAAACCTGTTAAATTCTCTGAATATGAGTGCTTTCCCAATGCCCCAAGCACAAATTTGCGTAACTTGGGGCACAGGATGTCCCCATCGCTGCACCTATTACTGAACATGAATATATTTCTGGTTCGAATAAATCAATGATGAAATAAACTCCTCCTCCGTGTTACTTAACATGCTTAGATAATATTTAACGGCTAGAATGCCTTGTTCATTTGGTATACTTTAGTAGAATTGTTCGATGTCTGCTGTGATCAATAATGTTTCTTTAGGCACATACATATCATCCATATGTTTGAGGATATAGAGAGTATCTCTTGGAATGGAATTGTAACTACTATCTCTTTCAGATATTCATCCACCAACATGCTTATTTTTTCTAACAAACATTTGTTTCCTGATACTATTGGTCATTCTGTTATTGGTAACATCTTTTTATGTACCTGGCAAAGTGTAAAACGTGGCGATAGTAGAATATCTAGGATATAAGTAGTTAAAAGTCTCTTGGCCTATAAGGTTTTTTAATTTGGCATTACTTAGAATATCATAAAGTTCCTTCTTGAATTTGGGTAACAGATTTTTCTTCAAGATATTATATGTTGATTTATCCAATAACACCCTTTTACACATCTTCAAATAATCTTGTTCGTCCATTAACACAATATTTCCCCCCTTGTCGGCGGGTTTTATGACAATTTTAGCAGTACCAAGTTCTTTCAAAGCCTTCTGTTCTAATATACTAACATTTTGTTTTTGGTATTCCTTGTTAACAGTGTTAGGCTTAATAGTTGATAATTTCTTGAGATCTTTTTCTACTAAGTTAGGGAAAACTTGGATATTGCTATAAGATTTAAATTCTGGAGTAAATTTAGGATTTTTTTTAGATATTTTGTATTTGTCAATATTTGATTCTTGTTCTTTGAATAGAGACTCTAAATTTCTCAAGGCCTCTGCATCTTCTTTTCCAAAACCCAATTGTACACATTCTCTTTCGGTTTTGTCAGTGAACCATTTCTTTAGTGCTAGTTTGGGGACAAAAAGGTTAACACCCTTAATATTAGTAAAAAAATCAGATCTTCCTGATGGTACATATGATAAACCCTTTGTCAATATACTCCTATATGATTTGTTAATTTGGAATCTAGACAGGTTTAAAATACAATGATTATTTGTACTATCCTTATTTATATCCCTAGTCATTAAACTGGACACTTCAGACTGATCCTTTATCTTGATATCACAATCGTCTTTTACAACAGATTGAATATTTAATTGCGGTGATATAGATAATACATTATTTCAATTATCAAATTATATGGATATTCTCCTTTATTTGAATTATTTGATGCATTTCCTGTTGGGTATATAAATAATGCCTCAAAGTCTCTATTTTCATAAGATGACAATGTCTCTAAAAATATATATATATATACATAGTAATTGAGGTTAAAAAAATACTTTTAGTCCATCAAGTTCAACCATTTTGGATCTCCTCTGATCTGCAGTATGCGGATTAGTTGTTAATTAATCCAGAGGAAGGCACACAGAAAAAAAATCCCAGTGAATCTTTGCCAATTGTCTCAAAAGGGGGGAAAAAATCCTTCCTGACCCCAGATACTGGCGATCGGATTTCTCCCTGGATCAATACTCTCTCTCTAATTATCCAGGATAACCCTGATTACCCTTTTTATTAAAAATATATCCAACCCCCTTTTAAAGTTATCTATCAAATCCGCTATCACCACTTCTTTTGGTTGAGAATTCCACACCCTTACTGTGAAGAACCCCTTTCTTTCGTTCAGGTGGAATCTTTTTACTTCTAACCTCAAATGATGTCCTCTTGTCACATGAAAAATTCTTGGCAGAAAAAGATCACTTGAAAAAGCCTTATATTGACCCTGGATGTATTTATATAGGGTAATCATATACCCTCTTAGACCCCTTTTTTCTAGAGAAAATAAGTTTAATTTGGTTAGTATTTCTTCATAACTTAGGCCCTCTATTCCCCTTATTAGTTTTGTAGCTCTTCACTGTACTTTTACCAGCTCTAAAATGTCCTTTTTATGAAGTGGTGCCCAAAATTGTACTCCATATTCCAAATGAGGGCATACTGCGGGTTTGTATAGTGGCAGAATTATATTTGCTTCCCTTGCTTCTATATCCTTCTTAATACATGCTAATATTTTATTTGCCCTAGCAGTTGATGCTTGGCATTGAGCACTGTTACATAGGTGGTTGTCCACAAGCACTCCCCAAATCCATTTCAATATCAGATACCACTAGATTTACTCCATTAACATTATACTTTGCATGGCTATTTTTCTTTCCCAGATGCAGAACTTTACATTTATTCGTATTAAATCTCATCTACCATTTAGTTGCCCATTTCTCTAATATATGCAAATCCCTTTGGAGGGAAAGTACATAATTTTCTGATTTAAGTACCTAGCACAACTTGTGAGCAAAAATGTAGACAATACTTTCCAGTCCCACTTAAATGTTGTTAATAAATATGTTAAAAAGGAGAGGACCTAATACTGAACCCTGAGGAATCCCACTTACCACATTAGTCCAATCAAAGTATGTTCCATTTACAATAACCCTTTTTTTCCTGTCTTTTAGCCAGCTCTCGATCCATGAGCAGATATTTACTGCAATTCCTGTATCCCTTAGTTTGCACAATAGTCTTTCATGTGGCACTGTATAAAAATCCTTAGCAAAATCCAAAAAGACTATATCCACTCAGTTGTCTTGGTCCAAGTTCCTACTAACCTCCTTAACCTCCCTCCTCAACCCCCTCCTCATCCTCAACCTCCCTCCTCATCCTCCATCCTCATCCTCAACCTCCCTCCTCAAACCTCCATCCTCAAACCCCTCCTCAACCCCCCCTCAACCCCCCTCCTAAACCTCCCTCCTCAACCCCCCCATCCTCAACCCCCTCTTCAACCCCCCTCCTCAAACTCAACCCCCGTCCTCATAGAAACTAATTAGATTTGTTTGGCATGACCTATAGCTCATAAATCCATGTTGACTCCTACTTTTGTTCTTGTTTAGATAGACATATTCTTGTATATTATCCCTTATTAATCCTTCGAAATGCTTTCCCACTACAGAAGTGAAGCTTACAGGTCTATAATTTCCCACATTTGTTCTTGCTCCCTTCTTAAATACAGGTATCACATCTGCTTTTCTCTAGTCATCTGGTAGCGACCCAGTGTTGAATGAATCTTGAAAAATTAGATGTAATGGTTTGGCTATTACAGAACCCAGTTCCCTCAGTACCCTTGGATGTATTCCATCACGACCTAGGGCTTTATTAACATTTATTTTTTCCAACCACTTTTGGATTACTTCCGGCGTTAACCAATTATTTGGTGATGGTAGTGTATCCACATTTTGTTGCAGTGTCCAACCACTGGTAACCTCTTTGTACATACCAAAGAAAAGAACCTATTTAGCTCATCTGCCTTTTCCTGATCAATAATTGTCAGATGGCCTGTGTCACATTGTAATGTTCCTATAGCTTCCTTCCTGAAGTTCTTCCTATTAATACATTTAACAAATATTTTAGGGTTTGTCTTACTCTCCTTTGCAACTAAATTTTCATTTTCTATTTAAGCCAGTCTAATAGCTCTTTTGCAAGCCTTTTGTTGATTTCATTGTACTCACGTAAAGCAGTCTTTGTCCCCTCTTGTTTGCATAATTGAAATGGCTGTTCTTTACTTTGCATCTTGATCTTTAAATCATTGTTAAGCCACATGGGATTTGATTTTCTCCTTTCACTTTTATTACCACATGGTACGTATATGGTGATAAGTATGTATATTTAGTAAGTGTGTTGTTCATTTATGTTCTGTATTTTTACCCATCAGTTCTCTGTCCCAGTTTATACCCTGTATTTGATGCACTTTCACAGTTAAAATCTGCCCTTTTTTTTTTTGTTGTCCCCCTTCAGCTTAATTTTTTTGCTCAATCACTAACAATTCTGTGTTGTGATCACAGTTTCCGAAAGGTAACACTATTTCAACATTTGATACCTTATCAATATTATTTGTGATAAGTAAATCCAGGATAGCTTAATTTCTAGTAGGCTCTTATATAACCTGTATATACAAAAAGCAAAACCAAAGAGTAAAAACCTTGGGTACTTAATAATGGTGGTATGAATATCCGATATATGCAAAACATCCTAGTTTTTAAAATATATAAGCATTTTAATAATATCATTGGCAGTGTAAAAATATCAATTTAATTAATATGGAAGAGAGAGAAAGTACACCTTTAATTCCAATGATATTATCGACCCAACAAGAGATAATCCAAAATACAGAGTTTAAATTGCAAGCAAATGATCAAATAACTTATAATTACAATATAACTTTTATTAATACACAAAATAAATACAATAAATATAAAATTAATTTTCCGGTATCCTGGATGTCTACATGATATACATAAATAAATATATAAATAGTTTAACACTAATAAAGGATTTAATTACATGTAAAGAATATAAGAAGATAAAGCAGTAAATAGAGAAATAAATATGCAGTAAATTAATGAAATAACTGCTGGTCTTCATTGGCAAGCTCTGTCATTTAAAAAGAAATGGTTATCTTAAAGTGAGCTAGATATTTGCTTGGTCACAATGCTGGAAAATACCTAAATTACATTTCAACATACAAGCACATAGTGCATACACTGTACAGATACCATAAGAATACCACCTTCATCATTAGGTGGGAAGCATGTAAGCAGGTAGGGGAGACTACACCAATACCACTGTGGCCCCCTCGGCTTATACTCGAGTCACTCTCCCCCCCCCCCCCCCCCCCCGTGTCTCTCTAACCCCCCGTGTCTCTCTTACCCCCCCCCCGTGTCTCTCTAACCCCCCGTGTCTCTCTAACCCCCCGTGTCTCTCTAACCACCCCGTGTCTCTCTAACCCCCCTGTGTCTCTTTCCCTCCCCCTCCTCATCCTCAACCCCCCCTCCTCATTCTAAACCCCCCATCCTCATTCTAAACCCCCCTCCTCACTTTACCCCTCTAAATACCTCCCTTTCTCTCTTTCCCCTCACGTACCTTCATCTGCAGCTTCTCCTCCGGTCTCCACTCCTTCCTGCGTCAGCACCCGGTATATGATAATGACATGACGTCACATGAGCGCCACGTCATTAGCATTGGCCGGGTCAAGGCGCCGGAAGGAGCGTGAAGGCCAGAGGAGAAGCTGCAGATGGAGGTAAGTGAGGGGAAATAGAGAGGGGGAGGTATTTAGAGGGGTAAAGTGAGGTGGGGGGTTTAGAATGAGGAGGGTGGTTGAGGTTGAGGAGGGGGGTTGAGGATGGGGTTGAGGACGGAGGGGTTGAGGAGGGAGGTTGAGGATGAGGAGGGAGGATGAGGAGGGAAGTTGAGGATGAGGTGGGGGTTGAGGAGGGAGGTTGAGGATGAGGAGGGAGGTTAAGGATGAGGAGGGAGATTGAAGAGGGGGGTTGAGGATGAGGAAGGAGGTTGAGGAGGGGGTTGATGATGAGGAGGGTGGTTGAGGTTGAGGTGGGGGGTTGAGGAGGGGGTTGAGGATGGGGGGGTTGAGGAAGAGGATGGGGGTTGAGCAGGGAGGTTGAAGAGGGGTGTTGAGGAGGGGGTTGAGGAGGGGTTTGAGGATGGGGGGTTTGAGGAGGGAGGTTGAGGATGAGGAGGGAGGATGAGGAGGGAGGTTGAGGATGAGGAGGGGGGTTGAGGAGGGAGGTTAAGGATGAGGAGGGAGGTTGAGGATGAGGAGGGAGGTTAAGGAAGGGGTTGATGATGAGGAGGGGGGTTGAGTTTGAGGAGGGGGGTTGAAGAGGGGGATGAGGATGGGGGGGTTGAGTAGGGAGGTTGAGGAGGGGGTTGAGGGGGGGGGTTGAGGAGGGGTTTGAGGATGGAGGTTTGAGGAGGGAGGTTGAGGATGAGGAGGGAGGATGAGGAGGGAGGTTGAGGATGAGGAGGGGGTTGAGGAGGGAGGTTAAGGATGAGGAGGGAGGTTGAGGAGGAGGAGGGAGGTTGAGGAAGGGGTTGAGGATGAGGAGGGGGGTTGAGGATTAGGAGAGGGGTTGAGGAGGGGGTTGAGGATGGGGGGGGTTGAGGATGAGGATGGGGGATTGAGGATGGGGGTTTGTGGAGGGGGTTGAGGATGAGGAGGGGGGTTGAGGATTAGGAGGGGGTTGAGGAGTGGGTTGAGGATGGGGGGGTTGAGGATGAGGATGGGGGATTGACAAGGGGGGTTGAGGAGGGGGTTGATCATGGGGGGTTGAGGAGGGAGGTTGAGGATGAGGAGGGCGGTTGAGGATGAGGAGGGAGGTTGAGGAGGGGGGTTGAGGTCGATGAGGGAGGTTGAGGAGGGGGTTGAGGATAAGGAGGGGGGATTGAGGAGGGAGGTTGAAAAAAGAAGGTTGAGGATGAGGAGGGAGGATGAGGAGGGAGGTTGAGGATGAGGAGGGGGGTTGAGGAGGGAGGTTGAGGATGAGGAGGGAGGTTGAGGATGAGGAAGGAGGTTGAGGAGGGGGTTGAGGTTGAGGAGGGAGGTTGAGGAGGGGGTTGAGGTTGAGGAGGGGGGTTGAGGAGGGGGTTGAGGATGAGGATGGGGGATTGAGGAGGGGGGTTGAGGAGGGGGTTGAGGAGGGGGTTGAGGATGGGGGGTTGAGAAGGGAGGTTGAGGATGAGGAGGGAGGTTGAGGATAAGGAGGGGGGTTGAGGAGGGAGGTTGAGAATGAGGAGGGGGTTGAGGAGGGTGATAAGGGAGGGGGGAAGAGACACAGGGAAGGGAGAGGGGGGAAGATACACAGGGAAGGGAGAGGGGGCAAGAGACACAGGGAAGGGAGAGGGGTTAAGAGACACAGGGGAGAGAGAGGGGGGACACAATAAAAGGGCACGCAAGAGGGTGACACAGAGGTCACAAGAGGGACACAGGGGGCAGCACATTTCACACCCTCGGCTTATACTCGAGTCACTCATTTTTCCCAGTATTTTTTGGTAAAATAGGTGCCTCGGCTTATACTTGGGTCAGCTTATACTCTAGTATATACGGTAATCAAATAAATAATGAGTACTCATAACATTTATCAGCATAACTTCAGCATCAGCATGACTTTTATGGGCCATGGGGTTAGCTCTACCTAGAGCTAGTCTGTAGGCGTGTTGGCGCCTTTTCCGGAGCACACCGGTCTCGCCAGAACCATCACGAGACTACATGCAGAGTGAGAGCACAAGCTGAGACAGACGCCAAAGACGGACGCCATAGATGACGAAGACGCCTGATGGGTATGCAGCTTATGCAGCTGTGAGCGGAGACTATATGCTGAGGCGGACACCATAAGGTGATATAGACACGATACACAGCTCACGTGCCGAGGCGGATATTGCATTGCTAAGGCGGACACTGCAGAGATTTCAACCTGAAACAGATACCGCAGATACCGCATAGAGCACACCCTGAGACGGACAATGCAGAGACCACAAGCAGAGATAGATACAGCGGACACCACATGATGCAGCGGGGGTCACTACTGCTGAGATGGGTGCAACTAAAACAGATACCCCAGATATTATAAGCTGAGAAGCATAGCGAAGAGGTCGCATGCTGTGATGAAGTGCCCTTCGCCACTTTGTCTTGGAGAGGACTGTTTGCCAGCCTCCTGCCCTGCGACTATGGCCCCGGGACATATTGCCCTTCAAACACAGTATTCGGCCATACCAGAGTGTATGTCACTCATTCTGGCCCTTTACATACAGGGGGGTCATTCGGTACTTGCCCTGTGGGAGCGGTGATACCCCAGATAACTATGCCATGGAGCCCATTCATATGATGAAAGACTATGGGAAAGACTTTAGCTACATGGCAATTGAACTGTGTGAGGAGGATCTGAGCGCTATTCGGTAGTTTTCTGCGCTCAGATCCCAGCTATCTGGGGATATGTGAAATTTGAGTCAATGTGAATTGCAGTAATGCTGATGGGTTGTCAAACTAGAGAATTGACCAACAAATACTTTTGTCCGGACATCCCCAAGCCGATCCGTTGGGATCAGACCGCGTATGCCGGCTTATGGTCACGGGGGAGGTGTGTAACGGAACCCATCACTGTTTTACCCTGTTTTATGATTATTATGGTTAAAATATGATCCTACTATATGTATGTTGGTTTATGCTCTGCAGAATATTAGCCAGACTTTTGCAGACCTAGGCTAATAGATAATCCTATTACAGAGACTTAAGAGATAAGGGAGTCGATTGTATAAACTGTGTTCATTCTCAGATAAGAACAAAGAAGGCTGATTTAATCATTGTCTGATTATATCAAGTTGCCTCAGGGAGGGGTGACCACACCTATTGTCCTATATGTGTATTGTGTGGGGGATATGTGAAATATCTGTGTGTTATGTGAAAAATATACTTTTACTAACTTTTGAACCCCTGGTCTGATTCATGCCATTTTTTAATATGTTGTTCCCCTGGGTGAGAGATATTGAACGGTGCTGGACTTAAAGGTGTACCCCCTGTTTTTGGGGTACATCCAGAATGTGGTTAAAATTGTGTCTGTTTTAATTGTGTTACCTGTTATCTGAGGGGAGGAGACGTGGGGGTTGAACCATGTATATAATTGGCTGTGATAATTATGTGGGTGTAGCCCTTCAGAGGGCACCATTGCATAAAATGAGATCCCCTGTCATTAAAGATATAGTTCTACTTGACCCTTCAAAACGTAGCCTCGTCTCGTTATTGGAGGGGATCGCTATCATACTGGGGATTGCTATGCTTTTGCATACTCCCTTGAGCTGTAACCTACTGAACGCTTGTTCCTGATGTACCATCCTTGGATGAGAGGTCTTCCCCACATGATCCTGGATGCTGGAGATTCATACAGGGTGGAAGGAAGACGGCGCGGCTCCAGCTAAACTACGGCGGTTGTGGAGTCTGTGGTGGTTGTGGTGTCCGGTGCGGTGCTTGTAGGCCTCGACGCAAGCTAGGACGCGTCTATCAACGGAGGTACCCGGTCGGGGTGCCAGGAGATCCGTTACACATGCTGAGGCAGACACTGTGGAGATCGCAGGCTGAGGCGGATACCACTGGGACCATGTGCTGGGATGGATACCAGATGTACTGAGGTGGGTACTCCAGAGATCTCACATTGAGGCTAATATCACAGAGATCATATGTGGAGACAGACACCGCAGAGATTATAAACTGAGGCGGATACCACTGACACCATATGCTGAGGTGGATACCAGATAAACTGAGGCGGGCATTACAGAGATCTCACATTGAGGCAGGATACCACAGAGATTACATGCTGAGACAGACATCACAGAGATTACAAGATGAGGCGGATACTGCTGAGATTATACACTAAGGCGGATACCAGATATGCTGATTTGGACACTCCAGAGATCATACACTGAGGTGGATACCACAGATATTACATACTGCAATTGACATTGCAGATGCTGAGGTGAAGAAACATCTTAATTATCAAGAATATCTGAATGCATAACTATGAACAAGGAGCCAATTGGAGGACTATATTCGTCAATTAATTGTTCTACTATATATAGGAGCTAAATACAAATAATCTCAAGCCTATGGGATCTCAACACTGATATTTTTCAGCCATATCTGATTAACTGCTTTGCTTACTTGGACTTTGAACAAGAATAATTTTTTGGATGTTGATTTTGCTGATGGATGTTTATTAAGGGGATATTGGTGAGATAGAAGGTATTACTAGATTATGATATTGGGCACATTTAGGTCTACCTAAATGAGATGATTACATACTCATGTACTTAAAAATAGTGGTTCTGGAAATCTAAGTGGAAGTAACAAAAGAGACCAGCTATATTGATGTAATGGTATGATATCTACATAATCTCTTTTCACCTTTCCCATAATCTAAGGTTGATATTTGATATTGATGTAAAAAGAGATAAAGGATATCTTATATTACGTGGGGCCAGGTTGCATCCTGGGTATAAGGTAAATGTGAAGATATTTATTACGAGTAGTTGGGAGAAAAGTATTATTGAAATCATAAAAAGAATTGGGTTGGTGGTTAACTGAGAGGAAATGTATCAAACTACTTTGAAAGGAAAGAATAGAGAAAGAGAAAAAACATGTCTACAAGAACTTCTGTGACTCCACATAGAGGTAAAGGAGGGAAAATTGATAAGGTTAATCCGCTTCTTCAACTATCCCTTGCGGAGGATCTATCTACCTATAATTCCTCAAATTCAGATAATTCATCTATGGTAGAAGAGTCGAATTCCCCTATACAATTAGATAAGGACATTTTGATAGTATCTTTATTAAAAAAATATATTAAGTGACTTTCAGAGTTCTCTTCAAAATCAAATTGCTACAGAGTTAACTAATAATGCCAAAACAATGGCAGCTATTGCAGAGAGATGTACACTTCTCGAGAAAATACATGAGGAGATTTGGGAAGAAAATCAAAAATTAAAAGTTCAAGTTAAAAAACTGGAAGTTGAGGTTAAAAATTCGAAATTTAGCCAAAATAGAATTGAAGAATTGTCAAGGAATAATTTAAGAGTAAGAGGGATTTCCGAATCTATTGGCCCCAAGGTTATAAAATAATATGTATTAAAAATATTTGAGTCTATGAACTTAAGCCCAGAGGAAGGGGAAAATAGGATTTAAATGCTTTATAGATTACCATTATCCCCTAATCTATCGAGGGAAGTCCCGAGGGATATTTTAGTTAGATTGCAGTCTTACTCTTACAAACAAAAAATATTAAATAAAAGTAGACAACTAAAAAAGCTGTCTGCTCCGTATGATAAAATCCAAATTTTCCTAGATCTTCCCTTTGAAACTGAGAGAGTTTAGGGAGTTTCCTAAGCTCTTAAGGGAAGAAAAAATCACATATATAGTTGTGAGCATACGGGCCGTTGCTCACGCTTGCGGGCTCGCATAGCGAGCCCGCGGCCCTCAGTTGCTGGGAGATGTGATCTAGACCCGGGGACCCACGCCAGGCCCACAACCCACCACTCAGGAGTCCACCAGCCACCCGGACAGGCCTCCGACACCCACGGAGGAGGCTGGGAACCCCGCCCCCAGGGACAGGGCCGAGCCCGACATCCAGGGCCCCCAGGACACGGTGAGCCTGCGGCCCTCGCATAGCGAGGGCAAGGGCCTCTGTTGCTGGGATGGAGCGCCCCATGCCAGCAACTGAGGCACACACTGGCTGATTATCCCACCGTCCATGTACTTGCAGTGATTCCCCAGTGTGACATATGTGTAAGCCGGGCAGGAGAACAGCAGCTCCCTGAGTCTGAAGCTGCGCTGCCCTTGCCTCTCAAATCGCTCGATGCCCTCTGGGAGTCCCATGTTGCAGGTATAAGGGGCTGGAGAGAGGCCTGTACTGTCAGAGTGCCTATGAATCATGCACCAGCAGCCGGCTCCAAGCCACGCCCCTCTGGAATAACCATGCCCACCTTTCCATTTAAGGTGGATTAGCAGAGTTACACTTAGAATTACCATTGATAAACTAATTGTTTTACTTATACACTGATCATTTACACCATTCTTATCCAGTTATATATAAAATCAATATTCAATATTACTTTTATATATATATATATATATATATATATATATATATATATATATATATATAAAAATAATGTGTGTGTGTGTATATTGTGTGTGTATATATATTATGTGCGTGTAACGGCCTGTATGCTCACAACTATATATGTGATATATATATATATATATATATATATATATATATATATATAAATAATGTGTGTGTGTGTATATTGTGTGTGTATATATATTATGTGCGTGTATATATATTATGTGCGTGTATATATATAATGTGTGTGTATATTGTGTGTGTATATTGTGTGTGTGTGTATATTGTGTGTGTATATATATTATGTGCGTGTATATATATAATGTGTGTGTATATTGTGTGTGTGTGTGTGTGTGTATATTGTGTGTGTATATATATTATGTGCGTGTAACGGCCCGTATGCTCACAACTATATATGTGATATATATATATATATATATATATATATATATATAAATAATGTGTGTGTGTGTATATTGTGTGTGTATATATATTATGTGCGTGTATATATATAATGTGTGTGTATATTGTGTGTGTTTGTGTGTATATTGTGTGTGTGTATATTGTGTGTGTGTGTATATATAATGTGTGTGTATATTGTGTGTGTGTATATATATAATGTGTGTGTGTACATAATGTGTGTGTATATTGTGTGTGTGTATATATAATGTGTGTGTGTACATAATGTGTGTGTATATTGTGTGTGTGTGTATATATAATGTGTGTGTGTACATAATGTATGTGTATATTGTGTGTGTATATTGTGTGTGTGTATATATAATGTGTGTGTGTGTACATAATGTGTGTGTATATTGTGTGTGTGTGTATATATAATGTGTGTGTATATTGTGTGTGTATATTGTGTGTGTGTGTATATAATGTGTGTGTATATTGTGTGTGTGTGTATATATAATGTGTGTGTGTACCCTCGCAAACTTTACATCGCAACGCAAACAACATACGAGACACGTTAACACACATTACGGACTCGCAAAAATCGTCCGCAACACGCGGACATGAAAAAATGAAAAAAACAATAAATACACACAGCACTTACATAAAAAGCTTACCTACAGCAAGAGGGAGCATCCAGGACCTCAAAAAAACAACTTACACCTTCATTTAACTCAAAATAAAAGAGTTTAGACACTAAAAAATTCGCTAAGCGAGAGAAAACATGGCCACCGAACAAAACGAAAACAAGGCTACAGCACTGTAAACACGCAAAACACCACAAAAAACTTGCAAAACACCACAAAACACCTACGGATATTCCGCTACAGACGTATACCACACATTACCCACCATTTTAGAACAATGCGGAAGTAGAAAACTACGCTAACGGTTTGGTCTTGCGCACGCACACTATTACACTGCACACATTCATCACGCTTACACAGCAGCTCCACACCACTAATGCTGCAGCAACATCAAAACAGATTGCAGCTCTTCAACACAATGCTTCCTGCATATATTACTTCAAAATACGTAAAGTATATTCATTTATTAATCTATCAGTTATTTTATTATTATACACCAAACAGCATTAGCTCACTTATAATTTGATTGCCGTCATTTTTTGACGGGCAATTCGCTAGTTGAATATAAATGGGGTTATCCTGCAAAAGTATTTATAACTAGAGGAGACCAGAATTGTATTATTAAATCCCTAACAGAGGCTAAGAGATTCTTATTACAGCAAAATATTCAACATGATGAGGTCTTTCCAGAGATAATACGAAAGAAATCACAGGAAGAGTGGCAAAAGTCTGAGAGACGAAAGAAAGTTGAAGTCTCTAAGATATGAATTTAGTACAGATAGGTGGTACAAATAAAAGATTAGTAATACTTTTTTGCTTAATTACAATAAATCTATGATGGTCTTTTATAAGGTCCTGCTGAACATTTGAACTACTATAAAAAGTAAAAGCAGTGTTGCATGATGGAGAAGGTGTAGCTCCGGTGGGTGTGGCCAGTAGTCTTCTTGCTGTCCACTACCTAAGCCAACAATGACAGATTGGAAAAGTATTTTCCGTCAAGGGGGAATATGTATGACTGCTGCTGATTTTATGTATGTTTTTTTTTGTATGTATTGCTGTACTTTTTATGTTCTAACTTTTCCAGGATTTCGAAGTATTGTAGGTGTACTCTTTCAATATTTAAGACTACCCAAGGGTATATAACCTTATTGGAAGTGCTATTGCTGCTTTCCGATAGATAAATTATGACTGATCCCCTTAAATGTATTACTTACAATGTAAGAGGGCTGAATACGCCCTATAAGAGGAAAGTTATTTCAAGGTTTTTTCAAGTAGAGAAGGCAGATATTATGTGTGTACAAGAGACTCACTGGGTAGGCAGGAAAATAATTTCCTTGAGTCCCCTGTATGATATTTGTGCAATTTCTAATTATAAGTCGAAGTCTAGAGGTACTGCTATTCTAATGCGTAAAAGTAATCGTGTGAGCGAATCCTTTACACAAACTGAACCAGAAGGTAGATACTCTATATGGGCTGGATCAATTAATGATGTCTATTATACCATAGCTAACTTGTATGCTCCTAACCAAAAACAAAATGGCTTTCTAAATAAAATGCTAAAAAAGATCAATAGGATAAGAAAGGGAATATTAATAGTTGCTGGAGATATGAATATGGTGTTGGAGGTGGGTTTAGATAGGAAAACAGACAAAACAGTAATCCAAAATAAAGAAAATATAGGAGTTTCACGTAGATTTAGGACACGTTGATAAGATATAAATTGTATGATGCATGGCAGACGTTTCCCCCTGGAGAAAGAGATTATACTTTCTATTCTTATCGACATGCGACCTATACAAGAATAGACTACTGTTTGATAGATGAAGAGGCTATAAATAAAGTTGTAAGAGTTGACATTGTTATTATGTACATTAATAAGCCATGGAACAAAATAAGATCCAAAAGATTTAGAATAGAACATTCATTATTGAAATCAAGCAAAGACAGGGATCTTATTTTGAAGTCCATGGAAGAATATATAAAATTTAATAAGGATTCAATTACTTCTAAGGTCACATTCTAGAACTCTTTGAATGCCTCCCTAAGGGGTAATTTGATTGCATTAACATCAAAGAAAAAAAGAGAAAGAGGGAAATCCCTTAGGGACCTATATATTCAATTAAATAAGGCCAATAGCATACATAAGTTAGATCCTAATAAAGAATCAGGATTAGAAATTTTGAGTGTTTAGAAATCAATAAGATAGATTTATCAAGTAAAAATTGATAAGAATATATGGAGAACGCAGCAAAAATATTACCATTGTGCTAACAATGCCAAAAGTCTAATTGCTAATCAGTTTAGACACAATAGTAGGCCCAAGATCATTTCAGAGATGCTTGACCAGAAGGGAAAAGCCCATAGGCTCCCTGAACAGATCGGAAGGATTTTTCTAGATTATTATAAAGATCTATATGATCTAGAGGCAAATGGGGAAGTAACTAAACCTACTAAAGAATTAATATCAGAATTTTTGGACTCTATCCAGCTGCCCCAAATTTCTGAGGTACAGTCCAAGAAATTAGAGGAAGAGATATCCCTAGTAGAAGTAGAAGAGATTATTAGAGCCCTCAAGCCAAATAAGTCTCCAGGTCCAGATGGGCTATCGGGTCTCTTTTTTCAAAACTTTACTAAGATATTGAGTCCGTATTTAAAGGATAGTTTTAATGAAATCAGATGATCTGGCTCTGCCCCTGATGAATCTCTTCAAGCTTTAATTTTAACTATCCATAAAGAGGGAAAATCAGAAAATAAATCTTCTAACTATAGACCAATATCGCTCTTAAATATTGATATTAAACTCTATGCAGGGATAATAGCAAAAAGGCTAAGTAAATTAATGAAAGTTCTAGTTAATTATGACTAATCAGGGTTTATAAAAGAATGACAAGGAATGGATAACACAAGAAAATTGTTTGATATCTTGGATTACTGTAAGTTAAAAAAGATCATTGCTCTAGCTCTAGCAATTGATGCGGAAAAGGCTTTTGATCGTTTGAATTGGGAGTTCTTAGTAATGACGTTAAATAAATTTGGTTTTAGTGATAAAGCTATTAGGAGTATTATGGCTATATTCCAACAATTGTGCTTTCATATGCAGAGCTGGGTTTGAAACAGATAGTTTCAGTATCCGTAATGGCACTAGGCAAGGATGTCCTTTGTCCTTAATTATTTTTGCTTTAGCCATAGAGCCATTAGCAGAAAAAATAAGAAGCGAAAGTAATATCAAAGGCATTGCCACAGGAAAGTTAAATTAAAAAATAAGTTTATTTGCAGACAATATCATTATTACAACAGCAGAACCTTTAAATTCGGTAGAATACTTAATGAAGGTAATTCAAGAATATGGCCTTATCTCCTATTATAAGATTAATCAAAGTAAGACTGAGGTATTGATGATTAATATTGATGGTATAACAAAAGCTCAGCTCAAAGGAAAGTTTGACTTTGATTGGTCAACTAGCCATTTCACACATCTTGGTATCGAATTTTCATCTTGCTGGCATAAGATAATTAGAAATTATTATAATTCTATATTTCATGATATAAAAGCTATATTAGATTCTTGGCGTAAGTTGAACCTATCATGGATGGGCAGAATAGCTGCAATCAAAATGTTTGTTTTGCCTAAAGTGTTATATCATTTTAGATGCATTTCTATGAAAATCTCAAAAGAACTTTTAAAGAGATTTCAAGTTAATATAGATAAATATATTAATAAAGTAGCAAACTTTAGAGTTAAAAATACGATTCTAAATAGGAGATATAAGGAGGGGGGGGCTTGGGACCTCATATCTTGAACAATATTATCATGCTACTGCAATATTCAATGCCATGAACTTGACAAATGATAAGTCGTAGCTGAAATTTTACCAGATAGAAAGCATAATAATGTCACAGGAAAATGTGGGAGATATATTCTGGAGTAAATCAGTGAACATGAAGAGTATAAGTAATATTTTACCGGTGTCTAGATTTTGCCTTAAGAGCTGGTGTAGTATAAATAGGAAATATAAGTTGGCTACGTTTCCATCACCAATGATACCTTTGACAATGTTTCAGATTAATTCGAATTATAGTCATAGTGTTAATTGGGCTTAAAGGATATATATAGGAACAAAGATTTTGTCCCTTTTGATAATCTAAGGAGAGAAAGAGAGGTACCATTGACATTTTGGTTACAGTATAATTCACTGAAACTACAAATAAGAAAATTCCTGGGTAATTCAGTCGCTATTAGAGAGCCTACCCTCTTTGAGGAAAATATAGTTATAAATACAGTTAAAATTAATATTACAGGGATTAGAGGAGTTCTATATAGCTCAGACCTGCTGGCGTAAACCTTACCATTGACTAAATGGGAAGAGGAACTAGGCTTTGAATATCAACCTAGTGTCTGGTTTGACACGCTACAATTTATTCATAAGAATTTAATAAGTGTTTCACTTAGAGAAGTCAATTTTAAACTGTATCAAAGATGGTATTATGATCCAGTAAAACGATCTAATATTTCGCAAAAACAAAATAGGCTATGTTGGAGGAAATGTGGCCAAGAAGGTACACACCAGCATATGTGCTGGTTTTGCCCATCGATTCAAGAATTGTGGGATATATGTATCCCATCATTTGTAATGAGATTATTATTTCTTCCCCTGAGCTGGTCTTATTTAATATATTTCTATCTCATTGGGATAAAAGTACAAAAGCAATGGTAAAAAACATGTTATTAGCTGCGAAATGGCTGATAGCTTTGAAATGAAAAGAAGGGATTATTCCCTCAATGAGTGAGATTATAATTATATTAAAAAGAAATAGATAAATTGAGGAAGACTTTACCTGCAATTCCCAGAGAAGTAAAATGAAGGATAAGAAGAAATGGGAAAATTGGGATAAGTATTCCTCAACATCAATTCTTGCTTAAATCACTGTTTTTTTTTCACCTATGGTGGGTCTGTATAAATTGGAGAGTCACTAGATAAGAGGACAGGTAAATAAATGTAATTTACTCCTTAATTGGAGATGACCTACACTTATATAGTTCATTGTGTGTATTGCTAGATATTAAAATGTTATGATGGTTGGGTCTTTTTCCTTTATATATTTAAAGTTACAAAGGATATTAATGGCTGATATGCACTTTTGTCCCTCATATTAATAAATGTATCATTTGCTTATGTTATTTTATATTTGTTTTGTAGGACCAAAATGGCTCATTGGCTCTTTCAAAAAGTTTTCACTTAACTTTGTTATTTTGGAACACTGTCAGATTGAATTTCAGAATTAGTGATGTCGCGAACATCAAATTTTAGGTTCGCGAACAGCGAACGCGAACTTCATCAAATGTTCGCTAACGGGCGAACATCGGCAAACCGCCATAGACTTCAATGGGCAGGCGAATTTCAAAACCCACAGGGACACCACAATAGTGATGGGAAAGTTGTTTCAAGGGGACTAACACCTGGACTGTGGCATGCCGGAGGGGGATCCATGGCAAAACTCCTACGGTAAATTACATAGTTGATGCAGAGTCTGGTTTTAAGCCATACAGGGCATAAATCACCTAACATTCCTAAATTGTTTGGAATAACATGCTTTAAAACATCAGGTAGTGTAAGGGTTACACCCGCTTCACAGTAACTGACCAATCTCCTGTGTTTAATGCACCGCAAACAACCGCAAACAGTCCCTTTGCACAACCGCAAACTCCCCATTTGCACAAGGTTGGATACCAAGCTAGCCATGCCCCGTTCCTTGTCCTTACTGATGTCATTGAAGCTCTCTTTCTCCACCAAGCCAAGGGTCCCCGAAAGGTTACAACATGCCACCTGGGACGCCTGCTGTGTTTGGTCTTCCACCTCCTCAAAGCCACCTTCCTCCTCTGACTCCTCTTCTTCAGACTCCCAGAGTCTGGGGGCTACCACTGCCCAGCATGGAAGATTATACACAGATCAGAGTCTGGGGGCTTCCACTGCACAGCATGGAAGATTATACACAGGTCAGAGTCTGGGGGCTTCCACTGCCCAGCATGGAAGATTATACACAGGTCAGAGTCTGGGGGCTTCCACTGCACAGCATAGAAGATTATATGCGTAGCCTCTGTCTGCGTTATTATAAGGTGTGTACTGTTAAGTAGTACTATTCCTATCGGTTTAATCCCTGTTACGTTCACTATCAGGGGACGTGTATATGGCATGGATTTTTGGAAGCTGGAGATGGAAAAAGATGCTTGGTTGGTCCTCCCACTTCAAATTTGGGGCACTGCGCGTGCAATCTAAGGTGCCACCAGATATGAGTGTCACTGTGCACTGGCAAAAGTTGGCAGAGTAGGCGCTGTAGGCCTCACACACAAGCCTGTAGGCAGGCAACTGATATACAATCGATTACAGTCAAAAAAGTGTTGTTTTATGTCACTGTACACTACGGTTGCACCAGATATGACGTATCACTGTGCACTGGCAAAAGTTGGCAGAGTAGATGCAATAGGCTTCATACACATGTCTGTAGGCAGGCAATTGCTATTCAATCTATTACAATCAAAAAAGTGTTGTTTTATGTCACTGTACACTAGGTTGCACCACATATGACATATCACTGTGCACTGGCAAAAGTTGGCAGAGTAGATGCAATAGGCTTCACACACACGCCTGTAGGCAGGCAATTGCTATTCAATCTATTACAGTCAAAAAAGTGTTGTTTTATGTCACTGTACACTATGGTTGCACCAGATATGACGTATCACTGTGCACTGGCAAAAGATGGGAGAGTAGATGTAATAGGCTTCACACACACGCCTGTAGGCAGGCAATTGCTATTCAATCTATTACAGTCAAAAAAGTGTTGTTTTATGTCACTGAGCACAATATAAGCTGTGAGCCTGAAACAGGCAGGCAACTGAAATTAGATTACAGGAAAAAAATGGTTGTTTTCAATGTATGTTACACCACCAAGTATGAGTAGTGAAAATAAGCACAATAAGCTGTTAGGTGTTAGCCTGTCAGACACACATGCTGGCAGGCAGGCATAGATTACAGAAAAAAAATTATAAGATAAAATAAATGATGTTCAAAGTTTCCTCAATGATAAAGTATAGGGGGCAAACCGAAAAGTGCATGTGTTCGCCGTTCGCGGCGGACGCGAACATGCGAATATCGCCTCGAATAGTTCTCCGGCGAACTGTTCAGGACATCACTAGTCAGGATGTTTTTGGAATACGATATGCTTGTTATTTTATGTGTTTGTATGTATTTTGTATTTTTGGAATGGAATTTTTTTTTTTTTAAATATAAAAAAAATAAAAAATCAGCATAACTGACCAATGTCTAGTACCATAACCTATTATGAACAAGAAATACATTGTCAGAATGTTGGATTTGACCCCAAAGAACAATCCCTAAAATTGGACATATCACTCTGCTTAATAACTGAGGTAGAGAAATATAGTAATTATGAAATCAGTGCTTAAATGGATATATCATCCTTTATAGAGTATTAGATATATTATCTTATATAACCTGGGCAAGATAATGATTGTTGAGTGTACTCACTAACCTGCTCCCCTTAAAATCTCCCATTAATAAAACGACCATGTTAGCTGCATTTCCTTACTTTCAAATATATTTGGGGGTTTATAGCATACTCCTACCAATATTCTTTTAGAATTTGCTCCTCCGCTATTTAACTCTACCCACAAACATTCACCATTATCACTAGTTCCAGCATAATTATGTCCTCTATCTATAGGCTTCAATTCAGGCTTAACATACAGGCAAATCCCTCCTCCTCTTTTACCATGGCCCCTACCTTTACTAAATAGGTTATAACCATCCAGATTAAAAGTCCAGTCATAAGATTCATCCCACCAGGTTTCAGTAATGCCTATTAAATCCCATTTCTCATTAAATGCTAATATTCCCAACTCTCCCATTTTTACTGGCAAGCCTCTGGCACCTTATGTTGCTATGTATCTGTAGTTCTGAAGTGCCTGCCAATTTACTTGAGTTACTTAACAATACCTCCCTATTGACTATACTAACCCTCCCCTTTCTCCACCCCATGTCTTGTTAAATAATTCCTTGCCCCCTCTCCACTTTCTACCGCATCACTTTTATCTAGCCCCCCACCCACTAGTTTAAAAAATGCTCCAGCATTTCTACCATCCTATCCCCGAACACACCAGCTCTCTCATCATTGTGGCCTAATCCATCCCTGCTTTACAGATTGTTCCCAAGTGAGAAGTCAACCCAAACCCCTCCTTAGTGCTCCACTTTTTTAGTGTTATAAAAAATAACATGACCAACATCCCCAGTACTTGGTTCAAAATGATACCCACTTTCTCAGCACCTTCTGTCTTTCTCTGTTCCTCTGCATTACTTTTCCAAGTTAGTAAAAACATACCCTTGGATTCAGTGGACATTACAGGGAATGGAAAAAAGATTGCTGAAGGATGCAATGTATTTTTATTGTGTGGATTGCCATTACAACCCTTTACTGCAACAGTTTAGTTATTATACTGCATATTCCTCTAAATGTCAGAAAAATTGGCAGACGCTGTGATGCAGTTCACTGAAGCTTGCAAATTAATATTTTTTTAAATGGATATTGTAGCCACCATGATCGCTTAGTGCATCTACTGCAATGTTTGCAAACTATGGGCCCTATTAAATTCTCCCTCGTAGTTCTCTCGGTGCTCGCAAAAGGCAGTTTTCCTGCTGTTTGCGAGAACCGAATCTCTCGCAGCCTGCTTTACGATATGACTGCGAGAAAATGGCCGAGAATAGGCTCCGAGAGAGCTACGTAGCCTTAAATCTATGCACGAGTCTCGCATATCGTAAGAATCCCTACGTGGACAAAAAGTCCACGCAAGGGATCCGAAAGCCTCTACGTGCTGCCTCGGAACAACCCGAGACAGCAGTGTGAGGCTCCCCCCTGCACCCTATACACATCCCCATGCTGCAGGGGTCTCTATCAGGACCCCTGCAGCACCCCCACATTAACCCATTGCAGCGGGGGGCCCCGATCTGCATAGATCAGGGACCCCCGCTGCATTTAAAACTTTTAAATTCCCCGCCGCGGCTCCTTAAAGGGACCACGGCACACTATTACCCAATCCCGGCCGCGGCACTTAAAATGAAACCCCCTCTATGCTGGGGGTCCCCATCGGGACCCCCGAAGTGTCCCCATATAAACCCCCTGCAGCGGGGGGCCCCGATCGGCACCGATCGTGACCCTGCTGCAATTCAATTTTAAATTTCCCGCCTCGCGGGTCCTCAAAGGACCGTAAAGGTCCTGAAAGGACTCGCACTAAAAATATTAACCCCAGGCAACTATAATTACCCCATTAAGTCATGATGGTCAATCCAGACCACCATAAGGCCTAAATTAACCCATTAACTCATGGTGGTCAATCCAGACCACCATAAGGCCTAAATTAACCCATTAACTCATGGTGGTCAATACAGACCACCATAAGGCTCTAATTAACCCATTAACTCATGGTGGTCAATACAGACCACCATAAGGCTCTAATTAACCCATTAACTCATGATGGTCAATCCAGACCACCATAAGGCTCTAATTAACCCATTAACTCATGGTGGTCAATCCAGACCACCATAAGGCCTAAATTAACCCATTAACTCATGGTGGTCAATACAGACCACCATAAGGCTCTAATTAACCCATTAACTCATGGTGGTCAATCCAGACCACCATAAGGCTCTAATTAACCCATTAACTCATGGTGGTCAATCCAGACCACCATAAGGCCTAAATTAACCCATTAACTCATGGTGGTCAATACAGACCACCATAAGGCTCTAATTAACCCATTAACTCATCGTGGTCAATACAGACCACCATAAGGCTCTAATTAACCCATTAACTCATGGTGGTCAATACAGACCACCATAAGGCTCTAATTAACCCATTAACTCATGATGGTCAATCCAGACCACCATAAGGCTCTAATTAACCCATTAACTCATGGTGGTCAATCCAGACCACCATAAGGCCTAAATTAACCCATTAACTCATGGTGGTCAATACAGACCACCATAAGGCTCTAATTAACCCATTAACTCATGGTGGTCAATACAGACCACCATAAGGCTCTAATTAACCCATTAACTCATGATGGTCAATCCAGACCACCATAAGGCTCTAATTAACCCATTAACTCATGATGGTCAATCCAGACCACCATAAGGCCTAAATTAACCCATTAACTCATGGTGGTCAATCCAGACCACCATAAGGCCTAAATTAACCCATTAACTCATGGTGGTCAATACAGACCACCATAAGGCTCTAATTAACCCATTAACTCATGATGGTCAATCCAGACCACCATAAGGCTCTAATTAACCCATTAACTCATGGTGGTCAATACAGACCACCATAAGGCTCTATTTAACCCCATCAGTCCCATAAGGGTATATTATTACCATTATGGGCCTGTTACAACCCAACATTAACCACATAAGTGCCATGATGGTCCTCAAGGACCATCATGACACTAACTACAAACACTACACTATAACCCTTAATAAACCATTTAATCTAAACTAACCCCCCTCTACACTAATCTATTAACACTTACACTACCTACCTACACTACCTACCCCCTAATAAACCTCCCCAACACTCTAATTACAAAAAACAAAAAACCTACAGCACAGAAAACAAAAAACCTACAGTACAAAAAACAAAAAAACCTACAGTACAGAAAAAAGAAAACAATTACAACCCCACCCCCCACTACAGAAAACAAAAAAATACATTACAACCCCACCCCTCACTACAGAAAATAAAAAAATTACACACCTGAAAAGGAAAGACAGATAAACACAATACAATACATACATATAATACATTACATACATTACATACAATACATGACATTACATATAATATATTACATATAATATATTACATATAATATATTACATATAATACATTACATACATTACATACAATACATGACATTACATACATTACATATAATGTATTACATATAATATATTACATATAATATATTACATATAATATATTACATATAGTCCTAATCAAATACCCCCTATCTATCTAACATACAATCTATTTAATTTAAAATAAATCCTAACTATATCAAATACATCCCCCTATCTATCTAATATACAAAAAATCCTAACTACATACACAGACCCTTATTCTAAATTAAAATAAAATAATTACAGTCCTAACTACATACACAGACCCTTATTCTAAAATAAAATAAAATAATTACAGTCCTAACTACATACACAGACCCTTATTCTAAGCTAAAATCAATAAATTAAGACCACTTACCTTTAAGATGTTGCTTCAGATCACTAACCTATGGGTCAAACAAAAAATAAAATTTAGTACAAAACATTAACATCAAATAAATAAACATTCTATACATTCTAAATATTCAACTCACCTTTACAGCATGTCCAGTCACTGTTTAGCTCTTCCGGCGCGGCCCTGTTAAAAAAAAACCACAATACATGAATACATGAATACAATATATAAACAATAAATAAAATACACAAATGAACATCTAAATATACATTTAACTTACCTCCCCGCGATGTCCCCGGCCTTCTCTCCTTCAGCCCCGGCTGGGCCGCGGAACCATCTGCGCTCTAAAAAAAAAAAAAGAAAAAAAACTAACGGAGGTCTGCACTGGCAGACCTCCCCGACGCTACTGAACCTCCCGGAGTCGTTTCCGGGAGGAAATTGGCATTGTCGGCTTGTGATTGGCTGAAAAAGCTGTCTATCAATTCAGCCAATCAAAAGTCGTCAATGTGTGAGCCAATCAGGATGGGATACACCCCAATATCCCACCCTGATTGGCTTAAACACTTGTCTATCTTTCTGGGAACCAATCACAACGCTCAGATGCCTTCAGCCAATCACTATGGGATACACCCCCACGGAGTGATTGGTAGAAGACATCTGCGCATCCTGATTGGCTCCTACATTGACGACTTTTGATTGGCTGACAGCTTTTTCAGCCAATCACAAGCCGACAATGCCAATTTCCTCCCGGAAACGACTCCGGGAGGTTCAGTAGCGTCGGGGAGGTCTGCCAGTGCAGACCTCCGTTAGTTTTTTTTTTTTTTTTTTTTTAGAGCGCGGATGGTTCCGCTGCCCAGCCGGGGCTGAAGGAGAGAAGGCCGGGGACATCGCGGGGAGGTAAGTTAAATGTATATTTAGATGTTTATTTGTGTATTTTATTTATTGTTTATATATTGTATTCATGTATTCATGTATTGTGTTTTTTTTTTAACAGGGCCGCGCCGGAAGAGCTAAACAGTGACTGGACATGCTGTAAAGGTGAGTTGAATATTTAGAATGTATAGAATGTTTATTTATTTGATGTTAATGTTTTGTACTTTTTTTTTTTTTTTTTGTTTGACCCATAGGTTAGTGATCTGAAGCAACATCTTAAAGGTAAGTGGTCTTAATTTATTGATTTTAGCTTAGAATTAGGGTCTGTGTATGTAGTTAGGACTGTAATTATTTCATTTTAGTTTAGAATAAGGGTCTGTGTATGTAGTTAGGATTTTTTGTATATTAGATAGATAGGGGGATGTATTTGATATAGTTAGGATTTATTTTAAATTAAATAGATTGTATGTTAGATAGATAGGGGGTATTTGATTAGGACTATATGTAATATATTATATGTAATACATTATATGTAATGTATGTAATGTCATGTATTGTATGTAATGTATGTAATGTATTATATGTAATATATTATATGTAATATATTATATTTAATATATTATATTTAATATATTATATGTAATGTCATGTATTGTATGTAATGTATGTAATGTATTATATGTAATATATGATATGTAATATATTATATGTAATATATTATATGTAATGTCATGTATTGTATGTAATGTATGTAATGTATTATATGTATGTATTGTATTGTGTTTATCTGTATTTCCTTTTCAGGTGTGTAATTTTTTTATTTTCTGTAGTGGGGGGTGGGGTTGTAATGTATTTGTTTGTTTTCGGTAGTGGGGGGTGGGGTTGTAATTGTTTTTTTTTTTTGTACTGTAGGTTTTTTTGTTTTTTGTACTGTAGGTTTTTTGTTTTCTGTGCTGTAGGTTTATTGTTTTTTGTAATTAGAGTGTTGGGGAGGTTTATTAGGGGGTAGGTAGTGTAGGTAGGTAGTGTAAGTGTTAAAAGATTAGTGTAGAGGGGGGTTAGTTTAGATTAAATGGTTTATTGGGGGTTATAGTGTAGTGTTTGTAGTTAGTGTCATGATGGTCCTTGAGGACCATCATGGCACTTATGTGGTTAATGTTGGGTTGTAACAGGCCCATAATGGTAATAATATACCCTTATGGGACTGATGGGGTTAAATAGAGCCTTATGGTGTTCTGTATTGACCACCATGAGTTAATGGGTTAATTAGAGCCTTATGGTGGTCTGTATTGACCACCATGAGTTAATGGGTTAATTTAGGCCTTATGGTGGTCTGTATTGACCACCATGAGTTAATGGGTTAATTAGAGCCTTATGGTGGTCTGTATTGACCACCATGAGTTAATGGGTTAATTAGAGCCTTATGGTGGTCTGTATTGACCACCATGAGTTAATGGGTTAATTTAGGCCTTATGGTGGTCTGTATTGACCACCATGAGTTAATGGGTTAATTAGAGCCTTATGGTGGTCTGTATTGACCTCCATGAGTTAATGGGTTAATTAGAGCCTTATGGTGGTCTGTATTGACCACCATGAGTTAATGGGTTAATTTAGGCCTTATGGTGGTCTGTATTGACCACCATGAGTTAATGGGTTAATTAGAGCCTTATGGTGGTCTGTATTGACCACCATGAGTTAATGGGTTAATTAGAGCCTTATGGTGGTCTGTATTGACCACCATGAGTTAATGGGTTAATTTAGGCCTTATGGTGGTCTGTATTGACCACCATGAGTTAATGGGTTAATTAGAGCCTTATGGTGGTCTGTATTGACCACCATGAGTTAATGGGTTAATTTAGGCCTTATGGTGGTCTGTATTGACCACCATGAGTTAATGGGTTAATTAGAGCCTTATGGTGGTCTGTATTGACCACCATGAGTTAATGGGTTAATTTAGGCCTTATGGTGGTCTGTATTGACCACCATGAGTTAATGGGTTAATTAGAGCCTTATGGTGGTCTGTATTGACCACCATGAGTTAATGGGTTAATTTAGGCCTTATGGTGGTCTGTATTGACCACCATGAGTTAATGGGTTAATTAGAGCCTTATGGTGGTCTGTATTGACCACCATGAGTTAATGGGTTAATTAGAGCCTTATGGTGGTCTGTATTGACCACCATGAGTTAATGGGTTAATTTAGGCCTTATGGTGGTCTGTATTGACCACCATGAGTTAATGGGTTAATTAGAGCCTTATGGTGGTCTGTATTGACCACCATGAGTTAATGGGTTAATTAGAGCCTTATGGTGGTCTGGATTGACCATCATGAGTTAATGGGGTAATTATAGTTGCCTGGGGTTAATATTTTTAGTGCGAGTCCTTTCAGGACCTTTACGGTCCTTTGAGGACCCGCGAGGCGGAAAATTTAAAATTGAATTGCAGCAGGGTCACGATCGGTGCCGATCGGGGCCCCCCGCTGCAGGGGGTTTATATGGGGACACTTCGGGGGTCCCGATGGGGACCCCCAGCATAGAGGGGGGTTAATTTTAAGTGCCGCGGCCGGGATTGGGTAATAGTGTGCCGCGGCCCCTTTAAGGAGCCGCGGCGGGGAATTTAAAAGTTTTAAATGCAGCGGGGGCCTGATCAGTGCCGATCGGGGACCCCCGCTGCAAGGGGTTAATGTGTGGGGGCTGCGGGGGTTCCTATGGACCCCTGCAGCAAGGTGTTCATGTGAGGACACTTCGGGGGTCCCGACAGGGACCCCCGCATTGAGGGGGGGTTCATTTTAGGTGCCTGGGGGGGGGTTTGGAGTACCCCCCACGGCAGGGCTTATGTGGGGGACTGCCGCGGAGGTCCCTTTTAGGACCCCCGCAGCACTTGATGAGGAGTGGGAGCCTGCGATATCATCTCGCAGGCTGTCACTCCTCATGTACATTTACGCAGTGTAGATACGTACGGCCCTGCTGCGTAGCTCACACGTTGCTCGCAGCAGGGCTAATTTAATAGCATTGTAAGTTAGAGAAACTTTGCAGTACGTAGGGCTTAAGTAGAAGCCTCTTATTTACGAGGCTGGAATTTAATAGGGCCCTATAATTTAACATTCTTGACTTAATTCATTCCATGTACAGAACTGTCACAATGTTCAAAGCATGCTCTTTCAGTAGTATAACATACATTTTACTGAGGTATCACAGCTTGAATTGACTAGGTTGTAACATTTTTGACTGAACTGTTTGGCCATCTCTTGAATGCACTGTATTTGTTGTGTTAGGAGAAATAGATCTACTTTCTATGTTACTCTATGAAGCCTACTGTATTTATAGGAACAAGTAGCTTAACTCAATTTGTAATGCATTTAAAAGAGCATGATTAACAACATTACCACAGTTGTGTTTTGCATGAAAAATATTAAGTAAAGCCTGTTTAAACGTTATTGAAGCTAACAGGAAGTCCACAGAGCATACAGTGCCATGCAAAAGTATTCACCCTCCGTGGACTTTGTCGTGTTTTGTTGCCTCACAACCTGGAATTAACACGAATTGTTTGAGGATTTGCATCATTTGATTTACAAAACATGCCGACAACTTTGAAGATGTTTTTTTTTTATTATTGTGAAGCAAACAACAAATAGGACAAAATAACAGAAAAAGTCAATGTGCATAACTATTCACCCTCTAAAGTCAATACTTTGTAGAGTCGCCTTTTGCGGCAATCACAGCTCCAACTTGCTTTGGATAAGTCTCTATGAGCTTGCCACATCTTACCACTGGGATTTTTGCCCATTCCTCCTGGCAAAACTGCTTCAGCTCCTTCAAGTTGCATGGTTTGCGCTTGTGAACAGCAATCTTTAAGTCAGATTTTCTATTGGATTAAGGTCTGGGCTTTGACTAGGCCATTCCAACACATTGTTTCCCCTTAAAGCACTCAAGTGTTGCATTAGCAGTATATTTGGGGTCATTGTCCTGCTGGAAGGTGAACCTCCGTCCTAGCCTCAAATCATGCACAGAGTGGTACAGGTTTTGCTCAAGAATATCCCTGAATTTAGCACTATCCATCTTTCCCTCAGCTCTGACCAGTTTCCCAGTCCCGGCTGCTGAAAAACGGGGGATGGTGTTCTTTGTGTGATGTGATGTGTTGGGTTTGCGCCAGACATAGCATTTTCTTTAATGGCCAAAAAGTTCAATTTTAGCCTCGTCAGACCAGAGCACCTTCCTCCAAACATTTTTTGAATCTCCCACATGCCTTTTTCACAAACTCAAAACGTGCCATTTTGTTTTTTTACTGAAAGTAATAGCTTTCTTCTGGCCACTCTGCCATAAAGCCCAACTCTATGACACATACTGCTTATTGTCGTCCTATGTACAGATACTCAAGTCTCTGCTGTGGAACTCTGCAGCTCCTCTAGGGTTACCTTAGGTCTCTGTGCTGTCTCTCTGATGAATGCCCTCCTTGGCCAGTCTGTGAGTTTTGGTGGGCGGTCATCTCTTGACAGGTTTGCTGTTGCAGCCTCTGGGGCCTTTCAAAAAGGTGTGTATATGTAATGTATATGTAATGACAGATCATGTGACATTTAGATTGCAAACAGGTGGACATCATTTCACTAATTATCTGACTTCTGAAGGTAATTGGTTGCACCAGAGCTTTTTATGGGCATCTTAACAAAGGGGGCGAATACATACTGTGATAACGATGCTGTCACACTCAGGGTTCGTGCCCTTGTATCCGGCATCACAATGGAGTACTCAGGAGCCCTCTTTAAAATATCAGCAGTATTTATTTGAGTGTAGCAAAAAAACATAAATGGTGCAAAACAAAATCCTAGCTTCTAATAGAAGCACTGACTTTACTCTTGGCTGTAGTTCCCTCACTATGCAAGATAAAGTTCACACAAAACAAAAGTCCAAACAAAAGCTTACAGGATATCAAGTCTCCCTTGTAGCAGGGGATTTCCACAGCAGGCTCTGGCGTCCTCTGTCCAGCTCAGACTGAGCTCTCCCTCTCAGCTGGGTGCTTATCATACCTTTAAAGGTGGAACCCAGCTGGCCTACTTGATTAGCCTGTTGTGTTAACCCTTTCTTCCCTTAGTGGACACAGGGCTCTGCTCTGTCTCTCTCCCACGTATACTTTATCAATGATTCTGTTACATATCCTCCTCCCCAGCTCGACACTATGGGGTTGAGCGGCCAACGCCGTGAGGCAGTGTATGCGGGATAGGTCATCTGCATTGCCATGAAGGCTGCCAGCTCTATGAAGAACACAGAAGTCGAAGGGTTTGAGGGACAGGAACCATCTAGTCACGCGACTATTTTTCTTCTTGTTCTGGTGCATCCACTGTAAAGGGGCATGGTCCGAGACCAAGGTGATCCTTCTTCCCAATAGGTAATACTGGAGGGCTTCCGTGGCCCATTTTATGGCCAGGCATTCTTGCTCTACCACAGAATATTTCTGTTCCCGTGGCATCAACTTGCGGCTAAGGAACAAGATGGGATGTTCTTCACCATTCACCTCCTGTGACAATACGGCCCCCAGTCCTACTCCTGAAGCATCTGTTTGTAGGATAAATTCCATTTCGAAATCATGGGCTATTAAAATGGGACCTTGACACAGTGTAGTCTTTAGATCCTTGAAAGCTTCCTCAGTGGCCTTGTTCCACTTGACTACGTCAGGTGCCTTATTCTTAGTGAGTTCTGTCAGCGGGGTGGCTCTTGTGGAGAAATGTGGGATAAACCTCCTGTAATAGCCCACGATTCCCAAAAAGGCTCTTACTTGTTTCTCTCTTAGTGGGCGATGCCAGTTTTGGATTGCTTCCACTTTGTTGAGCTGCAGCTTGACCATTCCTCGTCCAACAGTGTAACCCAGATATTTGGCTTCACTAAGTCCTATGGCACATTTCACAGGGTTCACTGTTCACCCGTCTTAGGGTTTCTAACACAGACTCCACCTTTGGAAGATATGTCTCCCAATCTGTGGTATACATTACTATGTCATGTAAATATGCAGCAGCATATTCCGAATGTTCACGTAATAACCTGTCCATCAGTCTCTGGAAGGTGGCTGGAGCTCCATGGAGTCCAAATGATAGTACTTTATATTGGAAGAGCCCATCTGGGGTCGCAAAGGCAGTTTTTTCTTTTGCTGCTTGTGTCAATGGAATTTTCCAATATCCTTTTGTCAAGTCCAGGGTCGTTAAAAATCTTGCTTTCCCAAGCCGCTCTATCAACTCATCCACTCTAGGTATGGGATATGCGTCAAAATCAGATACAGAGTTTAATTTGCGGAAGTCGCTGCAGAATCTGATGGTGCCGCCAGGTTTTGGGACCATCACAATAGGACTACACCATTCACTTTGGGATTCTTCAATAACCCCAAGATCTAGCATCTTTTTTACTTCTGCTCATATTTCTTCTCGTTTAGCCTCGGGTATTCGATAGGGTTTCATCCTTACCCTGATCCCGGGCTTAGTGATGATGTTGTGGTAAATAGCAGTGGTGCGACCTGGTTGTGTAGAGAAGACATCCCTGTTTCGGTTTATAACTTTGTACGTTTCCTCCTTCTGTTCAGGGGACAGATCCTGTGACACAAATGCTTCTACTTGCATTGCCTCTGTGCTCGGAATAGTTTCTCCGACATCATCCAACTCTTCATCAAGACAAGCAATATTTACCTCTACTATCTGCTCTCTCCAAGGCTTTAGCAGGTTTACGTGGTATATTTGCTCTGTTCTTCGTCGCTCTGGTTGCCTCACTTTGTAATCTACATCTCCTATGGCCTCATTAATTTCGTACGGGCCTTGCCATCTGGCCAGAAGTTTGGTTTCGGCCGTGGGTACTGGAACTAGTACTCTGTCTCCCGGTTGGAACTTCCTCACCTGTGTTGTGCGATTGTAATATGTACGCTGATGTTGTTTGGCTTTTTCCATGTGCTCTCGTACCAGGGGGCCAACTTGGGAGATTATTTCCCTCATTTTCCTGATATACTCTATGATATTCTCACCAGGCACGGTTTGTTCTTCCCATTCTTCTCGTAGTATGTCCAGTATGCCTCTGGGATGGCGACTATAGAGGAGTTGGAAAGGGGAAACCCTGTGGAGGCTTGCGGGACCTCTCTAACTGCAAAGAGCAAATAGGGTAGAAGTAAGTCCCAATCTTTCCCGTCTCGGGCTACAACCTTTCTGAGCATGTTCTTCAAGGTTTTATTAAACCGCTCGACCAATCCATCCGTCTGAGGATGGTAAACCGAGGTTCTTAGTGTTTTCACCTGTAGGAGCTTGCACATTTCTTTCATCAATCTAGACACAAAGGGTGTCCCTTGGTCAGTCAAGATTTCCTTGGGTATCCCCACCCTAGAATACAGCTGTAATCCATTTAGCTATATTTTTAGAGGTTGCTGTGCGTAGTGGTATCGCTTCTGGATATCTTGTGGCATAGTCCAGTATTACCAGTATGAACTGGTGTCCTCTGGCTGATTTTTCGAGAGGGCCAACCAGGTCCATTGCAATCCTCTCAAAAGGCTCTTCGATTATGGGCAATGGTATCAATGGGGCCCTTAGGTTAGGTCGAGGGGCAGTTATCTGGCATTCTGGGCAGGATGCACAATACTGGGCTACCTCAGCATGTATATCAGGCCAGAAAAATCGTTTCAGGATTCTTCCCAGTGTTTTATCTTTTCCAAGGTGTCCCCCAAGGAGGTTACAATGAACCAGGTCAAGGACTTTCCTTCTATGTGCTCTTGGGACTAGGAGCTGCTCCAGTGTCTCTGTCCCTGAGGGAACAATTCTGTGCAACAGATCATTTTGTAAGATGATTTACGGTCCTTGTCTTCTTTGCCTGTCAGGCACAGGTACACCGTTTACTTCTGATAGTTCATTTCGTACATTTTGCAAAATTGGGTCCGAAGCCTGGTCTCGTGCAAAATTATTATTGTCCTGGAAGCACCGCTGTGGAGTCAGCTCTTCCTCTCCAGGTTCTTCTGTTTCCTCCTCTCTTTCATCATTATGAGCTGTAGGACCCGTTCGGCGTGCCCCTCTCCTTTCCTTATCTCGGCTTGCGGCTAAAGCTTCTTCAAAAGCTTTCTTTCGAAATTTCTGTGCCCATCCTTTTTGCTCTTCGCCGCTCCCGCTTTGTTTTTCGGCCTCTCCCGGGTCTGGAAAATAAGCCATCCTCTGAACATGATAGATGTGGATATACGGAATTGTTAGCAGTTTGGACACTCTCCACAGGTTCTTTTCTGCTTTCCCATCGGTCAGTAGGAAGAAGATCTTTGAAGTGGGGAACGTCTCTGCCTAGTACTACCGGATAAGGCAGGGTAGCTACGACGGGTGCAGTGATTACCATCTTCCTCTCCTGTATCTCCAGTGTTGCAGTGCTGGTAGGGTAGAGATTGACGGTACCATGTACGCATTTTATGCCCACTCGTCTTGAGGTTTTTATTTCACTGTGTCTTATGAGTTTTCCTGAGAAAAGAGTCACAGCACTTCCTGAGTCTGCTAGGGTTGTCGTTTCTTTACCGTTAACCTTTATGGGTTTGTTAAACTGATGAGCCTTTTCTGTCACCCCCACCAGGTTAATTACGTTACAGTGGTATGGACTTTCTCCCATGTTGCATTGCATGGGTTCCTCTTTACTTGGACAGTTAGCCGCTATGTGTCCTAGTTCTCTGCAAAAAAAACACGTCCCCTTGCTTGCGGGGCTGCCTCTTTGCCAGGGTTCTTCAGGAATCACCCTTTCTGCTTTGTTTTGAAACAGACTCTTTTTCACTTCTGGGTACAGGTGTCTTTGTCCGGTTCCCGACCTTCTCATGCAGTTAAAGGTTTGAGCCTTTGGGTGATTAGGCCGCCTTTGAATACTGTAGGTCTCCACTTTTGAAGGACAGGAAAATTCATTCATAGCCAAATATCTTTCTGCCAATGAAATAAATTCATCTGGATTCTCCGGCTCATTTTGTCCCACCCATTCTCTTAAGCCTGGGGGTAGACTCCTCAGGTAGCGATTTATTACCAGTAGTTCCATAATTCTCCCTGGTCCATTAGTTTCAGGGCTTAGCCATCTTTGGGCTAAGTGCAGCAATCTCAGCTTTTAGGTTGGCATAATCCATTGCTTGCTCTGTGTACAGGTCAAAATATGCTTTATGAGCCTCCCCACACAAATACTGAGCAACTATACTGGCCCAGTGTCTTTGGTGCCACGCTTCTCTGACAGCAATTCTTTCAAAAGTCAGGAGAAATGTTTCCACATCTTCATCCAGGTTCATTTTCTGTAGAAACCGATTTGGGTTGATGTTTCCACTGGTTTCCGGCATCGGGGTAGGTTTTGCAGGTATCAGTTGCTGTAGCTGGGCAAGCAAGATTTGGTTTGTTTCCCGCTGCAGCTTTCGGTCTTCTGCAGCTTGGGCCTGTTGTTCCACCAGGACTTGTGCTGCCTGGGCCTGCTGTCTCAGTAACTGCTGAGTAGTCTCCTGCTGGCATGTAGTGGTTTGTATTAGGGCCTTCACTAGTTCCTCCATTGTTCAGATCCCACCACTGCCACCATATGTGATAATGCTGCTGTCACACTCAGGGTTCGTGCCCTTGTATCCGGCACCACAATGGAGTACTCAGGAGCCCTCTTTAAAATATCAGCAGTATTTATTTGAGTTTAGCAAAACAACATAAATGGTGCAAAACAAATTCCTAGCTTCTAATAGAAGCACTGACTTTACTCTTGGCTGTAGTTCCCTCACTATGCAAGATAAAGTTCACACAAAACAAAAGTCCAAACAAAAGCTTACGGGATATCAAGTCTCCCTTGTAGCAGGGGATTTCCACAGCAGGCTCTGGCGTCCTCTGTCCAGCTCAGACTGAGCTCTCCCTCTCAGTTGGGTGCTAATCATACCTTTAAAGGTGGAACCCAGCTGGCCTGCTTGATTAGCCTGCTGTGTTAACCCTTTCTTCCCTTAGTGGACACAGGGCTCTGCTCAGTCTCTCTCCCACATAAACTCCATCAATGATTCTGTTACAATACCCAATGCCAATTTTCTGTTTTCTGTTTCTAAAAAATAGTTTTATGTATATATTTTTCTCATTTCACTTCACCAACTTAGACTACTGTGTCTACGACTTAGACTACTGATCCATCACATAGAATTCAGATTCACAAAACATTGAACTTAAGGCTGTAATGTAACAAAATAGGTAAAAAGTCAAGAGGGCGAATATTTTTGCAAGGCACTATACATACATCTGTAGATTTAATTGGCTGTAAAGTATGACTCAAACATATATGTTGCTGCTGATTGACTGGCAAAATGCTGCATCAGTTAAATATGTGAATATTTGTTTTCTGCATTGAAAGCAACATTTGAAAAGAGAAAGCACAGTGACACATTTTCAAATATCCTATTTTGGGTGCAACAAAAAAAATTCTTTCAATGTCCCTTTAAGAAAAGTTGGATGACTCTTGGCACTTAAAGATGATCAACTGAATAATATAGGAAGCTGAGTTAAAATCATTTACAGCTTATATCTGTTTTCTGACTTGTAACATATATAAAAAAAAAAAAAATAATGCAAACATTAATCTGCTGGGATTTCTCAAAATCTTCCATATCAAAGACAGTTGCATTGTTTCATTTTTCTAAATGTCTATCAATGAGCGAAAAATAACCTTATATTACTACAGCAAAAAAGGTCCTTCACGAGAAATCTCAGGGCCCAGTAGATGTCCATCCTTGACATGCATGTACCCAACCTCAGCACATATGTGATCGTCATCAACATCATCTAAAGTCTTCAGTGCCCTTTTAAGGATCAGTGGCAGGTAATGGGCAAATATTATAAAAATATGTTTACATACCTATAGCTTATGTAAATACATTTTCTTAAACTTGTAAAGTTTAAGCAATACCAGCCTAGAGAGGCTGGTATTGCTAACTTTAAACTATGGTTCCCACATAATCTTGTACATTCTTAATTGTTAAAACATCATATAGCTTGTAGGAATGAATGTTCGTTAAGTCTGCCAAAACTGTTGACACATTAAGGTATCAAAAGCTTTACATAATAAACATGGGCTGCAGCTCTCATTTTAATCATATATCTAAAGACCCAGCTCTCATTTTAATCATATATCTAAAGACCCATCAGTACCTTGCCAGTTATACTTCGGTAAATCTATATTTCTAACTTTTGGGAACGATACTGTCATGGGATAGACATCTCAAGAAAATAATCTTTTGCCCATTGAATATTTCTTACATAACTTACTGCCTGCTGCCTTGTACCACCCATAGATTATTACAACATACAGAGTTTGGCTAGCAAGTGAAGAATTGTTTGTCTGAGGTTCTCACATGATGTAAATTTCCAAGGGGGCAATCTTTTTTATGAATCATCTTTTCAAGAGGAAGCAACTTTTCAATCTTAAAAACAACCAATCCTTTTAATTACACTAGTGCTTGCAGCAATAAAAGCATCTCCAAACACCTTTGCTTCAAAGTGAAACCATATATAGAACAATATATCCCATCCTTATAATCAGGGTGCCAACTATCATGGATGCATTTTACATGTAGTTTGAACATAGATTTGATGGTGAATAACTAACCAAAAAGGCCAACTATTCTGCTCATTCTATCCACATTTAAAGGTTAGATTACTTTAGCCTTGGAATAGCATTGTGCTTATCCCAGGCACCCTTGAATCATTAAATGTGCATGACTGTATCACTACAACTGGAGGTCTGTTCCACTTATCTATTGCCCTTTCCGTAACTATGGGCCCTATTAAATTCGAGCTGCGGAAATAATAGGTGAAAACGCAAGTCCTACGTAGTTTAAAAATGAAACCATTTCCGACACTATTAAATTCAAAGTGCTGCGAGATATGAGCGATGGATGCGAATGCATAAACGTTAGGATTTGCGCATGAGTTCCGATATCTCGGATCACTTTGCGTATGAAAAGAGCGCGAAATACGTGATACGTACCACTTAACCTGACGGCAGTATGCCTTTAAAAGGGAGCCAAAACAGAACATAATTGACTGTGCTGGAGCTTTTGCAAGTAGACACACAGGTCTAGGCATTGGTGGGTTTTTGGTGAGCGAGAAGAGAGAGGAGAGAGGAGAGAATTTCAGTTTTTGAACTAGCAGACAATTTAACCCTTTGTTTACAATACACATAATTACTGATATCACATAATTCACACACATAGATTAATACGTACACATAGCTACAACTAGTGGTAGGCCACTGCACACCTACACCCCCCCCCCAAGACCTTCCCCCCCCTCCCCCCACACATAATACTACACATAATACTTGCATCTTTTTTTACCTCCTAAACAAACACAAATATTATCTTTAGCGTTAATTTATTTTCTGAGGAGTTTAGAGAAGAGGAGGTGGTAAGGCAAGAGAGGCGCGGAGGAGAGTGAAGAGAACATCTGAGGAGAGGAGGAGGATGAGGAGGAGAGGAGGAGGAGGAGGAGGGAGAGGAGGAGGTGGGAGAGGAGGAGGTGGAGGAGGAGGAGGTGGAGGAGGAGGAGGAGGTGGAGGGAGAGGAGGAGGAGGAGGAGGAGGAGAGCAAGGAGGAGAGCAGGGGGGGAGGGAAGTGCCCCCAGAGCTAGGAATTCAAGTGGAAGGGGCAGAGGGTCAGGGGCCTGATCCCTTGGTGGGAGGTAGTGGGGATGAGGGAGCGGCCCCAGGGATAGAACAGGAAGACCAGGCACCGTCTGTAAGGCAACGGGTTGTGGCAAGGCCCAGGGCCCCCAATTATAGCCGAGAGGAGATCCAGGTTCTCCTCAGGGAAATCTGTGCCCGCCAGGGGATTATATGTGGTGGCAGAGACATTAATGCCAGCCAGAGGCGCCAGGCCTGGTCCCAAATTGGCAGAGCTGTGTCGGCAGTAGGGGTTACTAATAGGGACTGGAGGGCAGTGCGGCACAAGTTCGACGATTTAAAGATGGCTGTGAAAAGAAAGATGTCCGATAAGGCAGCAGCAGCACGTCAGACTGGTGGTGGGTCCGCGGTCACTTATGTTTACAAGGAATGGGAGAGGACAGTGATGCGCTTCATCCCTTCTGAATCTGTGGTGGGAATACCAGGGCAGATGGACACAGATCGTCCTAACACCCTGCAACGTGAGTATCATATCACACATGGTTGGCTGAGATTGTGGGGGGATGGGCTGTCCAAAAGCCTGCAGATAACATGCTGTATGTATGTATGTATCTATGTATGTATAAATAGGCTTGTGCTCTGGCTGTTGTATATAATGAGCTGTATCCCTCTAGAACAGGGGTGGGTAAGGAGGGCCACATACATGCCGGACTTTCAGGATATCCTGCTGCATGTATGTATGTATGTATGTATAAATAGGCTTGTGTTCTGGCTGTTGTATATAATGAGCTGTATCCCTCTAGAACAGGGGTGGGTAAGGAGGGCCACATACATGCCGGACTTTCAAGATATCCTTTTTGTGCACAGGTGATTCAATCCGGATGACTGAAAAGGCGATTGGCTCACCTGTGTGGCCCTCCAGGCACGAACCTGCCCACCCTTCCTCAAGAATTATATGGCCTCCTACACCCCTGCCCACACACAGGGATAATTCACATACAATAGCACTGTAAGCCCGATGGTTGACTAAAAATGTATGGGGCGACAATAACCATTTCAGTCCTGGTAGCAAACCTATCCTGTTCATAATTTGTCTCCCTAATATGTCAATTTCTAATTATATCCAGATTGATTGCAATAGAGCAGGGTGTCCAAAGTCAAACTTGCTGGGCTGCGCACAAGCCTGGATATGTGGATTTCCTTGATGTGAACAGATGAGTCAATTAGACTTAATGACTTGGAGAATGATATTCTCAGCTGGATGCAGCATGCCTATCCCCAAATGCAGGCCTGACTTTGGCCTCCACTGCGATCGTGACTAAAGATTTGGCTGTGCGGCATATGTGGATACAGACTCTGTAGCACTGCATGTGTGTCATATACTGTCCTAACCTGGCCCATGTCTCAGCTGCATATTAACAACCATTGCTGGAAACTTGTCAGATTGGTCAGTCTCACACACTGCACAACAGATGCAGCAGAGCACGTGTCTGAGGCACATGCAGTACACATTCATATGAGCCATGATCCACAATGCACATTATGCAGCCCGTGGCTCATCTGTGTAACACAAGCACCACAGTCACTCACAGGTGACCATGATGTCAATGATATGTAAATGCATAGCTTGCAATTGTGTATGGCAACCAACTGAAATATATGTTTATTCCATTGCAGTATCCACAGATTCAGAAGAGGAGGAGGCAGGAAGGGCTGAAGTGGGCCAGGACATTCAGGAGGGCCCGGGACCATCCACATCACTTGCTCATACAGAGCGGGAAGTGATGCCCGGGCCCTCTTCGGCGGGGCCACCTCAGGGCCTGCACCAGCCACGTCATCCTGTGCCTCTCTCAGCGGCTCCACCCTCAGCGGCTCCACCCTCATCCTGGGCTCTGCCCTCATCATGGACTCCGCCCTCATCTGGTGCTCCGCCCTCATCTGGTGCTGCACCCTCATGGGCACAGCCCTCATCATTGGCTCCACCCTCATATGGTGCTCCGCCCTCATCATGGGCACAGCCCTCACACTGGGCACAGCCCTCACCCTGGGCACAGCCCTCACCCTGGGCACAGCCCTCACCCTGGGCTCCCCCCTCATACAGGGCACCGCACTCAGCCTGGGCTCCACCATGGGCCCTGGCCCCAAGTGCCCCCGGCCCCAAGTGCCCCGGGAGGAAGTGCCCCGGCCACAAGTGCACCGGGAGGAAGTGCCCCGGCCCCAAGTGCCCCGGGAGGAAGTGCCCCGGCCCCAAGTGCCCCGGCCCAAAGTGCCCCGGGAGGAAGTGCCCCGGCCCCAAGTGCCCCGGCCCCAAGTGCCCTGGGCACAGCCCTCACCCTGGGCACAGCCCTCACCCTGGGCTCCCCCCTCATACAGGGCACCGCACTCAGCCTGGGCTCCACCATGGGAACTGGCCCCAAGTGCCCCGGCCCCAAGTGCCCCGGGAGGAAGTGCCCCGGCCCCATGTGCCCCGGCCCCAAGTGCCCCGGGAGGAAGTGCCCCGGGAGGAAGCCCCCCGGGAGGAAGTGCCCCGGCCCCAAGTGCCCCGGGAGGAAGTGCCCCGGGAGGAAGAGCCGAGGAGTCGCCGGCCACGGAGTCGTCGGCCGCGGAGTCGCTGGCCGCGGAGTCGCCGGCCGCCCAGCCGCCAGCCGCCAGCCGCCAGACCTCTAGGCCCTCTGCCACATCTCCCTGGCCAATTACGGCACATCATGGCTCACATCGAAGAAGAGGACCAGGCCCAAAGCCAGCGAGCAAGGCAAATGCTGGACATTAGCGAAAGACAATTGGCTGTTAGCAGGGCTATCCTGGCTGGAAATAGGGTGATCTCAGCCACCACCCGTGCTATATATGCTGAGATGAGGAGGCACAACCGAAGGATGGAGAGATATGAGGAACGCGCAAGCCGGGAGAGATGCGCATTGTTGCGTAATCTCCGTCGCCAGCCCATACCTCTCCAGCCTTCGGTTGTCCAATCTCAACCTCAGATGTCTGCCTCCTCATCTCAGACATCGCCCACCCATGAACCCCAGCCACCTGCTGTAGTGGCACCCCCTGATCCCACACCACGGCGTGGAAGAGGGAGACGGGCCACGGGCACAGACGGTGGGGGCCCGCTAACTCGGAGTAGGAGGTGTTAGGACCATCCGAGAGGGCCTCCTGTCCACTCCTCACAGAATACTGATTGTTATACATGTTGACATAATATTGGCTACAGAGTGTGTACATGTCTGGTTATGTTGAACATTTTAACAATTGATGTTCAATGTGGATTGACCTTGAGCTTAAATGCTGTATTTAATCATAATATTGTTCAGAATGAGACATTGTTTTTGTCTTTGTAGGTGTTAATAGCCAACTCTCACAACTATGAAGACATTTTCTTCATCTTCGAGCAGTACAATACCATCATGTGAGTAAGCACTCAACCCAGTTCCCAACGGGCATTCTATCAGGATTATTCCCCACTGCAGATGGCTCTGAAATGAAATATATGACTACATATCTTTTCACTAAGAAACATGACTGTGTGATCTTCCATTATAAACATCAGTGTCCAGGCTATGGAGTTGCACAGTCCCATTATTATCTGCTAATCCAAACCAGCAATTCCACATAAGTTTTTATAGCATTCCATCCCGTTAACATTATGAAATTGGCTTCAGTTTTTTCATGTCATCCAAACCAAAGTAGCAATTTCCTGGGTTTGACTTCATGATCAATGTGCATGTGTTTAGGGGTAATGTGAACAGTGTAATCTGTCTGGCCTTGGTACTACCCATTTAGAAGTGAGATGTGATATCAGCATGGCACAACTATTCCACATAGATAGTGATAGTACATTTTGCTGAAGGATTGTGTTCACAGTGAAGCATGCGTTGTCGTATTCCACATCCTAAGCATATTCCTGGAAGGCTGACTCAACAGGATAGAATAAATATGGTTCTTACTGCTCGGAGATGATGTTCATGTTAGTTGGTTTATAGTAGTGTCAAAAGCAAAAACAATGTACTCTAATAACAGCTTATGATTGTTCTAACACCTCATACCTCTGTTTTCCAGATTCATATCATCTATTGACCAATTCATACTGTGTGTGAAATCGCTTAGTATGACATGATCCCTGTTTTATAGTGTCTGTTTATTCTGGCAACCATATGGTTGTTGTATGAGCATTAATGGTTATGTTGATTAGATGTCGTGTTAGATGCTGTTGGTTACTGTGGGGTTCTGACCACATGTGACCCGAGGAGATGCTATGCATTACCCTGATGATGTTGTCTGTTTCCTCTTCAGATGTCCTCAGATTTGCCACAGCCCCTTGCCATACTAGGATCTCTTCACAACACACACATGATATTAATGCACAGTCTTGTCCATTTCTGTTTGTACTCTGTGTATGAAATAAAGTATGATTATGTTATACTGTTATCACTGTTTCTGTGTGTTTGTACCATATCATGCTTTCTAGTTGCGAGAATACAGATAGAATGAAGTGTCATTGTTCAATACATATATCTGTGTGTGTTTACATAGATACATATGCTACATTAATCAGTACCTTGCCAATATACATGTAGGTGCAAGTCGGAGGGGTGTGAATTCTGAAATCATGTCTAGAGACATGCAGGGTTGTATATAATGACTTGAAGGGCTCAACTTGAATGATATGAATCGATATTCATGATTATGTAGTAATGTCAACGCAGATTGCCCCGAATAGTTACACCACTAACTGATGGTGCTGAGCACATCTGACTTTCAGGGTAATTGACTTGTTACATGGTAAATATACTTGATTACGCAAACATTGACTGAAAAAAAACGGTTTAATTGTTCACAAAGCCACACAGTGACAAATTACCACAGGCCTGCTCAGTATCATGGTGGAGGTGGGTAGGATACAGAGTTCCAGTAACACACGGAAATAGGGACATGGGGCCAGAATGCACGCAGGGGGGGGGGGGGGGGGTGACATTGGTATTGATGATCAGTTGAGGGGGGGAGATACAGTGCATCATCCAACGTGAGGCAATATCAGTTATATTATTAAATATATCAGGATAACATTCAATATTCAAACCCAACAATACAGAAGGAGATATGCTCATGGGGAGAAGTAATCTGTAGTCTTGTGTGTGCGCGCAACACACACTCCTATGCAACTGCAGAGGTAGAAGTGCTCAATCAGTCAATGTTAGAACCCCCGTAGGTCATGTCACTGGAAATGGCACTATGAGAGAAGATTCTACATACCTAAGTTTGGACATTCAGATGGGAACCTGACCAGGACCATATCAGTGTGTTCAAAATAATTTCATGTGTTAGCAGAACTACCAACAAACTGGCCAGTTCGAGGTGTATTCTGTTCTGTGATGCTGTTGCATATTCATAACTGAAGGTAAACGGAACCTCATTAACAGTTATGTTCCAAGGCTAGAGTTACTCTTCCCCATATGTACAGGGAGGATCACATCAGCACTGAGGAAGAGATCTGGAAGGAAGTATGATACAGGCTTCCCAATAGTCCAAGTAGGGGAGAGAAGCAATAGGTACATATAAATCGATGTAGAGGATGTGATATCACACCCGATGCAACACATGATGACTGACATCTGAACATACATGATGCAATGTGACAATAGCATAGTCCTGGAACGTGGGAATGCTCATCATTCCTTGTTCTGACCGTGGAAAGGGACTCATCTTTGCGATCTGAAACATAAAAGGAACATGTCAATATTTACATTGCACATGCTCCCGGAGCGCTTACTTCGTCACTTACAGTGGTTATAAAAAGTCTACACACTACTGTAAACAAATTAGCCAATGAAAAATCATTTCAGAACTATATCCACCTTTAATGTGACATATAAACTGTACAACTCAAATGTAAAACAAACTGAAATCTGTAAGGTGGAGGGAAGAAAAAAACAAAGAAAACTAATGTGGTTGCCTAAGTCTGCACACTCTCTTATAACTGGGGCTGTAGCTGTGTTCAGAATGAAGTAATCACATTCCAAATCGTGTTAAATAGGAGTCAGCATACACCTGCCATCATTTAAAGTGCCTCTGATTAACCCCAAATTAAGTTAAGCTGCTCTAGTTGGTCTTTCCTGAAATGTTCTTAGTCGCATCCCACAACAAAAGCCAAGGTCCACAGAGAGCTTCCAAAGCATCAGAGGGATCTCATTGTTAAAAGGTATTAGTCAGGAGAAGGGTACAAAATAATTTCCAAGGCATTAGATATACCATGGAACACAGTGAAGACAGTCATCATCAAGCGGAGAAAATATGGCACAACAGTGACATTACCAAGAACTGGATCTCCCTCCAAAATTGATGACAAGACCAGACGTAAACTGGTCTGGGAGGCTACCAAGAGGCCTACAGCAACATTAAAGGAAATGCAGGAATATCTGGCAAGTACTGGCTGTGTGGAAAATGTGACAACAATCTCCCGTATTCTTCATATGTCTGGCGTATGGGGTAGAGTGGCAAGATGAAAGCCTTTTCTTACAAAGAAAAACATCCAAGCCAGGCTGCATTTTGCAAAAAACACATATGAAGTCTCCCAAAAGCATGTGGGAAAAGGTGTTATGGTCTGATGAAACCAAGGTTGAACCTTTTGGCCATAATCCAACAGATATGTGTGGCGCAAAAACAACACTGCACATCACCAAAAGAACACAGTACCCACAGTGAAGCATGGTGGTGGCAGCATCATGCTTTGGGTCTGTTTTTCTTCAGCTGGAACTGGGGCCTTAGTTAAGATAGAGGGAATTATGAACAGTTCCAAATACCAGTCAATATTGGCACAAAACCTTCAGGCTTCTGCTAGAAAGCTGAACATGAAGAGGAACTTCATCTTTCAGCATGACAATGTCCCAAAGCATACATCCAAATTAACAAAGGAATGGCTTCACCAGAAGTAGATTAAAGTTTGGGAATGGCCCAGCCAGAGCCCAGACCTGAATCCCTGTGGGGTGATCTGAAGAGGGCTGTGCACAGGAGATGCCCTCGCAATCTGACAGATTTGAAGTGTTTTTGCAAAGAAGAGTGGGCAAATCTTGCAAAGTCACAATGTGCCATGCGGATAGACTCATACCCAAAAAGACTGTGTGCTGTAATAAAATCACAAGGTGCTTCAACAAAGTATTAGTTTAGGGGTGTGCATACTTATGCAACCATGTGATTTTCTTTTTTGATTTTTTCTTCACTCTACTTAACTGATTTCAGTTTGTTTTTCAACTGAGTTGTACAGTTTCTAGGTCACATTAAAGGTGGAAAAAGTTCTGAAATGGTTTATCTTGGTCTCATTTCTTGACAGCACAGAAACATGACATTTTAACAGGAGTGTGTAGACTTTAGACCTTTTCGATCCACTGTACCGATATATGTTGCTCATTTCATACAAACGTCTTCACTGTTCTTTCCCTACATATGAAACGAGCTACTCATCTGGCTAATGATGTAGGAATATCACATAGATTACACATTAATGCATCTTTGGAGAGCCAAATGTGGTGTTTTACCTTGGACGCAGTCTCAAGCTCATCCGCGAGGTGATTTGTTCCACCAGGACACGTGCGCTGTGGATCGTCATTAGTTATCACCGCTTACCTATCTGCTGTATTCTGGAAAGAGATAGGCCGATATTAATAAAGTGATTGATGTGTTATTTGTGTCCTTCAGCATACGTGGCCATATTATTACACAAATACTCGCTATGTAGCTTACATTGATGTAGCAGTTCTGTTGCTGGTAATGTTTTTCCATGTCTAGGTTGTTGAAAGAAGAGTTGACACACGACAGCAGCTCTGTAAGGTTAATATGATGTTAGGATTACAGTCACAAATTAGACAAAGTATGTGTGTATGGTATTTTTCAATGACATTTTGATCCAATTTCATGTGGTTTGGCAGGATCAGACAATGTGAACAATCCTGGTCCGTAAAGGTTGTAGGTGACTTGAAAAAGGGATTGGGTATCTTTTTACATTACAAAACCAAACAGGCATTAGGGGCTATCCTGGATAAAGAGATAGGGAGTATTGATCCAGGGATGAATACGATCACCAGTATCTGGGCTCAGGAAGGAATGTTATATTTTTCTGCTCTGTGTAGACAATTGGCAAAACTTCACATTTTGTGGTTCGGTGACTTCCTCTGGATCGATTAACAATAATTCTGCGTATTGCAGATCATAGATCTATAGAGGTTGAACCTGATGGACTAAAGTCTTTTTTCCATCTAAATTACTAGATAACAATGTAACGTGGGGCATATATACATTGACATAGTGGGATATATAATCCACTCAAATTATCTATGCCATTGATGTTGCTAACCGTCAGTACTTAAGATGTGTATGGGAATGTGTGCTTACTTACCTATAACTGATCATGTGGCTTGTTCCAGTGTACAAACATCGACAACGTCAGGGAACTCTCCTCTACTGTGGACTGGTTGGAATTCTGTATGACAAGGGCGATGGATAAAGGTGGATTTGGAAGTTAGGCATAATCCAGATACATTAGACTGTGTTCCATGCATATTGGGTATGTACTTACATGTGAATTACTCACGAATTAGGCGGGCACGTTGTTGCGACCCCTGCAGATTATTCACTTCAGGGGGAAATAAAGGCTCTTCCTCCCCAGGTAGCGGAGCCGCATCAATGTCCCCCAGACAGTTGGCCTGTACTGCTATATTGTGCAGACAGCAGCAGGCAACGATGATGCGACAAACTTTCTGTGGCTTGTATTGTAGAGCACCCCCAGTGGAATGTAAACATCTGAAGAGCATCTTTAGTACACCAAAGGTGCGCTCAATTACATTCCGGCAGGTTTTATGCGCAGCATTATACCGCGCATCTGCCCGATTATGGGGATTGCTCACAAGGGTCAACAACCACGGCAAACACCCATATCCTGCATCACCTGGTGGAAATAAAATATGATGTTGATATGAATAGGATGTTGTGATGTTTGACAAAGCATATGGCCAAATATCGTCATCATGACCTATCAACACATCCCTGTGGCTAATACACAGGTAAAGATATATGTAAGGGAGATGGATCATGAATGCATCTGATAGGATAATTAGTAGTGTATTAACACATTTCTATATGAAGCTTCAGATCAATTACAATGTGATTTCCACAAATGTAAAATCCAGCAGCCTTATTAAATTGCGATTTGGTAAATTTAAAAAGGCTCTAATTAAGCACACAGCATATTTTATTTTACAGAAGCTTTTAGTTAGTTAACTTCTATCTAAAAGCAAGGTCTTCACTAACTAAAAACTTCTGTAAATAAAATATGCTGTGTGCTTAAATAGAGCCATTTTAAATTTACTGAATCACAATTTAATATGGCTGCAGATGTTCACACCCACAGGACACTTACATGAGGCGGAGATACAAGGGAAATACAACAGGGTACATATTGCGACCCTTCTGGTAGAGAGCAGGAAGTCACTGTTGCAGTTCTTGTACCGAGCACATGCCAGAGGTCTGAGGTGAAGTGTGATTGTGTATTCTTGTGAACGTAAATGTGATGCTAATTCAGGTGGAATTTCCCAGGGGCGTACACGATCAAACGCAAATGCCAAAAGACCTTGGATATTTTGATAACTTCAAGGTAAGCTAATTCATGTTTATTCCGGGATATATTCAGGCAAGAAAAAGTTTGCCAAACACTATTAATTCTCCTCTATCAGATGAATTCTGAAGTCATCTTACTTACATAGCCCTTACAATAACACACAACACTTTATGTAGGCTAGAGATGTCCATTTCACAGGATACAAGGGAATGCATCAGAACATAAACCTAATGATTAATCAATTGTGGTTTTTGGCATATGTTGTTGTGCATACTGTTTGGCCAAGCTAACACAGGGTTCTGGCCAGCAATGAGCTATTCTGTTCTGGCTTTGGGAGTATTACTCCGTAATGCACATGTGATTATCAGAGCAATAGAGGGAAACATGATGTACCATATGTGTTATTGTATCCAGTCATAGTAAGATATGGTTGACTGCCATTACTAATGTGTACTCACCCAGTAGCCATCCGGATGGAAATCTGCCGGACTCAAAGATGTCAGATATTCCAGATGCACGCAGGATAAAGGCGTCGTGAGCACTTCCCGGGAAGCCTGCATACACACCTTGTATGCGCATGTTCGCATCGCAAACAACCTGGACATTGATTGAATGATAATGCTTACGATTTCTGTACAGCGCTTCTTGCTCTCTAGGAGGTATCAGTGCCACGTGTGTACAGTCAATGGCACCAAGCACATTGGGGATACCTCCTAATTGGAAGAAATCGAACTTCACCTTCGAGATCTCTTCAGCAGTGTTAGGGTAACTGATGTATCTGGCAGCTCTCCGACCAATAGCACGGAGGAATGCACGCAGACAATTCGAGAGGCTTGGCTGAGACATTCCTCCGGCTATGCTCAGGGTGGTCTGAAAGCTACCAGAAGCAAGGAGGTGTATTGCAACTAATATCCGTGTCATTCCTGGGATGGCTCTATTTGACCCTGAGCGAGGCTCCAGGAACCTCATAGAGCTCCCCAAGACTGGCACGGGTCAGCCGAAAACGCTCATACACCTCCCCATCAGTTAACCCCTCTAATGTGAGTCTCTCCCTGTACACATTGGGTGCCTGCCTCCTCACAGGCTCCTGGTCAGGCTCCTGGTCAGGCTCCTGGTCAGGCTCCCCCCCTTCTGCCTGAGCAACCACATCCTGTATTCCCCCCAGCAGCTGATCACCGACAACATTGTCAGCCTCCCTGTGTGCAGGTGGCCCTATATCCCTCTGTCCCTGTGCTACTGGAGCTCTCTCTCCTCCCTGACCCACCCCCACGATACTAGGCATGGCCTGTGGTAATTCCCTTGCCTGGCTTGGTTCTGCCCCAGCATGGATCACATCACCACTCACACCCTCATTCACTCCCAGACACTCCTCTCTGCCACTCCCCATCACCCCCTCAATCACACACCTTGCTTCCTGGTCTTCATACTGTGCTAGGTGAGCTGCACAAAAGCATCTCAACCTCATACGCCCACTCATCCTGGCCATCATCCCTCTCACATGATCATCCATGCTGTTTCAGACATGCTGATGACTTGTTGGGGATGGGGTTATATAGCTTGTTGATTGCATGACCTGGTATTAGGCACGTTAATTTCTGCTTTGCCATTGGTCACCTGTGGATCTTTACATGGCATTCCAGCTGATGATTTTACGTCAAGAAGCCTCTCAACCTATTACATACGCACTTGGCCGCATGTAATTGGCTGTCCCAACACGGGCCGCCAAGTGTGTATGTAATTGGCTGAGAGTCCCAACGCAGGACGCCAAGTGCGTATGTAATTGGCTGAGAGTCCCAACGCGGGACGCCAAGTGCGTATGTAATTGGCTGAGAGTCCCAACGCGGGACACCCAGTTCGTATGTATTGGGACTCTCAGCCAATTACATACGCCCTTGGCGGCCCGCATTGGGACTCTCAGCCAATTACATACGCACTTGGCGGCCCGCATTGGGACTCTCAGCCAATTACATACGCACTTGGCGGCCTGACACTTTAAGTGCGTATGTAATTGGCTGAGTCTGTTGGTGCGCTTGCAAGCTGATAAGGGGACGTCCTAGCGAGACACGCCTCTCAGCCAATCACGTACGAGCTAAGAATTTGATTGACAGTATGAGCTTATAAATGTGATTGATACAAACCCATGCGCTGACTGTGTTGTAAGAGCCATTGGAGTTAGCACGCAGTTTCAGGAGCAGGTGGGAGAGAGTTTGAGTTGTGAGATGAGTGGTTTGGATAGAGGTAGATTACTTTTTTGTCTTGTTTCTTGTTTACTTCCTAAGTACTTACATTTAAGCAATACATATATTTACAGATTTCACATATTTGCAAGACACATAGATTAAATAACACACATAGAGACATATATATAGTTAGGACACACACCCCACACACCCGTCCCCCCCACCACACCCCATCCCCCCCACCACACCCCATCCCCCAACACACCCCATCCCCCACCACTTATTAAATACACATAGCACACACATCTTTTCTTTCCAACAGACATTCCAGTAATACTTTTATTTATTTATCGTTCTTTTGATTTGTAGGCGCACTCTTTTTGATTGTTTTGGATTTGATTACTAGCATATTTACACGTAAGAGTTACACATATTTACACATTACACATATTTGCCTTACACATAGATTAAAGACACATAGAGACATACATAGCGTTAGGACACACACCACACACCTCCCCCCCCAACCTTTGCACCGCATCCCCCAACAGTTATTAAAAACACATAGAACATACACTTTTTTTTTCACCACCTATATAACAGTTACACTTATTTTGAGTTATCCTTATTTTTTTATTATTTCAGCATGGAGGGAGGAGATAGGTGGAGAGAGGAGGAGAGGAGAGGAGTGGAGAGTGAGGAGAGTGAGGAGAGTGTAGTGGAGGGTGGAGGAGAGGTGGAGGAGGTGTCCCCGGAGGGGGTGGAGGAGGTGTCCCCGGAGGGGGTGGAGGAGGTGTCCCCAGAGGAGGAGGAGGAGGTGTCCCCGGAGGAGGACGAGGTGTCCCTGGAGGAGGAGGAGTGGTCCCCAGAGGGGGGGGGAGGAGGAGGAGGGAGACAGAGGCACTAACAGAGGAGGGACAGAGGGGAAGGGGCCTGTTCCCAGGGGGCGGGGTAGTTTGGGGAAGGGACAGGCCTCAGGAAGAGTGCTGTGAGGCCTGGGTCCCCGAGCACAGTCGAGAGAGCAAGGGGCTATTGGCAAGGGCAGGCGCAGGGCCCGTAATTATACGCCCCAGGAGAATATGGTCCTCCTGGGTACGATCCGTGACCGGCCCGTCATCCTTGTTGCAAGGGAAGCGAAGCCTGGGCCTAAGGCTCAGGCTTGGAAGGAGGTAGTGCAAGTGATGAAGGAGGTGTCGACGGTTCCTAGGGGCTTGAGGTCCTTGAAGCACAGATATGTGGATATCAGCGCCACGGTGAAGAGGAAGATGGCCAGAGAAGCTGAGGGACACAGTGTCGCCTATAAGTTGTGGGAGAGGATCGCAAGGGACTTTCTGACACCATCGCCCGCAGCTGGAGCTTCATCCCCGGTGGCCCAGCAGGACCCAGCCTCCAGTTCAGGTGAATATCACATACACCAACATGCCACCACATGTGCATCACACACACTACACATTGTGACCAACAAGGACACTGACATGTCAGCTCCATGGAATTAACAAGGGATGGATGGAAGTGTCATTAAATCCATGAAGCTGACAAATCACTGTCATTCCTGGCCACCCCAAGAGTAATTAAGCAATCGAGTCCATGTACTGGTGCGCCCAATGCAGCCTATGCAGTTACAGACCGCATAAGAAATACAGACAGTGTTAGGAGCCAGGAGAGGTCAAGACAAGAAACCAAAGAATAGATCCAATCTAGCAAATGAGAGCTAATGGGACTTGCAATTAGGAGAATCATCCATGTTCAGGCCTAGATGTCAGATAGTTAGGAGTGAAACCGCAGGAAAAATCCAGACAGTGTTAGGAGCCAGGAGAGGTCAAGACAAGAAACCAAAGAATAAATCCAATCTTTCAAATGAGAGCTAATGGGACTTGCAATTAGGAGAATCATCCATGTTCAGGCCTAGATGTCAGATAGTTAGGAGTGAAAACATATCAATGTATTGATCAGCATACTAATGACATGTACCTTTCTTTTCTCTATTTCAGCATCCAGTAGGAGGTCTGGGTCCAGTGATGAGCCACGAGCTGGGCCGTCAGCCCCCGCCCTGCAGGAGACCGCTCAGGGGGAGGAGGCTACAGGCTCATCCAAGGGCCCTGGCTCTTCGGAGGGGGAGGTCGTGGTCGTTGACAGCCCCCCTGTCTCCAAAGACTTGCCATCTCGCCGGGGCCCTCAGAAGGAGTGGAATATGCCACAGCTCCTCCTTCCCCACACTCTGAGCCACCGGGGACACCACCATCAGAGACCCTGTCTCCAGCCGGGTCCCAGATCCTCCCCACTCTGTCCCCGCCATCTTCCCACCCGGCCCTGTAAGCAGGACCCGAGCCCCCCCCACCACCAACGACCGAGGCTGCGCTGCTAGAGTTGTTGGCCGTCGTGAGGAGGATTGATGCCAACATCTCTGGCATGAGGCGCAGCCTGGACAGGCGCTTTAGGGAGGAGAGGAGCCATCATCGTAGGCTGGAGCAGCATTTGGTCAGGCTGCTGGGAACGGGGCAGGTCACCAGCCAACAGCAGTCTGGCCCCTCCTCTCCTTCCACCATGACTCCGCCGCCACCACCACCCGTGGTGCCACTACCTCCTCCTGCTCCCCCACCACCAACAAGGAGACGGCGTCCGGCCGCGGACGAGGCAGGTCCTGTGCCCAGGCGGAGGAGGACCTAGGGGCTGTGGACATAATTGTGCCTTCTCAACAGCACTCCTCAGTGACAATCTATTGGTCACAATGCTGACCTCATCTAGCCTGGCTACAGAGTTTTGGATCTTTGCCTATGTGATGGTGACATTTTGTATGCAGATGGCTACCTCCCATCACATGGTCCATGATCCTCTTCTCTGTGGACACGTAGGGTTCGGTTGAACATGCCACCAATTGATGGTCACTGGGGAATGCTGTTGGGAAGGGATGCTGCAGTCCCCTTTTTTTTAGGCCCTTAGATTGTATGTTTTCTCTTTGTTTTTCTTTCCATTTGTTTTGTTTTAGGTACAATTCAGGCCCATGAAGGCATCTCCTACATCTGCAAGCATTGTGGAGGAATTATATGAGGCGTAATGTTTTCCCAGTGCCTCTCAGGTAGACATTACTCCAATGACAGCCCCCTCCTTAACATGTAGCTCCCACAATCTTAAAGCTATCATATTGCCAGAAATCTCAGACATGATTATTGTTAGCTGAAATGTAGACTAATACCGCTATGGCGGTGGACTTGCAAAGTCTCACAATGGCATGTTAATGACAGCCAGCATTAATATATGCACTAATAAAGCATGTGATCCTGACCTCAATATCGGTCTGAGAACAGATCTTTGGGTCTGATGTAAGAAACAGTGAATGTGGCTGCTGACCTTTGTGTCCTGTCCATATTAATGGGTATTTGCCCATATTACTCATTATCCAGAGACCTACTGTAGCTAATAGTTAGTAATGCTTGCAGATGGGAATCAGGTGAGTTGGTATATTGGTACAGTATTTAGCACTTTACTGTACATGCATTGTCATTATTTTTTTTTTAGCCTCCTCCGCCTTTTTTGTTGTTTGTTGACCATTCATTTTTGTGGGCAATCTCACACACCATACTGTATGTGTGAAACTGGATTGGATTACACAGTACAGAGGTTGTATCATTTATTCAATTGAACAGATCCAGACAAGTTGTAAGTGCCATGCACTCTAATGGTTTCTTCAGTTAAATGGAGAGATTTCTGGTTCCGGTTGCAGCATGTGACCCTGGTAGGTGCTATGCATCATGCTTATTCTAGACTATTAGATTGACCCCTGTAGGTATCCCCTTTTTTTTTTATTTAGCACCCTTGCTCTCTCGGGTCCCGCCCACACCACACCTATGATATTAATGCACAGTCTTGACCACTGCTGATTGTGGTCTGTGTCCAAAAATAAAGTTTTGTTATACTGTTCTGTGAATGCACAGTCTTGACCACTGCTGATTGTGGTCTGTGTACAAAAATAAAGTTTTGTTATACCGTTCTGTGAATGCACAGTATTGACCACTGCTGATTGTGGTCTGTGTTCAAAAATAAAGCTGTGTTATTCTGTTCTCCCCATGTCGGTGTGTTTTCAATGGTTGGGGTTAGGGGACATCCACATGCATCACATTAGTGTCAAATTACTATAGCTGTAAACTAATGAGCCTAGTTAACCTGCAATAAATCCATACATACTAAGAGGAATAATAGTCCTAATAGCATTAGATATCATATAATGCATCTAATTGATCTACAATCTAGGCATATTAAAGGGTTAATGCACAGGCCAAGTACAATTAGCGGGACTGGGGAGTAGGAACATTCCCCTGTGGGCCTAAAAGGATAATGATAGGTGATACTGCAGTGGGTTGTCAGTTCCTTCTCCAGTGATTATTGATTTCTCCGTCAATTCTGCTCTCACACGCACTTCCCCAACATCACTTAGCAATCAAAACTAATGTAAATTGATGAATAGCAGAACATAATGGGAGGTCACCAAATGGGAATGAATGGTCATCTTGGCACATGGCCACCAGCAATGGCATGGGACTTCCTTGGATAAGAGTAGTGGCGATTACCCCTGATGGAGGTGAGTTGGCTGGTGCTCATTGTGCCTCTGCAAACCTTCTGTGTGTGTTTCCTGCCCTTGTGGGTGGGAGAGTGACAGCAGAACTGACAATCCACTCCGGTCTCACCAGCATAGGAAACTTGTAAGAAAGCAGTGACAGAGGGTCAGAGTCGGGCCTGACCGAAAGACCAAACAAAAGGTATTGTGTATTTCAATGAAGCTGTGAGCTATCCCATTAAGGGTCATTGTGGGGGTGAGAGTGAAAGCTGAATGCAGGGCCAAATCCCAAACCACTGGGGAAGGAACTGACAACCCACTCCGGTCTCACCAGCATAGGAAACTTGTAAGAAAGCAGTGACAGAGGGTCAGAGTCGGACCCGACCGAAAGACCAAACAAGAGGTATTGTGTATTTCAATGAAGCTGTGAGCTATCCCATTAAGGGTCATTGTGGGGGTGAGAGTGAAAGCTGAATGCAGGGCCAAATCCCAAACCACTGGGGAAGGAACTGACAACCCACTCCGGTCTCACCAGCATAGGAAACTTGTAAGAAAGCAGTGACAGAGGGTCAGAGTCGGACCCGACCGAAAGACCAAACAAGAGGTATTGTGTATTTCAATGAAGCTGTGAGCTATCCCATTAAGGGTCATTGTGGGGGTGAGAGTGAAAGCTGAATGCAGGGCCAAATCCCAAACCACTGGGGAAGGAACTGACAACCCACTCCGGTCTCACCAGCATAGGAAACTTGTAAGAAAGCAGTGACAGAGGGTCAGAGTCGGACCCGACCGAAAGACTGAACAGGACATATTCACATACTCCATGTGCCCCATATTTGTGTTCCCAAATGTAGATGTGATGAGCAACATGTATACAAAATAACAGGGTTAATATGGCATTTATTTGATGTTTTTGTGTTTTTATGTAATGAGGTAGTGTGTCTTTTATTTTGCTTTATGTAAGCTGCAGCATGGCTTTTCATTCAAAATGTAACAACTAATTGGTTGTATAATGCCTTTGCTTTGGTGGGGGGTAGGGGATGGTGAAATCAATTGTAATGGCCTTCCATGCTTTTCCTCTGTTAAACTCACTTTTATATTTCTAAGTTGTCTGTACGTAATGCGTAAACCATTTTAAGTGTGTTTTTTGTGCACTTAGCGAATTTGCGAGATACGAGCGTCTACGCAAGGAATTCTTGTCCGCTACTTACTACGTAGCGCTTATCGGAGGCAAATCTCGGCAAAGTAGTCCAAAATTACGCAAGTCAATCGCAAGTCGACTCGGATATCGTAAATTCACTTACGATGCGCCTTTGCGAGATGCGATTTCATACGCAGCTCGAATTTAATAGGGCCCTAAGCATTTTCTGACCTTACCCCTAAAGTTGTCTTCCAACTTCAAATTATAATCTACCTCTTGTTTTTGCATTCCTCTTTTTCTTAGACACTTTCCTCTTGAATGCTTTTATATCCTTTGATATATTTGAATATTTATATATCATATCACCCCCTTCCCTTCTGAGCTATACATATTCCGGTCATGGTGTCTTTCCTTTTAAGTTTTGCCTTTTAGACCATGCACCATTGCAGGTGAGCTCTAACTAGGGATGTATAAAGGTCAAGAGTACCTCACCTTTTCTGCTGCTAATTCCACTACCAGTACACCCAAGCATCCTATTTACTTGTCATGAGGCTTTGTTGCATTGCTTGCATAAATACACTTGTAAATTTAAACTATTTAGGAGGGTGGCATCTCTATAAAAAAATGTTGTGCTTTTATAAGATAATTAACATGTTTCCTTGAACATTATGTTGTGCATTGTATAATGTGTAAAATTGCTGTAGTTGAAGGTAAGGAAATGGATAGGGCCTGATATTGCAAAAAAAAGGTTTATTTTAATAATTTGATCTTTCTCATTTTCAGATCAAATTTACACTTCACTTACTTCAATGAGGACCCATGAGTAACAGTTTATCAGCTTGTTTGACCTCCCCTTTCTCCCTGAATAGTCTCCTGCATACTGCCATCTTGTACACATGTGATCTTCAGCACTGCATTTTGTAAGCTATGGAGACTCACACAGTGTCATGCTGTTGCAAGCAGACTGTGGAATGCTCTGTGTTAGAATATACAAAACAACCCCACTAAACTGACAGCATTTTTGCATGGAATTGTGGGATTATGGCTTATAAATTTTGCACTCCAAGTCCAAATAACTACATAAGCGCTTAATGGAAAAGAGAGGGGAATGGGTGAGGGAGATCCATGCCCATCTCAAGCTCAGCTGCTCTGATGAGTAATGTCATTAGAGAGATATCAGTTGCGGCCAGGCAAGAATTTACCATAAGGCAGATTAGGCAAGTGCCTAGGGGCACCTGCCTGCTCAGTGCTCCATATTTTCACATTTAAAAATGTATTAAAATAGACTTAGAACAGGACATTCTGTGCTTTGGGGTTTGGGATAACAAATCTCTCTGAATAGTGCTACTTATGAAGTCACTTCCTCTCTTGATTACAAAGCATGCTGGGAACTATACACTAAAGAACAACAACCTCCGCCATTCTACCTGCATGGCTCCCAGGGTAGTGTTCTAGAGAGTTTGCAGAGCTGAGATTTACCAGATGAGACAGTGACACCCAGTAAGGTAGTTATAAATATCTTCCTGTTTAAGACACAGAGCGGTTCTGTTCTTGAAAAGCAGAATGTAACAGCATTTTTTTTGTAAATGGTGAAATATTCCACGATAGTGCAAATTCATATTTTTAATATGTCTGTCTCTTTTGCAGTCTTGTGTCTTGTGGCTTACAATGATTAACATTAGTAACATTCATGCTTTATACAGGAATAGTGACATTATAAGTATGTTTCTTGTTTCATGTCAATGTTAATTTTACTATGGAAACAAATTCTCATTACCAGTACATACCCCTAAGATTTGAAAAACACGGTAAATAATATAGCATCCCATAAATTCTCAGTGTCATTAAAAGCTATGAAGCAGCGCATTTGTGTATGTAAAATATATATGTATATTTATTCTAAAGTATAATGCAGCTTCCTTCAAGGCTCCTACTGTAGAATCAACCTGTCTAGCTCTTGGAAAATAGCTTTGTTTCCTAAGTTTGAGATAGATAGATATACAGGGATCGACAAACTATCTACCCGTCTAATCTTTATCTATATATACCATTTTTTTTTAATCACAGAACCTCAAACACAATGCTTTCACCGAATACAAACAAACATCATAACAAAGGTATACATATTGTATGAGATATACAAAGTTTGTCAGTAATTAACTGGGTTATTTGACACAAACTGAGACATTTCCTGTTATCTGTGGTGGCACTGGCTATTTGGTGGCGTGAGGATGGATCGCTGAGACTTTCTTTCATTTGTTCATAGGGTTAGGGTTTAAGTTTAAGGTTAGGGGTCAAGGTTAAATCTAACACTTACACTAAGAAGAAATTGAAGAAAATCTCAGCGAACAACCGTTGCGCCGTGACTGCGGGTCACCACTGCTGCCTTATGTAAATCAGGCCCCAGGGACAGTCTCAAACATTGGTTTAATTTCCTTGGCAGGTAGTTATCTATTAACCCTTTGGCACATGCATTGCTCATATCCACTTACAATTGAATTCTTCATCATAGCTCTGACAATAAATCCATTGAAGCAGGATGTTTTTCATCTTAATTACTCTGCATCCTCTTGCTGTTGTAGTCTGTGTTCTTCTCAGCCACCATGTTTACAGCATGAAATCACAGAGGGTATGAAGCTGTCCGCCTCACTTTAGGATTACCTTACACATGACTAGCTGGACCAGGCACCTGTTATCTTCAGCTGGAGACCCCTTGTTTATGCCCAGTTACCACAGCAACAGAAGAACCTGCATGCCCTGTGTTGCTAGGCAATGTATCAACAATTCTTGTGATGTAGTGCTTTATGAGGGTACCACTTGCGCAATAAAATGCACATCTTTTGGTAATATGTTTGCAGTTTGCAGACATATCAGCTGTAAAGCTGGACCTTCAGGCAGCAGGGACACTGAGGAGAGCACATGGATGATAAATGTGACAGGAGCTGCTGATCATCCACACATATGACTTGTGTAAAATATTGATATGATAGCATTACACACTTTACTGTATATTGATAACTAGCGACTTGCTCCT